>CM024764.1:66428196-66489956 GCA_014218235.1 Colocasia esculenta | reverse complement strand
GAAGAAACACACTTAAACATGTGGCAATCCATGTGTTACGGCTTGAACCAATGAGAGGGGGCCATGTAGGACTTTTACTGGGTCAAGGGGTGCAAGGTGGCCCATTTGCCCGTTGGGAATGGCCCCATGCGTTGCATGGCAGAGGAGAGGGTACTTAATGGGCTGGAATCTCGGGCAGTTGCACAGACCAAGTAAACCCAGGTTGACGGCAAGTGATGCTGCCGCCAACCACATGCAGACGTCAACCCCGGTGGATGCCAACCTGAATCGACATCAAGGTGCTGTGCCGCCAACTTGTAGTCAGCGGCAGTCGATGTTGCCATCTACATGGGATCCAAGGCAAGTCAACAAGTAGTCAAACATGCCTTATTGGGCCATGAACCACACGAAGATGGGCCAAATCTCGCGTCTACACACTGTTCTAGAATTCCTCTAGAATGTCGAGCAACTCGTTTTCTTTACACACTACTCTCTTGACAAGTTGGAACCTCTCTATTGGACATTCCATTCTAGTAGACAAGGGACCTTTTGTTAAGACCTCCGTAAGACCTCGTACTCTGTGGATTCCCTCATGGAGACTGAGCTGGTTGTACCCTAACACCTATAATACCCTTAGGGATCAATATGATCCAAATGGCTTTAGAAGTTCTCTCTTGAATTGAATCACGTCGGACCCCTAGACCTATGCATAACATGGCCAGTGGAAGGATAGTGAATTCCACCTGACTGTCAGCACCAATTGCGAGTGTTGTGCAACTTTTACTATCGCCCGTTTAATCGACGTTTTATGTGCAATGACCTTTAGTTCTCATCTATACTCTACTCGCTCATCTATTCACACTCTCTCTACTATCTCATCTATTCATCTAGTACTCTCATCTATTTCTTGGTACTCTCTATTGGCCATTTGACTGATTGTCTAAGATAACAAACATAACTAATGCCAGGCAATATTATAAAGGGCCCGATCTAGTCCTGGGAGGAGCGTCTGAAAAGTGCCATTTTCCCGCGGAAGTTTAATGATCAGGATGTTCAGCATTACATCCAAGTGCCATACTATCTAGATTAATAAAAGACAATCAAAAGTGCTATATTCTCTCGTTGTCTATTAACAAACAAAGTGCTATACTCTCTCTCGGCTATCTACGGATAACCAAAGTGCAATATTATCTCAATTGACAAAAGTTAATCAAAGTGCTATACTATTTCGATTGATGAAAATCAATCAAAGTGCAATTTACTCTCTATATGGCCAACTACTCTCTCTCTCCTTGCTCTACATGTTACTTGCTATTGCTTGACAATGACGTTACTTGCTATCGTTTTGGATATCGCTTTCTACCGTGACTTGTTTTTAATCATATTCTTCGTACTATACTTGATTCATGTGCTATTTGAACCATGCTACTCAACTTGTTGCTTTCTTGGCTATACTTGTTTCTCTCTATCATTATTGACTCTACTTTTAATACATTACCATGTAAAGTATGCCCACACCATGAGATATAAATCCTACTGGGCGTTATCACTCACCCTACATTATTTGTCATATGTGTTTCAGGTAAGTCGGACAATGACGTCACACACTGTCAACGGGTCGAACGGACACAGATGTACCGATTCGACCGAAATATGGTTCGATTCCGATCGATTCCGATAAGATAGTTAGTTCCGTATTCGATAACATGAACGTTAGTGATACCATAATACTTGATGTATGGTAATTTACGAATAACCGATACCGATACCGATCATTATTTCGATTCCGATTCGATTCCGATAACTTATCTCATTATATTCCGATAAGTATCGTATCATTATTCCGGATAATTTTTATCGTATGTCGGAATATCATCGGGTTCCGTTTAGTCACACACATCAAGGGGAACGGACCAAGTTGGTTGAGCGACCTGGAGTCGAGTCATGAAGTTACCCTAGTACAATGGAGTCTAGTAGTTATACATTAGATTTCTTTTTCAATGTAATGATGTCTTGAGCCCTATGTATTGGCTCGGAATAGTGGTTGTAATAGTCTTAGCGAAATTTTAATGAAATGAAGAGTTTATTCCAATTATTGTTCATTAGATGCTCTGATTCACTCGACTGCTTGTACATTATACACTACTATGTACCTTGCTCACGTCTCCCCGATTTATTCCGCTGCTAAATTGGCGGGGCGTGACACATACTCACCTCAAAACCTTTTGAATTGCTGCACATGGACCTTTTTGGACCTACAAGAACACTTAGTCTCAATGGTAAACATTTTGGGTTTGTCATTGTAGATGATTTCTCTAGGTTCACTTGGGTTAAATTCTTAGCTCATAAAAATGAAGTTCTGAAAATTTTTGAAAAGTTCTTTAATAAGATTGAGCATGGAAACACAAACAAAATATGCTCAATTCGTACTGATCATGGAGGAGAGTTTGACAATAATTTATTTTTTAACTTCTGCAGGAACCAAGGTATTGAAAACAAATTCTCCTCTCTAAGAACTCCAGAACAAAATGGAGTAGTGGAGAGAAAGAATAGAACCTTGGTGGAAATGGCTCGCACACTTCTGGTGGAAAGTCAACTCTCAAGGAGTTTTGGGCAGAAGCTATGAATAAATCATGCTATATTTTGAATTGAGCCATGGTAAGACCTGTAATGGAGAAAACCCCATATGAACTTCTGAAAGGTAAAAAACCAAGTATTGGGTATTTTAGAAATTTTGGCTCCAAAATCTTCATTCACAATAATGACAAAGTTGATGTAGATAAATTTAAAGCCAAAAGTGATCTAGGAATTTCGTAGGCTACTCTGAACACTCTATGGCCTATAGAGTGTTTAATAAAAAAATAAGACTGCGGAAGATACTCCACATGTTGTCTTCAATGAGACTCATGCAAAAGCTGATAACTCTAATGCTTGCAGGTATGATGATGAAGAAGGAAACATACTTGAAGAACATGCTGACAAGCATCTGTCGACAAACCAAACAGAGGCTGTCCACAGACCTGAAGAAGACCAACAAACTGAACAAAATCCTCAAGAACAAACTCAACAGGGTCAGTCCACAATAACAAATGTCAGGTACTCAAAAGAACATCCACTCGAAAATGTCATTGGAAATGTAAATGATAGAGTTCACACGAGGTCACACTTTAGAAACATTGTTGAACAAGATCATTTAACATTTATCTCTCAAGTGGAACCCAAAAACATTGAAGAAGCCCTTAAAGAAAATTCTTGGATAGATGCCATGCATGAAGAACTGGCCAATTTCAAAGGAATAATGTATGGAGCTTAGTCCCAGAACCCCTGAAATCTCAGTAATTAGAACAAGGTGGGCATTTAGGAACAAGCTAAATGAAGAGGGAAAAGTTGTTCGCAATAAGCCTAGACTGGTTGCAAAAGGGTACAATAAGGAATTTGGGGTAGACTTTGAAGAATCCTTTGCACCAGTAGCTAGGCTTGAGGCAGTAAGAATCTTGTTAGCATATGCATGTTCTAACAAATTCAAACTATTTCAAATAGATGTCAAAACAACCTTTTTAAATGGTTACATCAAAGAAGAGGTATTTGTATCTCAACCACCTAGAGTTGAAATTCCTGACAAACCTAACCATGTTTACAATTGCACAAAGCTTTCTATGGTTTGAAACAGGCACCAAGAGCTTGGTATGACCAATTGAGCAACTTTTTGGTTAGGAAAAATTATTTTAGAGGTAACGTGGACCAAAATCTCTTTACTAAATGTGTTCACAATCATATAATTGTGGTTCAAGTTTATGTGAATGACATTATTTTTGGTTCCATTAACCCCTCATTGTGTGAAGAATTTTCAAAACATATGCATAGTGAGTTTGAGATGAGTATAATGGGGGAGCTAGAATTTTTTCTTGGCTTGCAGGTCAAATAATATGAAGATGGCTTCTTCATCAATCAAGAGAAGTATGTCAAGGATTTACTAAAAAGATTTCAGTTCGAACAAGCTAAACCAGCATCTACACCTATGAACACAAGTGTAAAACTAGAAAATGATGAAAAAGGTAAAATGGTATATGCAAAGCAATATAGAGGTATGATAGGCTCTCACCTTTATCTTACTACAAGTAGATCGGACATTCAATTTAGTGTTTGCCTCTGTGCTAGATATCAATCTAGTCCAAAGAAAAGCCATTTGATTACAGTAAAGAGGATCTTTAGATATCTCTCAGGTTCATTTGATTTGGGTTTGTGGTACCCAGCTGGTTGCAATTTTGATTTAATCTCATATTCTGATGCTGACTATGCTGGTTGCAAAATTGATAGGAAAAGCACTAGTGGTTATTGTCAATTCCTAGGGGGTTGCATGGTTTCGTAGGCATCCAAGAAGCAACACTCAGTTGCACTCTCCACTGCAGAGGCAGAGTATGTTGCTGTAGGGAGTTGTGTAGATAAAGTGTTGTGGATCAAGAGTAATTGTGTGATTACAACATTGACATTGGATGCACACCTATCCTATGTGACAACACTAGTGTGACGGCCCTCATTATACCGGTACGGTTATACCAACCCACGTCGGTATAGCGAGTGCTGCCAGCCACAGTGGGACATTTACCCAACGATACAAACAGCTGAGATACACGCGAATATATATAACAGAGTAGCGGAAGTAAAAGAGAACTATCTCCATTCATTCATCATCCACATTAAACATACATGCAGTTTACAATTTGCAAAAAGGAACTAAAATTCACATCATTTAATTTGCTGAAATAGAAATACAAATGTCCACATATTACATTCTTTTAATGATAATCCTAATACAATGTCCAAGTACATACTAAGAAGTACACAATCACAAGATCTCAAAAACTGGCTAGTCTCCACGCTCGGAGTCCGTCTCCGCTGCCTCCTCCGAGGGTACTGTGTCACCAACTATACCTGTATGCCGAAGCAAGGAGTGAGTCCAGGGACTCAGCAAGTAACACTATGCATGATATACACGTACAAGTCCTAGTGGTTTCTACACGCACATTACACTTTGCAACACATAGCATGCAAGTCCATTTAAGCTTTCAACCTATCATGAAGGTTCTACAATTTTATACATAATGCATGCTTTCAGATTTCAAAAATAACATTCACCTATCACATGGTCTCTATTCAATTCACTCATGAGACTTTAATCAAAACGTGAGAGCTATTGACATGAATAATTACATACATGAACGGGGAACATAATTAGCATGGATTCCACATGTTCTTAAGTACATACATAACTTTTTATCATGCTTTAGGTTGCTGGTTTCACATGGTTCAATGACTATAACCTACACATGAAAGCTACAACGTTGCTTAAACATAACACATGAACGATCTATCATGCCATTTTACTCATTTGTTGTTCCTAACATGGATTCTAAACACTTTTGCACACACAAACATGAGAATAATAACATGCATTTTCTGAATTCACTTGGTTTCAGATTTAGTTTCACATGGTTTCTATAACACATTTACATATCTAAGATTTCACATTTTTCTTTACACTAGTTCCCTCTTTCACATGGTTCACTTTACACATACACATTCACATATCACTTACACGTTTACACATGGTCACATACACTTTACACATTACACTTTACACATGTTTTAGTGCCGTGACACATAGTCCAAACCACCAAAGAAGGACACAAACACATCACATCACATAGACGCCATCTAGGCAATACAATGGCGACTCTTGGACTGCGCAGACCGGGAGAACAAGTCTCCACCCTAACCAGTGGTACTTGTCCACCTCCAGGATTTCCCCCTAATGCCCTTAGGGTCACATAACACAATGAACTTTCTCAGGGGGACTTTTCCTTGATACGGCTCCACTGCCTCTCGGAAGCAGTATCACATTGGCACAGTTTACACTTTACACATTACCGTTTTACACATGGTTTTACACTTGACACTCTTCATTACATTCACACTTTCTTAACATGAACACCTCTGTTTTTCCTAACATGGTACTACAGAGTTTTCAAGGTTCAACACACAGTAAACACATTAATCATGCTGGGTTTAAACAAAATCTAATCACATTTCGATCATATGCACGAATTATCACATTTCACATGAAAGCACATAACTTTTTATTTACTGTTCCAATTGACCTGAAATTTTAACCACATGCTGTTTTCGGGTTCCAAATCATACTCTCATTTTTCAGATTTTTCTGAGCTAAATAGGATTTACAGAAAATCAAACACCTAATTAGCATATTATTCACAATTAAGCTAACATGGGTCTACACATTTGAAATTCATCCACTTACTGTTTTGCACAGGGAACACTAACGCATGATTTCAGAATACAACATCATCCTAATTCATACATCTATAAATCCGTTACCACAAACCATTTTTACAAGCTTTCATTTTCCGAACCGAACTTACTAGCAATTCCACAAGTATGCATGAATTACCAAAAATTTAGAACAAATACATGTCCCACAATTCTTCATGAATAGACTGAAAACAAGACATTTAACTAATCCTAATAATGGAACATTATTTGCAAAAGTTATCTACAAGTTATGCTCACAATTTTACAAGATGTCATCACCCCACATTCACCATTACATCACATTCATCCACAACCACAATGCACAATATACATAGAGTATAGGGGTACAATATATCCTCATCGCATAAAACATACCAAAATTAATATACAAGAGGGACAGAACAGCTCACTGTTCTGTTCAGAAGAACTAGACGGCGGTCTCTGGCCGCTGACTCAGAGTCAGCGGCATGGTCGATGGACGCCAAGGATGAACTGGGCGTCCAGGGACCTTGCCGTTTACTCAGGTCTGTGCAGAAACACAGACCCGAGCTCTAAATCTTGGGTGAATTGGAGGGTCTAGGACTCGAGGAAAATTCCATAAAAATGTCAAAAACCACCTAGACTCATACGGGGACACCATAGATAGGTCACTTGCCTCTCTAAAATTCCTCCAAGAGGTTATGGCTCGAAGAAGACCTCCTTGGGCAGTTCCAAGAAGTTGCAGAAGTGCCTCCAAGATCGCCTTCCTCCGGGCTCCTGGGTGATCTCCACGCCGAGGGGATGATGTGGAATCCTTCCGCTTTGCTTCAGCTCCCTCCTTGATGCAGAAGATCTCCAATCCAGCTCTCAAGGGATCGGATTTGAGGGTTCTAAAATGGGGTTTCTCACAGAATGCTCTAGGGTTTTCCTCTCTTCTTCTCTCTCTTGCAAGGGTGAAATGAGAAGTGGGGGAGAGGCCAACTTGGGTTCAGGGTGTAGGAGAGCCCCTCACCCACTCACCATGCCGATTAGACAGCCTCAGAGCCGTTGGGGGACATCCCCCAATGGTTGCCATGCCTTGCTTCAGAAGTTTGCAGCTCTGCTGCGCATGCAGGCCAGAGAAGTCGACGTCCAGATCGCTGGACGCAGGAATTAGGGTTGGCGTCCATGGCTGGACGCTAACACCACCTCAACGGCCTGGGGATTGACGCCAAAAGGCCTTCGGCCAGAACCCTAATTTATGCAGAAAACCATGCATACCAAGCTTCTATACATGCAATAAGTACATGGTATTATATTCACACTATCATCATGCAATACATACACTATTTACGTTTAATATAAACACATGTACACGTAATTAGGCTATTTTAATACCTACGTAAATACGTACATACATACTCCAACACAATATACACATAAATACGAAAAATACGACGAAAAAATTCGAGGGTCTTACACCCTCTCCCCCTTAAAGAAAACTTCGTCCTCGAAGTTAGAACGACACTACTCAAACAAAAGGGGATACTTCTTCTTCATCGCATCCTCAAGCTCCCACGTAGCCTCCTCACGTGAGAAGTTCCGCCATAGAATTTTCACCGATGCGATACTCTTGTTCTAGAGATGCTGAACCTTCCGGTCAAGAATGGCTACTGGTTGCTCGACATACGAAAGATCTGGCTGGATCTCCACGGGCTCATGACTAATCACATGAGACGGATCTCGGACATACTTCCTGAGCATAGATACGTGGAATACCGGGTGAACGCTAGCCAAAGCTGGGGGTAAGCTAGCTCGTACGCCACGTTGCCCAAACGTCGGAGAATCTCATATGGGCCAATGAACCTAGGGTTTAGCTTGCTATGCCTGCCAAATCTGACAACTCCACGAGTAGGCGATATCTTCAAGAAGACATGATCGCAACCTCGAACTCCAAATCCTTTCCTATGTCGGCATAACTCTTCTGCCTACTGTGCCGCAACAAGCCTTTTCCTAATAAGCTGAATCTTATCCGAAGTTCCTGAACCAACTCCGGTCCGATCAACTGCCTATCACCAGTCTCCTCCCAACATAAAGGAGATCTGCAGGGCCTACCGTACAACGCCTCGAATGGAGCCATTCCAATACTAGCATGAAAGCTGTTGTTGTATGCGAACTCCACAAGAGGTAAATGACGCTCCCAATCATCCTTCCAATCAAGAACACACGCTCTCAACATATCCTCGAGCGTCTGGATAGTCCTCTCGGACTGTCCGTCGGTCTGGGGATGAAACGCCGAACTGAGCTTAAGCTCCGAACCTAACGCATCCTGAAGACCCTTCCACAATCTCGAGTAAATCTCGGATCTCGATCCGAAATGATCGACTTCGGCACACCATGCAATCTAACGATACCGTTAACATACAATCTAGCTAAACTCTCTACTGACTGCTTCTTCTTCATAGGCAAGAAATGAGCAGTCTTCGAGAATCTATCTACAACTACCCAAATCGAGTCATTTCCCTTCTAGATCGAGGCAAACCGACACGAAATCCATAGTGACAGCTTCCCACTTCCATACGGGGATATCCATCCTCTGCATAAGGCCGGATGGTCGCTGCCGCTCGGCTTTCACCTGCTGACAACTAGACATCTAGACACATAATCCGCAACATCCTTCTTCATGCCGGACCACCAAAATGATCTCTTCAGGTCTTGATACATCTTAGTGTTACCCGATGATGAATAGAGAATCGCGATCTATGAGCCTCCGCTAACACATGCTCACGGACATCTACTACATCAGGGACACAAACACGGTGCTGAAATCTAATCACACCGTCCTCATCACGAGCAATGCCCGCCTTACCCACTAACTCTAACAATCTAGGATCGGCTTTCTGCTGCTCAATCACCTCATCCAAGACTGAGGATCTAAGGGACAGCTGAGCTACAAAAGCCTGACACAACGATGGCTCTAACTCGGTCATAGAGCACGCTGCATCCTCCAACATCTTCCAACCCTGCTGGAGCGAAGACCTCTTCCTACTAAGAGCATCCGCTACGACGTTCGCCTTTCCAGGATGATACTGAAGGTTGAAGTCATAGTCCTTCAAGAACTCAATCCATCTTCTCTGCCTCAGGTTTAATTCCTTCTGGGAGAAAAGATACCTCAAACTCTTGTGGTCGGTAAACACCTCGAATCT
The DNA here is from genome assembly GCA_014218235.1 of Colocasia esculenta. Lineage (NCBI taxonomy): Eukaryota > Viridiplantae > Streptophyta > Magnoliopsida > Alismatales > Araceae > Colocasia > Colocasia esculenta. The sequence goes on along the minus strand of CM024764.1, from coordinate 66,480,483 downwards.
GACACCATAAAGATAGTGCCTCCAGATCTTTAGTGCATGAACCACAGCTGCCAACTCCAAATCATGAGTCGGATAGTTCCTCTCATGCTCCTTCAACTGACGAGAAGCATAAGCTACTACCCTCTCTTGCTGCATGAGCACACAGCCTAAACCAATCTGAGATGCATCCGTATAAATGGCAAAGCCTTCTAGACCACTGGGCAATACCAATACCGGAGCAGAAGTAAGCTTAGCCTTCAATAGCTGAAAGCTGCGCTCACATGCCTCAGACCATACGAACTTCTCACCCTTTCTGGTCAGCTTTGTCAAAGGGGCGGCGATGGATGAGAAACCCTCAATGAATCACCGATAATAACCAGCTAACCCAAGGAAGCTACGAATCTCCGAAGGGGTCCTGGGAATCTCCCAATCCATAACTGCCTGGACTCTTGCTGGATCAACAGCTACACCAGCGCCGGAGATAACATGCCCGAGAAAATGAACCTCGCGCAACCAGAACTCGCACTTACTGAACTTCGCATACAGCTTGTGCTCACGGAGAACCTCTAAGACTAACCTCAAATACTGACGATGTGTGGCCTCATCTGGAGAATAGACCAACACGTCATTAATAAACACAACAACAAAGCTATCTAGATACGGACTAAACACCCGGTTCATGAGATCCATGAACACTGCAGGGGCGTTGGTCAATCCGAAGGAAGAACCAAAAACTCAATGTCCATAACGGGTTCTAAATGCCGTCTTGGACACATCCTCACTCCTAATCTTCAACTGATGATAACCAGATCGCAAGTCAATCTTGGAAAAGACTGATGCCTCTCGCAACTGGTCAAACAGATCATCAATCCGAGGTAAGGGATACCTGTTCTTCACAGTCACCTGGTTTAGCTTTCTATAATCAATGCACAACCTAAGTGACCCGTCTTTCTTCTTGACGAATAATACAGGCGCGCCCCAAGGGGAAACGCTAGGGCGAATAAATCCCTTATCGAGCAATTCCTGCAATTGCTTCCTCAACTCGGCTAATTCTGCAGGGGCATCCGATATGGGGCCTTCGAGATAGGAGAGGTACCTGGAAGCAACTCTATAGTGAACTCTATCTCCCTATCCGGTGGCAATCCAGACAAGTCATCGGGAAAGACATCTGGAAAGTCCTGCACCACATCGATCTCTGCAAGAGTCAGTGACGAACCAGCATCGGGTACTAGCATAACGCTGGCAAGAAATGCGTCACAACCCTTGTTCACCATGCGCATCGCCTTCATGGCAGAGATAACTAACTTTCCCGCTAAGTTCTTTGGCAAGGGATGAGAGAACTCGTCCTCACCAGGAATGCGGAAAACAATCTTCTTCCTACGACAATCCACTAACGCATAGTGCTCCTCTAGCCAATCCAGACCATGGATACAATCATAGTCCTTCATCTTTAGCAAGAAGAAACACCCATCTAGGAACCTATCCTCAATGCACACAGGTAACGACGGAATGCACTTCCTAGTCGATACCGTACTCGCAGGGGTGTGCACAGACAAGGGGACCTCTAACTCCTCAGACTCTATGCCTGACTCTAAGGCTAACTGCTTAGCGAACCGCTCGGAAATGAACGAGTGAGTAGCACCCGTATCAAACAAAACCCGAGCGTGCACACCGAAAAGTAGAACTGTACCTTCGGTGACATGCTCCGCCTGCTCGGCGTCCTCACGAGCTAACGCAAACACTCGAGCTGGGGCTCGAGGCCTTCCTGGTCGTCCTGTAGCTAGCACGGCTGCCGCTACTGCTGGTACTGGCGCTCCTTGCTGAGCTTCCTACTGAAGCCTCGGGCAATCCTTGATCTTGTGGTCGCTGCTCCCACACTTTAGGCATCTACCCGCTACTAACCAACACTCCGAACCTCCATGGGTCTTCCCACAATGGGGACACTCCTTCTTCGCACCGGGGGAACGTACAGAGGGTACCTGATAGTTGCTGATTGCCACTTGTTTCTGCGGTGTCTGGTACACCGTTTTCCTCTTATCTTGCCGCTGGAATGTCGCTGTCGGCCTCTTCTGCGAAGCCTTCTTCTCCTCTAGATACTGCTCCATTTCTCCCTCCTGTCTGCAGGCTGCGCTGAGGGCCTCGTCTAGCGTGCGGTGGTCGAACGCCACAAGCCTCGTCCTCAGTGATGGTTTGAGACCCATCACGAACTTCTTGGTCTTCCTGCGCTCATCCTCTACTATGTGCGGTGCATATTTAGAGAGTTCAGAAAACCTTGCCTCGTATTCTAGGACGGTCATCGATCCTTGCGTCAGGGAAAGGAATTCTTGCTCCATCTTGTCCTGGATGTGCTCTGGGACGAACTTGTCTCGGAAGAGCCTCACGAACGCGTCCCACGCCACATATACTGCTCCGTCCTCGAAGCGCGTACGCAGTAGGGAGGACCACCATACATCAGCTCTCTCCTGCAACACACCTTCATAAGCTCTAACTAACAATAACAACCAACATTCAAGCATAATCTAAAGCATACCTGTAGCATGTAGGTGGCTAAGGTCACCTTGTCCTCGTCAGGACACCTGATGGCTCGGAAGATTTTCTCGATCTCCCTCATCCAGCTTTCTGCCAAAAGCGGATCACTCTCCCCCTTAAAAGAGGGTGGGGTCATCCTCTTGAATCGCTCCATGATGGAAGGTCCACCATGGTCCTGAGCTGGGGCCTGAGCCTGCTACATTAAACAACAAGCATATACAATAAACACAATATCATACAATTCAAATAGCAGACTACTTAGCTGTTTTATTAATTTACCTGGGCCTCCAACGGGGCCTGAAGTGCTGCCTGAGTGTGTGCCTGGGTCTGCATGGCCTGCACCAGACCTTGCATGAACACTCCATAATCCACAGGCGGCGGTGGGGGAAGCACAGGGCCTCGCGGTGCTAGGGCCTGTTGCTCCGCCTGATCATCACGCCTCTGCTCGTCGTCACGAGCTGGCGCACCTCCACGTCATCCACGGGAAGCCATGGCTGTCATAAAATTTCAGCCACCATTAGAGCTAGGTTACTAAGTTTTCTAACCATTTTCTTATCTATTTTTCACTTCTTATTAATGTTTTCAACACATGTGGACATATTTAGCATGCAATGGGGATGATGACTTAGTTATATTCATGTGTAATCTCCACCTGTCGCTCTGATACCAATCTCTGAGACGGCCCTCATTATACCGGTACGGTTATACCAACCCACGTCGGTATAGCGAGTGCTGCCAGCCACAGTGGGACATTTACCCAACGATACAAACAGCTGAGATACAAGCGAATATATATAACAGAGTAGCGGAAGTAAAAGAGAACTATCTCTTCATTCATCATCCACATTAAACATACATGCAGTTTACAATTTGCAAAATGGAACTAAAATTCACATGATTTAATTTGCTGAAATAGAAATACAAATGTCCACATATTACATTCTTTTAATGATAATCCTAATACAATGTCCAAGTACATACTAAGAAGTACACAATCACAAGATCTCAAAAACTGGCTAGTCTCCACGCTCGGAGTCCGTCTCCGCTGCCTCCTCCGAGGGTACTGTGTCACCAACTATACCTGTACGCCGAAGCAAGGAGTGAGTCCAGGGACTCAGCAAGTAACACTATGCATGATATACACGTACAAGTCCTAGTGGTTTCTACACGCACATTACACTTTGCAACACATAGCATGCAAGTCCATTTAAGCTTTCAACCTATCATGAAGGTTCTACAATTTTATACATAACGCATGCTTTCAGATTTCAAAAATAACATTCACCTATCACATGGTCTCTATTCAATTCACTCATGAGACTTTAATCAAAACGTGAGAGCTATTGACATGAATAATTTACATACATGAACGGGGAACATAATTAGCATGGATTCCACATGTTCTTAAGTACATACATAACTTTTTATCATGCTTTAGGTTGCTGGTTTCACATGGTTCAATGACTATAACCTACACATGAAAGCTACAACGTTGCTTAAACATAACACATGAACGATCTATCATGCCATTTTACTCATTTGTTGTTCCTAACATGGATTCTAAACACTTTTGCACACACAAACATGAGAATAATAACATGCATTTTCTGAATTCACTTGGTTTTAGATTTAGTTTCACATGGTTTCTATAACACATTTACATATCTAAGATTTCACATTTTTCTTTACACTAGTTCCCTCTTTCACATGGTTCACTTTACACATACATATTCACATATCACTTACACGTTTACACATGGTCACATACACTTTACACATGTTTTAGTGCCGTGACACATAGTCCAAACCACCAAAGAAGGACACAAACACATCACATCACATAGACGCCATCTAGGCAATACAATGGCGACTCTTGGACTGCGCAGACCGGGAGAACAAGTCTCCACCCTAACCAGTGGTACTTGTCCACCTCCAGGATTTCCCCCTAATGCCCTTAGGGTCACTTAACACAATGAACTTTCTCAGGGGGACTTTTCCCTGATACGGCTCCACTGCCTTCTCGGAAGCAGTAGCACATTGGCACAGTTTACACTTTTACACATTTACCGTTTTACACATGGTTTTACACTTGACACTCTTCATACATTCACACTTTCTTACTCACATGAACACCTCTTTTTTCCTAACATGGTACTAAAGAGTTTTCAAGGTTCAACACACAGTAAACACATTAATCATGCTGGGTTTAAACAAAATCTAATCACATTTCGATCATATGCACGAATTATCACATTTCACATGAAAGCACATAACTTTTTATTTACTGTTCCAATTGACCTGAAATTTTAACCACATGCTGTTTTCGGGTTCCAAATCATACTCTCAATTTTTCAGATTTTTCTGAGCTAAATAGGATTTACAGAAAATCAAACACCTAATTAGCATATTATTCACAATTTAAGCTAACATGGGTCTAACACATTTGAAATTCATCCACTTACTGTTTTGCACAGGGAACACTAACGCATGATTTCAGAATACAACATCATCCTAATTCATACATCTATAAATCCGTTACCACAAACCATTTTTACAAGCTTTCATTTTACCGAACCGAACTTACTAGCAATTCCACAAGTATGCATGAATTACCAAAAATTCAGAACATACATACATGTCCCACAATTCTTCATGAATAGACTGAAAACAAGACATTTAACTAATCCTAATCATGGAACATTAATTTGCAAAAGTTATCTACAAGTTATGCTCACAATTTTACAAGATGTCATCACCCCACATTCACCATTACATCACATTCATCCACAACCACAATGCACAATATACATAGAGTATAAGGGGTACAATATATCCTCATCGCATAAAACATACCAAAATTAATATACAAGAGGGACAGAACAGCTCACTGTTCTGTTCAGAAGAACTAGACGGCGGTCTCTGGCCGCTGACTCAGAGTCAGCGGCATGGTCGATGGACGCCAAGGATGAACTGGGCGTCCAGGGACCTTGCCGTTTACTCAGGTCTGTGCAGAAACACAGACCCGAGCTCTAAATCTTGGGTGAATTGGAGGGTCTAGGACTCGAGGAAAATTCCATAAAAATGTCAAAAACCACCTAGACTCATACGGGGACACCATAGATAGGTCACTTGCCTCTCTAAAATTCCTCCAAGAGTTTATGGCTCGAAGAAGACCTCCTTGGGCAGTTCCAAGAAGTTGCAGAAGTGCCTCCAAGATCGCCTTCCTCCGGCTCCTGGGTGATCTCCACGCCGAGGGGATGATGTGGAATCCTTCCCCTTTGCTTCAGCTCCCTCCTTGATGCAGAAGATCTCCAATCCAGCTCTCAGGGATCGGATTTGAGGGTTCTAAAATGGGTTTTCTCACAGAATGCTCTAGGGTTTTCCTCTCTTCTTCTCTCCTCTTGCAAGGGTGAAATGAGAAGTGGGGAGAGGCCAACTTGGGTTCAGGGTGTAGGAGAGCCCCTCACCCACTCACCATGCCGATTAGACAGCCTCAGAGCCGTTGGGGGACATCCCCCCAATGGTTGCCATGCCTTGCTTCAGAAGTTTGCAGCTCTGCTGCGCATGCAGGCCAGAGAAGTCGACGTCCAGATCGCTGGACGCCGGAATTAGGGTTGGCGTCCATGGCTGGACGCTAACACCACCTCAACGGCCTGGGGATTGACGCCAAAAGGGCCTTCGGCCAGAACCCTAATTTATGCAGAAAACCATGCATACCAAGCTTCTATACATGCAATAAGTACATGGTATTATATTCACACTATCATCATGCAATACATACACTATTTACGTTTAATATAAACACATGTACACATATTTAGGCTATTTTAATACTACGTAAATACGTACATACATACTCCAACACAATATACACATAAATACGAAAAATACGACGGAAAAATTCGAGGGTCTTACAACTAGTGCCCAATCTTTCAAAGAACCCAATTCAACAATCTAGAACAAAACACATTGAAATAAGACATCATTTTCTGAGAGATGAGGTTGCCAACAAGAACCTGGAACTTAACTTCATTCCATCTGAAAAACAAGTGGCTGATATCTTCACAAAACCTTGTCAGAAGACAGTTTACATCCTGAGAAGAGAAATGGGCTTATGCAACCTCAATGAAACTAATGCTAAATTCAGGAATAAATGACCTTTTGTGTGGTGACTATGTGGTATATCAAATGGTGAAATGTGGAAGGACAAGTTAGGCTTTTTCGGAAACTATCATTATGCATGAGGAAAATCTCCTGCCAAGTATCAATAGTCTTCTTCTATATAAAGGTCATCAAGAAAAATTAAAACCTCAAAAACCAATTAAATTGGCCTCTTTCAGTCTTGGCACATTTCTCTCTTCAAATGAATGGAATGTTGGTGCTTACTTGCTCATGGATGTTTCCTCTTTGTGCACCCTACTTGGCATGAATATATCTGAAATTGTTTGAATGCTCATTTCACATACCATGCATACATTATGGGGGAGTAAGCCAAAAAGAATTTTGGAGTGAGTTGCTTGAGGGACAAATCTTTCATAATCATCTTGTCATCATATCCCTTTCAGATGGTCCAAATGTCCCTTGATCCAAAGCTTCAAATAACTTCTATGAATTCTCCTCAGCTGTCCACTACTTTCAATGAGTTTGTTCATTACTCTTTTAAAAGGGGTGAATTGGCAACTTAAACTTAAATATAACCTTTCATACTCACATAGTAGCAAAGACATTAACTTAATCACAATGATTTTGAAATAATACTCTGTGTATGAGTTTAGGTTGTATCATCCAGGACACATTGAACAAATCTAATGGCCTTAACACAACTCTATTCAATAACTTCTTTGTGGATGCTCTTATTTCTAAAATGGTTTGGCGAGTAAGAAGACTCTTGGAACTAATACTCCCCATTGGCTTTTGACCTCAAACATTCCTTGAACTTGATGTTTCAATCAATAAGAGGAGAAAACTACCTATTTCTTAAACAATTTAAAAAAAGGGGTGAAAAGGCAGAGCAATGATTGGTCACATACTGAGTAACCGGGGACATTGACATCACAAATGTCTGTCTTCGCGTCAAAAAGTTCAACTGTCAACTCTGCAAAATGGTATGATGGTTACCTATACTGAGTAACTGGGGGTACGGGCATCACAAATGTCTGCCTTCACGACAAAAGGTGAATGTGAACTGAACTACCACTTACCCCAAAGAAATATGAACATTCATGCAACACTGAAATAGAGTGAAGCCTCCATGGTTTTAATTAAGATCAAATTGCTTGTTTCTTGTCAAATGCTCATTTGAATATTAATTTCAAGCATCAACTGAACATCACACCACCAAGAAATAAGTAACTCTTCAACGATTTTATTCAATGGGTTATCTTATATTCATATATTTTTGTAAGGTGTCTTCTACATGCTACAACTTAAGATTCCTGGACTATTATCTCCGAACCACTGTGTAAAATGAAATGTGTTAATACTATTATGTATGACACTTTGTAATGAGTGTATACCACAGTTCTCCAACTTAAGATTTCATATGAACACTCATTTTGCTCTCAATTCTGTCAAAATCCATTTTTGGACAATTCTCCTCAGCTGACAGATGCCTTGTGCCTGTCGACAGACAGAATTCTGATCCATCCAGAACTTCAACCGATTCACATTTTGTCCAGTTCTTGTGGGCCCTTTCCATTTCAAATTGGTTTTAAATAGCCCTAAAGGCTGGCCCACGACCCTTCACCCCCTCACCTTCCCTCAAATGTTGCTTCCCTTCCTCTTTTAAACATCAACCCTTTCCTCTCCTCAACCGCACTCTCTCCATCCTCTCCCTCTGCTCCTGCTTTTCTCTTTCTCTCCTCCTCCTCCTCCTGGTCCAGCTGTTCTCCTCCTCCCTTTGTCTCACATCAACCATGGCTACCCGGAGGAAGATGACTGCTTCTTGCTAGCGCTACTCCTCGCAAGAAGCCGGAGACAGTTCTAGGGCTCTGACAGAGCATAGAAGCAAGCACCGGGCTGATCGTAACCCTGAGCTCATCGTTTCCCCAGATCTGCAACTGACCAGGGTTCGTGGTGTCTTCAAGAAGTTCGTCCAGCCTCTCTATGTGGATTTCTCTTCCCTGGAGGACATGTTCGAGGGCATGGAACCCCTATTTGCTACCCAGGGCTAGACTACCTTTCTGCAATCCCAGATGTAGTACTCCCCAACTGCAGTCTCTAAGTTCTTCAACAACTTGGGGATGACACTTGATGAGGACCTATACACTACTGTCAAAGGTACTCCCTTCAAAATCACCACAAACCTCCTTAGCCGTGCTCTGCAGATTCCTAACTCAGGGGCTGACATCCTTCTTACCCATCTCAATGCCTCTGAGTACTTCACTCTCATTACCCAACAGCCCTATGACTCCAACAAGGATTTTGTCAAGCTCAATGCCAACACCTTTCCACCACTCCACAAGATGGTTCATCACATATTCACTACCCTCATAGCTCCCAAGGACGGTATTAGAGAACTTGCCATCGAAGTCCACAAAAGCTTGTTCTACTACTTTCTTCAGGGCCAACAAATCAATTTGCCCAATCTCATGCTTGACCTCATTAAGCAATGCTTCAACAATCCAAACTGTCAATGCCATATGCTTGTCCCATTACTTCCCTTCTATCCTTTGTTGGCATCCAAATCACTGTGGGTGAGACTATCACCCTCAAGACCAGGAATGCTTATGATATCACCACAGCCCATCAGATGGGCTAGAAGATGGTAGATGGGAGAGTCACCAAGACTATCAAAGGGCAAGAGCCGGAAGAAGAGGAAGCCACTGATGAAGATGAGGACAGTGAAGAGGAACCACATCAGGAACTAATAGATGTCTCGAGTGGTGATGAAGGTGTCCCTACTGAGCAAGCTCAGCAGCCTGCTGCTCAAGACTTAAGGGCATTCATGGCAGAACAAATGGCTCAACTCACCCAGCACTTCAATGCAAGATTTGATCAGCTCACAATGCAAGTCAATACCAGGATGGATGCACTTAAGGACAGTCAGGCCTAGATCCAGCGGCAGCTCATCCAACTTTCTGCTGATCTTCATGGACCAAGTCATCCCACTTCTCCTGGGAATGACAAACTTTAGAAATGTCTAGGGTGTTGTTCAGCAATTTCATTTTGTGGGCTAATGGGTTGTCAGTCATGTCATTTCCATTTTTCCTTTTTGCAATGTAATGCTTCTCTTTGTACTGTGTGAGCGTCAAGTTTATCAATGAAATCACAGTTTATCTCTTCTATGAGCTCATGCATAGTTTGTCTTTTTGAATGTTGTCAAAAAGGGGGAGACATCAATTGTGTTTTTGTCATCATCAAAAAGGGGGAGAATGTTGGGTTATGTTTGGCATGACATTCATGATGTTTAATTGTTTTTGATAATGACATAATTGATGATGAGAAAATGTGATAAAATGACATGACACTATGAAGAAAATGCATAAGACATATGATTTCATAATACCTTATTTCAAGTTTAATTCTTGTAAGAAATTACATGGAAATGGAAGTGCACAACATGAAGAAACCTTATACAAAAAGGTTCTGGACAAATGAAATCAAGCAGCACCTGTCGACAGCACCAATGCACCTATCGACAGCCACTGATGTCCTTCATTCAAACAGGTTATGGAAAACCCAAGAAAGTAGCAGCTGTCATCAGGCCAGGACCCATCTGTCGATAGCTACTAAAGATCTTCCTCAGAAAGCTTCTGGAAAACCAAGATAACCAGCAACTGTTGATAGCAAGGTTGCATCTATCGACAACCCAGGCTAAAGTTTAGAAATCCAGTTCTGGAAGACACAAGTGCTGCAGTACCTGTCGACAACCGATGGTCATCTGTCGACAGGCTCTTGTTAAGTCACAACATGTGACAAACATGTGATCTTTATTAGGGTGTCCTCTTCTCTCACAAATCCCAAGACTTGGACACTCCTATATATAGATCTTTTAAACCCATTTTCGTAGCAAGCAACCTCCACATCAAAACCAAAACCTAAAAGAACTAGGAGAAGATTTCCAGACCTCTGCTTCAAGCTTCAAGCCTCAACAACCAGAAGATCTTTCCAAGAAGACGAGGTTGAAGCAATTTCGTCCTCAAGCCTGCAAGCAGCAACATCGGATCATCTACGACTTGGAGTCTTATGATCATCAGGATGGAGGATTCGAAGAGTTCACCCATTTGATTTACTCTCTCCACTCTGAACTCTTCCTGCACTTGATCCTTCCATTTCATTTCATTTCATGTGTGTGTTGTTGGTTTGAGTAGCCCTTGTGCTCATTCCACAAGTGTGTGTGGTTGATCTAAGATCGTGTTTGTCTCAGACCTAGCGTGTGTGCTAGTGTTTGTGTTGAAATCGCATTATAAGCAGTTTGGCATGTGTGTGTGTGTGGACGGTGGACGTAGGATACACGAGTTGTGTAGTCCGAACCACCTTAAATCTTCGTGTCCTGTGGCTTGCAATGATCTAACCTTAGATGTATGCTAGGCACGAATATTTGTTCATACATACTTTGTACTGCTAATCTCCTAAACGCTCTCTACACACACATCTAAGTTTAAACTTGATCCATATCTTTTTAGGATTTTCTACAGTCAGTCTTAATCTAAAAAAGAAGGTCAGTTTGCTATTAATTGGTAGTAATTTATTCAACCCCCCTTCTAGATCACTGTCATAGTTAATTCCGCACTCTTATCAAGGATGGCAGTAGAGGTGCAGCCACCAGCGACTCCGCAAGCAGCACCCATTCAGCCAGAGGTACCACCAGTGGTACGACAACAAACTTTAATAGTGGCAGCAGCACATGAGGACCGCACAACACTTCTGGAGAGCTTCTTTCGTCTTCGGCCTCCGACTTATTACGGTGACTATGATTCAGACTGAGTAGAGAGTTGGGTCCATCAGCTCGAGCGTACTTTAGAGACCAAGGACTATGCAGAGCAGGATTAAGTTTGACTGGTAGTTTATCAGCTAAAGGGGAAAGCCCACGAGTGGTGGCGATTAGTGAGGCAAAATAGTTTTCAGGGCAGGAGGTTTGACCAGATAGCTTGGGAGTAGTTTCTGGAGGTATTACACGGTGAGTACTTCCCTGACTACGCACGCCGTGAGAGGAGGGACCAGTTTCACCAGTTGACGCAGGGAGAGTTGACTGTGGCACAGTACAACCAGAGGTTCATACAACTTTTGCAGCACGTCCCCCACATAGCTACTAGTGAGGAGGCTTGCACTAAGAGGTTCATTAGTGGTTACACTCGGAGTTGAAGTGGGCCATGGCTGACCACCTCTACGACACCTTGGCGTTGGCAGTGGCCAGAGCTACTGCCTTAGAGAGGGAGTGTCGGTTCCAGCCACAGCAGAGAGGAGGTTCGGCGAGGTCTACCCTATACCAGCATCCTTCGGGCAGTTGAGAGAGTGTGTCTTCTTCTTCTTCTTCTTACACAGGCGGCGCTGGCCTGACCTCGATGTTGAAGAAGTTGTTCACTCGAGGGGGTAAACGGCGTTACCAGCAGTCACCTCAACACTGACGTTAGCCAGAGCAGCCAGTGGAGCAGTCAGTGCAACAAGGTATAAAGCAGAGTAAGCAGGGCACGAGTTGTTTTCACTATGGGTAGTTGGTTCACTTCAGGCGGGAGTGTTCGTTGAGGTAGGGGCAGCAGCAGTTGGCACCTCCACAGTACATGCAGTAGGCATCGCAGGCTCAGTACCCACCACCCTAGCATACGCAGTGTCAGCAGCAGCACCAGGGGTAGTTCCAGCCACCTCAGCTGTGCCAACAGCCTCAGCGAGGATGTGGTCATGGTCGAGTGATGAACATCACCAGAGAGGAGGCAGAGGCCTCTAATCTGGTCGTTGGTACGGTTCCTATCCTTGGTAGAGTTGCATGTGTTTTGATTGATCTCGGTGCTATACATTGTTTTGCTTTAGAGGAGTTCTTTGGTTCCCTTACTGTGTTTGCTCTGGAGCGGACTTGTGACCTAGCTGTTAAGCATCCGATGGGTGACTACGTGCGCATGGACGGATGTAGAGTGTGCCCGGTGGGGTCACATGGCCCCACTAGAATTTTTTTTTTTAGAAACGGCCATTTATGGTGTGGATTTTGAGGTGGTTCTATATGAGAGTGACTCCACTAAAATTGGCGGGGTCCAGTCTTAAGAGTTTATTTTTATTAAATTATTTCTTTTTATTTTAAATATATATTTAAAATTATTTATTTATATTATATATATTATATAAATATTAAAAAAAATTGAGTGACCCCACTGAATAAAATTTCTGTGTCCGTCTCTGTACGTGCGTACTCTGAGTTACCTAGAGGGTGTCACCGTTAAGGTACAGGGCCACCTTCTACCAGCGAGACTGTTTGCCTTACAGATCCACGACTTTGATGCAATCCTTGGCATGGATTGGTTGGAGGCACACTCTGTGTTGGTGGACTGTCAATGGAAGACTGTACGGTTTGAGATACCTAGAGCACCTGTGCTTTGCTTTCGAGGTACCCAGTCTACCCGCTGACCCTTTGTTTCCTTTTGTAGAGCTCGATGCCTGATCTGAGATGGTTGTATAGCTTACCTTACTTTTGTGAGTTTCTAGGATTCTGGAGAGCTATCTGTTTTAGATGTACATGTTGTTTGTGACTTTGATGACGTGTTTCTGGAGGATCTATCTATTTTACCGCCGGAGCAGGAGGTAGATTTCTCCATTGAGTTGCTTTTAGGGACGATGCCTATGTCCAAGGCACCGTATCGGATGGCACTGACGGAGCTACGGGAGTTGAAGCGCCAACTCAATGAGTTACTCAAGAAGGGCTTCATTCGTCCGACCCATTCGCCTTGGGGTGAGTCTGTGTTGGTTATGAGGAAGAATGATGGCAGTATCAGGATGTGCATCGATTATCGATAGTTGAACCAGGTAACAGTGAAGAACAAGTATATGTTGCTCAAGATTGATGACTTGTTTGACTAGTTGCATTCAGCTTTAGTGTTCTCGAAGATTGACTTGAGATCAGGCTACTACCAATTGAGGATCCGAGAGTCAGATATTGCTAGATCAGCCTTTTGTACCCGCTACGACCACTTTGAGTTTGTTGTGATGCCTTTTGGGCTCACGAATGCACCAGTAGCCTTCATGGAGATGATGTATAGTGTGTTCTGAGGGTACCTGGACAGGTTTGTGGTAGTGTTCATGGACGATATCCTGGTGTACTCAACAACGACAGAGGAGTGTGAGGTTCACTTGAGGCTGGTGTTAGAGGCACTGAGGAGTCACCAAGTTTATGCCAAATTCAGTAAATGTGTATTTTGGATAAAGGTAGTGCACTTCCTTGGTCACGTGGTTTTAGGTGCAGGAGTGGCGGTGGATCCCGCCAAGGTTGAGGCATGGTTTCGTGGGGCCAGCCCACTACGGTTGCAGAGGTGCGCAATTTTCTGGGGTTGGCAGGCTACTACAGGAGGTTTGTATAGGACTTCGCCAGAGTTGCTGAGCCATTGACGATGTTGACTAGGCAAGAGACCAGGTTCGTATGGATAGCAGAGTGTGAGTAGAGTTTCCGAGAGCTGAAGAGAAGGTTGACTTCAGCTCCGATCCTTGTTGTATCTTCTGGCAGCAGTGGTTTTGTTGTGTGCACCGATGCTTTGGGGACTAGTTTTGGTACCGTGTTGATGCAGCACTGGAGGGTAGTCGCTTATGCTTCTCGGAAGCTGAAGAAGCATGAGCAGAACTACCTGACACACAAATTGGAGCTTGTAGCAATCGTGTTTGCCTTAAGGTTGTAGAGACATTACTTGTACGGGGAGATGTTCGAGGTGTTCACGCACCATAGGAGTTTGCAGTATGTCTTCACACAGAGAGATCTGAACCTCAGGCAACTTAGGTGGGTCAAGTACCTAAAGTATTATGACTTTACTCTTTTCTATCACCTGGGAACGACTAATGTCATAGCAGACGCTTTGAGCAAGATAGCCCACTTGAGTTCTTTGTTGGTTAGACACTGGTGGTTGGTAGAGGACGTGGCTCGGGGAGTGTTTTTGCCATCGAGACTCAGAGATAGTGCAGTGTTGACCAATTTGACAGTTCGTCCATTCATATATCAGTAGGTGATAGAGGCTCAGAGTATTGTAGATGCAAAGTTAACAGATGTGTTGCAGATGCCAGAGGTTGAGCTAGATGAGGACAATGAGGTCAGGTTCAGAGGCAGACTGTACGTTCCAGCAGACGTCAGGCAGGAGCTGTTGGCTGAGGCACACATATCAAGGTACTCTATTCATCCTGGTTCCAACAAGATGTACCTGTTGGACCGAGCCCCTTACCGTTGCACCAAAAGCTCGAGCTGGTAGTGAAGGCGGTAGCCAAATCTTTAAGGCAGAAGCGCAAAGCACCACGTCAACACTGTGGTCGGCATGAGGGGCTTCGCACAGGGTTTTACCCCTACGGCGGGTTGGGTTGCCAGCCCCGATGTCACTATGCTGCCCCATAACAGCATAGTGGCAGCGATTCTCTAAGGGAGTCGATGGCAGTTAACCAACAAACTCCCCCCTAGTGGCACCCGGGGGAATCGAACCCGCAACCTCGCTCTGATACCACTTGTTGGACCGAGCCCCTTATCCTTGCACCAAAAGCTCGAGCTGGTAATGAAGGCGTAGCCAAATCTTTAAGGCGGAAGCGCAAAGCACCACGTCAACGCTGTGGTCGGCATGAGGGGCTTCGCACAGGGTTTTACCCCTGCGGCGGGTTGGGTTGCCAGCCCCGATGTCACTATGCTGCCCCATAACAACATAGTGGCAGCGATTCCCTAAGGGAGTCGATGGCAGTTAACCAACAGTACCATGACTTGAGGTGACTCTATTGGTGGCCTGGGATGAAGAGAGATATTGCTGAGTTTGTTGCTCGTTGCCTTACCTATCAGTAGGTGAAAGCAGAGCACCAGTGTCCTGGTGGCGAGCTGCAGTTGCTATCCATTCTAACTGGAAGTGGGAGCACATCACCATGGACTTTGTTTCTAGTTTACCTCGTACTTTGCAGGGGCACAACAGTGTGGTTGAACGTCGACCGACTGACGAAGACAACTCATTTCTTACTGGTCAGATTAGCTTAGGCAGTGGACATGCTTGCCAGATTGTTTGTGGACAGAGTTGTACCGTTGCACGGGACCCCGATCTCTTTTGTCTCAGATAGAGATCCGAGGTTCACTTCTCATTTCTGCCATAGTTTTCAGAGGGCACTGGGCATCCAGTTGAGACTGAGTTTAGCTTATCACCCACAGATAGACGGTCAGTAAGAGAGGACCATACAGACCCTTGAGGACATGTTGAGAGCGTGTTACTTGGATTGGGGCGGCACGTGGAAGTCCCACCTTCCATGGTGGAGTTTGTGTATAATAATAGCTTTCACTCCAACATTGGGATGGTGCCCTACGAGGTTCTGTATGACAGACCGAGCCGTACACCTTTGCACAAACACAAGGTTGGTGAGAGGCAGTTACTGGGGCTAGAGCTGGTATAACAGTGTGCAGACACAATGAGACTGATCAGACAGAGATTGTAGACAGCACAGAGTAGGAAGAAGAGCTACGTAGACATTCGCTAGAGGCCACTGCATTTTGAGGCAGGTGACAGTGTGTTTATACGAATCTTGCCAACCAAGGGCGTTCTCAGGTTTGGAAAGAGGGGCAAACTTTGCCCGAGGTTTGTTGGTCCCTTTCCCATCCCGGAGTGGGTTGGCAAGGTCACGTATAGGTTAGCTCTTCCGTCCAAGTTAGAAGGTGTTCACAACATCTTCCACGTCTCGCAGTTGAGGAGGTACATGCCAGATCCGTCACACGTGTTGAACTATTCACAGTTAGAGGTTACTCTAGATCTGTCACTGCCAGAGTACCTAGTTAGTGTTGTGGACCGCAGAGTGTAGTAGTTGCATAGGAGGTAGATCCTGCTCGTCAAGGTTGTTTGCGAGAATCACGTCGGTGGCAAGGCCACATGGGAGTGCGAGGACGAGATGCGGGAGTAATTTCCTTACTTGTTTGAGTGACTAGTATGTTTGCTTGCCTTCGTCCCCGGGTTTCTCCCTTAATTTCAAGGACGAAATTTTTTTTTGGTTGGTTAGATTGTAACATCCTCCTTTCTGTGGTCAGCCACCTTCTGATGAAGGTAGTGACGTATCGGGCCGTCGCCTTCTGAAGGCGACGGGATGGCTGTCGCGTTATGATTAGGAACGTGACAGGCATGTCGTCACGTTCACCGTTCTGACTGCAACATACAATTTTGTCGTCTTGCTGTTGGGATAGTTGGGACACGCGTCAAGTGCTGACATATGAAGGCGACATGTTAGGTGTCACGTTCTTGGTGTCAGGGTTGCGAGAATGACATGTGGCAGACCCGTTGGTTAGGTCTGACCATGACCTTGAGGCTGCGACAGGTTAGCCGTCATGTTCAGTAAGTGAACGTGATGGGCTGGCTGTCACATTCTCAGGTCGAGGCCTATATATGCAAGGCCTTTAGCCCTATCTTCTTCTTCCCCTCTTCTTGTGTTTTTCTCCTTCCTCTGACCCCTCTGTGTGAGCTTCACTGTGGGGAGCTTGTGAGAGTGCTCTTGGTGGAGTTAGTGGCTTTCTCTCGGTGTGGTGTTCTTCTTCGGCGTGGCTTCTTCTCCTTCATGGTGGTGACTCTTCTCCAGCTTGTAGGAGGACGTTCGTTGCTCGTGGACGGCATGACCATTGTGCTTGAAGCGAGGAGGAGGTGGCCATGCACACGAGAAGACCTCAATGGGTTGGCTCTTCATTTTGAGGTAGGGACCCTTATCTTCCCCCTAGTTCTACTATGCTAGGACTCCCAAACCTTTTTCCAAGCCAGTAGAAGCATGCTAGGATTGTGGTTTGCATGTTTGGCTTATTTGTGTTTGAATTGGGGGTTGGGTTTGAGTGCTCCATCATGCATGCATGTGAGGTCTTTAGAGTGTAGATGTATATCCTTGACATGCATGGGTGTGGATGAGGGTGGTTTGAGCCTAAATCACGTGTTTACATCATTCTACATGCGCCCCTCCCTTTGTACTCACTGGACTTGTGTTTTATGGTATGTTTTGGAGGTCTCAGGTGTCTCTATCTGTGGTCGAGACAAGGTTCTTATCGCGACCCAGATCACGACTATTCGACTCGTCACCTTCTGGTGTGTACACGACATCTTACCCTGTCGTGTTCTGGTAGCGATAGGGTGGCTGTCACCTTCATGCCAAGTTTTTCTGTGGGTTGTAGGAGGTCTCGGGTGGTCAACCGTGATGATCAGTATGTTTGATGATCAATCTGTTCTCATGTAATTCTAATTAATTACATATTGATTTTGGTGAATAACAAAACGTGATTAACAAAACCTTCTCAAGTTTTCTAACATACATTCTATAAGCTTGTGAGCACAGGAAAAATCTCAAGGAAAATCAAGCCCATTTGGTAAGTATTAGTACATCTATAGCATGTCAAGTTCAGTATGATATTTCTCTAAGTCCACATCGACTTCTATTGAGAATCACAACGATTTCCTTAAAGCTATAACGATTTGATGTTGTAACAATTTCTTAAGTCATCACAACGATTTCTTAAGACCTCGTAACGATTTGCTCTTCACAACGATTTCTTAAGTCATCACAATGATTTCTTAAGACCTCGTAACGATTTGCTCTTCACAACGATTTCTTAAGTCATGACAACAATTTGTTAAGACCTCGTAACGATTTACTCATCGCAACGATTTCTTAAGTCATCACAACGATTTCTTAAGACCTCGTAACGATTTGCTCATCGCAACGATTTCTTAAGTCTTCGCAACAATTCCTTAGGACATCGCATCGATTTCTTAAGAACTCATAACGATTTGCTTCATGCAACGATTTCTTAAGTGTTCATAATGATTTCTTCATTGAACACAACGATTTGCTTCATGCAACAATTTCTTAAGTGTTCATAACGATTTCTTCATTGAACACAACGATTTGCTTCATGCAACGATTTCTTAAGTGTTCATAACGATTTCTTCACTGAACACAACGATTTGCTCTCCACAACGATTTCTTCAGTAAACATAATGATTTGGTTATGTCTTACAATGATTTAGCTAAATTGACTTGATCATAACGATTTCATAAGTCATGAATGTATCGACTTCTTATGTACAATGATTTGCTATTGGTCAAAGCATTGAATAGTCAAAGTCGTCACACATATCCTTCTGACACCTTTGCATTTAATGTAGACTGAACGTATCTCTGCATGCATACAAACGATAACGTCCATTATCATGCTTACTCTGTGTATATCTTTTAGAACAGCTATTTGGCATTACTATTTTTATGATTATTTGTTCTAACGTTGACTGACATCAGAGACAGCTTAGCTGTCTATCATTTAAGCTTGAAATATGTGCAGATATCTGATGACAGTCCATCTTACAACGTTGGACAAAATAGAAGCCAAAGAATAACACTGAAGATTTTGTATGCACAAATGGATAAAAGACTGTTGACTAATAGCTTCAAAAGGCCATTCAGTCTAACGTCTACCAAAGCTAGAGACAACGGATACTTTAACGAATAAATTTCAAATTGAAGATATAAATACAAGACGGCAGTTCCAAAAAAAGGAGACGAGACTTACCAACGAATACTACAAGCAAGTCTTAGTAAATTCAAATCTTCTGGGAGAATTTTAGAGCCAAGCATCCCACTTCAAATTGTCTCAGCTCTTTAGCTCTCTGTGCTGTAATAGAAATCTTGAGAGAGAGTCTGTGTAGTTCTGAGAGAGACCATTGTTTAGATCTCCTTCTCTCAGGGCTATTTGCTTCAGATCGTGGCTTGTTAAAGCTTGATCTAAGGGCTTGATTTTATTGCTTATTTTTGCTGAGTTATTCCCTTCTGTTGTGAAGGAAGACCTGGTGGGGTATCCAGGGTGTTATAGTTCCCTTCGTGGTGAAGGAAGACCTGGTGGGGCATCCAGGGTGTTGTAGTTCCCTTCGTGTGAAGGAAGACCAGCTGAGCTTGGTGTTGTAGTGTCCATAGGGGGACTGTACCCTAGTTAAAGGAATCCTGAGTTATTGCTCAGGGACTGGACGTAGGACTCCTAAGGAGAGGAGGTCCGAACCAGGATAAACTCTGTGTGTTGTGTGATTGATTTCCTATGTGTGTTTGCTGTTTATTCTAACTTTCACTCCTTCATCAAAGAACTTATTTGTGTGAATGTTTTAAGTACCGGTATTAATCAAATAATTTTTAAAAGACCCATTCACTCCCCCTCTGGGCTCGTCAACTGGGCAACAAACCGAACCTCTGACTATGGTCGTGACAATGCCCTTGTTGTGACTCAGCTCGCGACAGTTTCCTTGTCGTCTTCTAACCTAGGTCGTTGTTGTCCCTTTAAGTACGGCAGCAAGGTAACCTTGAGGGGGAGGGGGTAAATTGGTTTTTCTGAAATCTGAAATCAAAACGTGAACACTTAAAAGTTTGGTTAGAGTTAGTGTGATGAAGAGTGGCAGTGCGGAAGCAAAAGAACAATCACACCAAAGGACACATGAGATTTATCCTGGTTCGGCCCTTCTCACAAGGAAGTCCTACGTCCAGTCCCCAAGCAAACTCTTGGGATTTCACTAACCGAAGGTACAGCCCCCTTCAAGGACACTACAACACCCTGGATACCCCACCAGATCTTCTTCTCTTTCCCGGGCAAGAAGGCAGCCCACTTCTTTTCTAGGCTCAGAAGCAAACCTACTTCTTTTATAGGTTCAGAAGTAAACCTCCTGGAACAAACCCCAGTGCGGTTCTGCTAGACTTAAACCCCCAGCTAGGTCTTGTTGGTACAAACCCCAACAAGGTTCTGCTAGACACTAACCTCTAGCTAGGTTACACACTGTATACAGTCCTACAGCTGGACAAAAATCTTTCGTAGAAAAGAAAGATCAGACTAAGAGCTATTACAAGATGAACACTCAGGACTTAGCTCACAGTCACAGACTCTCCCCCAAGATTACAATGAGCACAGGGAGAATGGAAGAGAAGAAGGCTTGAAGGCGATGAAGACTTCTGCTTTGAAAGCTTCTGAAGATTTTTGGCTCGAGCTCTTCTCTCTTTCTTTGAGTGTTTATGGCGTGAAGGTTCTTCTCACAGTTGTAGACTCCTTGAAAAATATTCAGGAAAAAGGTTCTTCTTCTTTCTTCAGCAATGCTTCATCTTTTATATGAGAGGCTTTTGAAAAGGATCCGTTGAAGAGATCCGTTGGAGTTCTACCCGTTGCTCATCTCTTGTCTTGATCAGTCTTGTGGTCTTCGAGGTCTGTGAGCATGGAAGAAAGTGTTAGCATAAAAGAGTGTTTACATGAAAGTTGTGCATGCTATTGTGTTTTTCGTAACATGCTAAAACTGATAAGTCATATCTTTTTCTGACAGGACTGAGAAATTACGCATGCAGCTTTTTGTCAGAAGATATTTGACTTTTCATTTAGGCGCCAAAAACACTTGAACATACAAGAGAAATCGACGTGAATATGACTTATAAAATCGTTGTTTATTTATAAGAAA
This sequence comes from Colocasia esculenta, assembly GCA_014218235.1. NCBI lineage: Eukaryota > Viridiplantae > Streptophyta > Magnoliopsida > Alismatales > Araceae > Colocasia > Colocasia esculenta. The sequence goes on along the minus strand of CM024764.1, from coordinate 66,459,385 downwards.
ATCGTTGCAAGATTATGAACAAATCGATGTGATCACTTATGAAATCGTTATGCAAGCAAATCATTGTGATCACCTGAAGAAATCGATGTGATCACTTATCAAAATCGTTATGCAAGCAAATCATTGTGATTACTTGAAGAAATCGATGTGATCACTTATGAAATCGTTACGAGACCCAAATCGATATGAAACTTATCAAATCGTTATGAGAACGAAATCGATATGAGGGCAAATCGTTGTGGCTAAAAAAGGAATCGTTCTGAGATCGATTTCTTAACAAATCGTTATGGCCACTTAGCGAATCGTTCTGAGATCGATTTCTTAACAAATCGTTAAGGCCACTTAACGAATCGTTCTGAGATCGATATCTTAACAAATCGTTTTGGCCACTTAGCGAAGTCGTTGTGGCGCTTTAAAAAAAAATCAATTAAAACCAAATCGTTGTAGCGCTTATTAATTTTGGCACTTGAACTGAAATCGATGTATATTGATTAAACATCGATTTTATCATTTTAGTGCGCCATATTGCATCAATGTGAGACTCAGCATTTTGCTATGAGATTGATGCAACACAGATGAAACAAAATATTCAATAGTATTTAATCAACAAAGATTTATATGGAATCATCATAAGTTTTGTTATCACCAAAATATAAGGACAACCATAAAGAGGTTCAACAATCTCCCCCTTTTTGGTGATGACAAAATTTATGTGAATTTTCTGATAAAAATATATAAAGCATAGAGGTTTCAGAAAATTCATACAAACTCTCCCCCTTTTTGTCACAAACCACAAAGGAAGGATCTTACCATGCATTTCTCTCCCCCTTTGAGAGAATTCTTACCATTGAGGGGTTCAACAATGATTGACATAAATGAATAACTCCCCCTTAGTGTGTGCTCCCCCTGAATGAGAGACTCCACCTTGAGCATCCTTGATCCTGATGCTCCAAGGCTATCCTGCACACAACTTATTCAGAAATAGGTACCCAAATCCTTTTGGGTCCTTGATGGTTAGATGCATAAAAGTATCCTTTCGGAATCTAAACTTGGTGCCTTGTTGTGCAGGTGTTTTCAGTGTGTCCTAATTTATTGCAATGAGAGCAACAATGAATATAGTTTATTTTGCAATTTTGATTGCCCTTGATTTGAACAAACTTTTTAGAAACCTTTTTATTTTGATGCACCTTGGATATTTCAGGTTTCTTTTTCTGAGGTATGTTGGTTTCTTTTACAAATTTTGGTAAAGGATATTTACCTGGAATTGTGGCTTGTTTTTCCTTTTATGGAGGTATATATACAAGCCCTTGTTTGTTATTTCCAGATTTTGATCCTTCTAAGCATAGAGCTAAAGAAGTTTTTCCTTTTGTTAATTTTCTAACTGATTCTTTTAGGTAGAGATTTTCTTCAGTTAGAGTTTTTAATTTTTCTTCTAACTCTAACTTTTCATTTTTTTTTATTTTCAAATCTTCATTCAAAAGATGATTATTTTCTTTACTATCTTTTAATTCTCTTTCTAATTGCTCCATTTCTGATGTGAGATCAGAATTAGTATTTTCCAAACAGGTAAGGTTGTTCTTGAGATTTTTTAGTTCTTTTACAACAACCTTGTGTTTATCATAAAGTTCATTTAAAACATGATCTAAATCTTCAGATTCTGATCCTGAATCTGTGCAAGAATCAAAAGATGAGTTAGGATGTACCTCATCTAGTCCTACCATGAGTGCTAGATTTACCTGCTCTTTCTCTGATTCTGAGCTTGATGATTCTGAGCATGTGGTCTCTTCATTTTCCCAAGCAGCTGCCATGGCTTTTCTTTTGAACTTCTTGTGCTGCTTGTTAGGCTTCACGGTTTGACCAGCCTTCTTGAGCCTTGGACAATCTGGTCTCAGATGTCCAGGTTTTCTGCATTCATAGCAGACTGGTTCTTTTTCTTTTCTCTCTTTCTTTTGAATCCTTCTTGATCCATTTTTCTTCTTCTTGAGAATTTTCTGAAGCTTGGACAGAACTTCATCTACATCACCGTCTTCAGAATCTGCATTTTTGGAACTAGAAGAAGAAGTGGAAGGAGCAGCTGTAACTTTAAGAGCATTAGTACATTTTTTCTTTGATGAGCTTTCAGATAGTCGCTCCATATTTATTTCATGTGCTATGAGAGAACCTATTAAATTATCAATTGACAATTTGGTTAAGTCATGGGCTTCTTCAATAGCGGTTACTTTAGGTGTCCATGAAACAGTTAAAGACCTAAGTATCTTTCTAACAGTTTCTTCATTGGAAAGAGTTTTACCAAGAGAATTTAAGCCTACTACTATGCTTGAAAATCTATTATACATAGTAGTAATGTTTTCATTTGGAAGCATTTTAAATTGTTCATATTGTGAAACAAGAATATCTATTCTAGTTGTTTCACTTTATCCGTTCCTTCGTAAGTTATCTGCAGTTATCCCAAATTTCTTTAGCAGATTTGCATGCAGATACTCTACTAAATTATCTTTTGGATAAGGCACAACATAAGTAGTTCTTAGCTTTAAAATTTAGGGATAATTTGTGCTCATCTGCTGCTGTAATAGTAGTAGTGCTTTCAGCAGGAACAATAACAAAATCATCTACCTCGATTACCTGCCACAGATCAAAGTCTGTGCCTCGAATGAAGCATTCCATTCTCATCTTCCAATATTGGTAGTCCTCTCCATCAAAGAATGGAGGTCTGGTGACTGATTGACCTTCAGCATATCCTTGAGCTACCATGGATCTTCTCTAAGATCGTTAGATCTTCTTGATTGATCAGAGAACTGCTCTAATACCACTTGTTTGCCCTTTAAGTATGGCCGCAAGGTAACCTAGAGGGGGGAGTGAATAGGTTTTTCTGAAATCTGAAATCAAAACATGAACACTTAAAAGTTTGGTTAGTGTTAGTGTGATGAAGAGTGGCAGTACGGAAGCAAAAGAACAATCACACAAAAGGACACAGGAGATTTATCCTGGTTCGGCCCTTCCCACATGGAAGTCCTACGTCCAGTCCCCAAGCAAACTCTTGGGATTTCACTAACCGAAGGTACAGTCCCCTTCAAGGACACTACAACACCCTGGATACCCCACCAGGTCTTCTTCTCTTTCCGGGCAAGAGGGCAGCCCACTTCTTTTCTAGGCTCAGAAGCAAACCTACTTCTTTTACAGGTTCAGAAGTAAACCTCCTAGAACAAACCCCAGTGCGGTTCTGCTAGACTTAAACCCCCAGCTAGGTCATGTTGGTACAAACCCCAACAAGGTTCTGCTAGACACTAACCTCTAGCTAGGTTACACACTATATATAGTCCTACAGCTGGACAGAAATCTTTCTTAGAAAAGAAAGATCAGACTAAGAGCTATTACAAGATGAACACTCAAGACTTAGCTCACAGTCACAGACTCTCCCCCAAGATTACAATGAGCACAGGGAGAATGGAAGAGAAGAAGGCTTGAAGGCGATGAAGACTTCTGCTTTGAAAGCTTCTAAAGATTTTTGGCTCGAGCTCTTCTCTCTTTCTCTGAGTGTTTATGGCGTGAAGGTTTTTCTCACAGTTGTACACTCCTTGAAAAATATTCAGGAAAAATGTTCTTCTTCTTTCTTCAGCCATGCTTCATCTTTTATATGAGAGGCTTTTGAAAAGGATCCGTTGAAGAGATCCGTTGGAGTTCTACCCGTTGCTCACCTCTTGTCTTGATCACTCTTGTGGTCTTCGAGGTCTGTGAGCATGGAAGAAAGTGTTAGCATAAAAGAGTGTTTACATGAAAGCTGTGCATGCTACTGTGTTTTTCTTAACATGCTAAAACTGATAAGTCATATCTTTTTCTGACAGGACTGAGAAATTACGCACGCAGCTTTTTGTCAGAAGATATTTGACTTTTCATTTAGGCGCCAAAAACACTTGAACATACAAGAGAAATAGATGTGAATATTACTTATAAAATCGTTGTTTATTTATAAGAAAATCGTTGCAAGATTATGAACAAATCGATGTGATCACTTATAAAATCGTTATGCAAGCAAATCGTTGTGATCACCGGAAGAAATCGATGTGATCACTTATGAAATCGTTATGCAAGCTAATCGTTGTGATTACCTGAACAAATCGATGTGATCACTTATGAAATCGTTACGAGACCCAAATCGATGTGAAACTTATCAAATCGTTATGAGAACGAAATCGATATGAGGGCAAATTGTTGTGGCTATAAAAGGAATCGTTCTGCGATTGATTTCTTAACAAATCGTTAAGGCCACTTAGCGAATCGTTCTGAGATCGATTTCTTAACAAATTGTTATGGCCACTTAGCGAAGTCGTTGTAGCGCTTAAAAAAAAAATCAATTAAAACCAAATCGTTGCAGCGCTTAAAAAAAAAATCAATTAAAACCAAATCGTTGTAGCGCTTATTAATTTTGGCACTTGAACTGAAATCGATGTATATTGATTAAACATCGATTTTATCATTTTAGTGCGCCATATTGCATCAATGTGAGACTCAGCATTTTTCTATGAGATTGATGCGACACAGATGAAACAAAATATTCAATAGTATTTAATCAACAAAGATATATATGAAATCATTATAAGTTTTGTTATCACCAAAATATAAGGACAACCATAAAGGGGTTCAACAATCTCCCCCTTTTTGGTGATGACAAAATTTATGTGAATTTTCTGATAAAAATATATAAAGCATAGAGGTTTCAGAAAATTCATACAACCTCTCCCCCTTTTTGTCACAAACCAAAAAGGAAGGATCTTACCATGCATTTCTCTCCCCCTTTGAGAGAATTCTTACCATTGAGGTGTTCAACAATGATTGACATAAATGAATAACTCCCCCTTAGTGTGTGCTCCCCCTGAATGAGAGACTCCACCTTGAGCATCTTGATCCTGATGCTCCAAGGCTATCCTGCACACAACTTATTCAGAAATAGGTACCCAAATCCTTTTGGGTCCTTGATGGTTAGATGCATAAAAGTATCCTTTCGGAATCCAAACTAGGTGCCTTGTTGTGCAGGTGTTTTCAGTGTGTCCTAATTTATTGTAATGAGAGCAACAATGAATATAGTTTATTTTGCAATTTTGATTGCCCTTGATTTGAACAAACTTTTTAGAAACCTTTTTATTTTGATGCACCTTGGATATTTCAGGTTTCTTCTTCTGAGGTATGTTGGTTTCTTTTACAAATTTTGGTAAAGGATATTTACCTGGAATTGTGGCTTGTTTTTCCTTTTCTGGAGGTATATATACAAGCCCTTGTTTGTTATTTCCAGATTTTGATCCTTTTAAGCATAGAGCTAAAGAAGTTTTTCCTTTTGTTAATTTTCTAACTGATTCTTTTAGGTAGAGATTTTCTTCAGTTAGAGTTTTTAATTTTTCTTCTGACTCTAACTTTTCATTATTTTTTATTTTCAAATCTTCATTCAAAAGATGATTTTTCTTTACTATCTTTTAATTCTCTTTCTAATTGCTCCATTTCTGATGTGAGATCAGAATTAGTATTTTCCAAACATGTAAGGTTGTTCTTGAGATTTTTTAGTTCTTTTACAACAACCTTGTGTTTATCATAAAGTTCATTAAAACATGATCTAAATCTTCAGATTCTGATCCTGAATCTGTGCCAGAATCAAAAGATGAGTTAGGATGTACCTCATCTAGTCCTACCATGAGGGCTTGATTTACCTGCTCTTTCTCTGATTCTGAGCTTGATGATTCTGAGCATGTGGTCTCTTCATTTTCCCAAGCAGCTACCATGGCTTTTCTTTTGAACTTCTTGTGCTGCTTGTTAGGCTTCACAGTTTGACCAGCCTTCTTGAGCCTTGGACAATCTGGTCTCAGATGTCCAGGTTTTCAGCATTCATAGCAGACTGGTTCTTTTTCTTTTCTCTCTTTCTTTTGAATCCTTCTTGATCCATTTTTCTTCTTCTTGAGAATTTTCTAAAGCTTGGATAGAACTTCATCTACATCACTGTCTTCAGAATCTGCATTTTTGGAACTATAAGATGAAGTGGAAGGAGCAGATGTAACTTTAAGAGCATTAGTACATTTTTTCTTTGATGAGCTTTGAGATAGTCGCTCCATATTTATTTCATGTGCCATGAGAGAACCTATTAAATTATCAATTGACAATTTGGTTAAGTCATGGGCTTCTTCAATAGCGGTTACTTTAGGTGTCCATGAAACAGTTAAAGACCTAAGTATCTTTCTTATAGTTTCTTCATTGGAAAGAGTTTTACCAAGAGAATTTAAGCCTACTACTATGCTTGAAAATCTATTATACATAGTAGTAATGTTTTCGGTTGGAAGCATTTTAAATTGTTCATATTGTGAAACAAGAATATCTATTCTAGTTTGTTTCACTTTATCCGTTCCTTCATAAGTTATCTGCAGTTTATCCCAAATTTCTTTAGCAGATTTGCATGCAGATACTCTACTAAATTATCTTTTGGATAAGGCACAACATAAGTAGTTCTTAGCTTTAAAATTTAGGGATAATTTGTGCTTATCTGCTGCTGTAATAGCAGTAGTGCTTTCAGCAGGAACAATAACAAAATCACCTACCTCGATTACCTGCCACCGATCAAAGTCTGTGCCTCGAATGAAGCATTCCATTCTCATCTTCCAATATTGGTAGTCCTCTCCATCAAAGAATGGAGGTCTGGTGACTGATTGACCTTCAGCATATCCTTGAGCTGCCATGGATCTTCTCTAAGATCGTTAGATCTTCTTGATTGATCAGAGAACCGCTTTGATACCACTTGTTGGCCCTTTAAGTACGGCAGCAAGGTAACCTAGAGGGGGGGGGGGGAATAGGTTTTTCTAAAATCTGAAATCAAAACGTGAACACTTAAAAGTTTGGTTAGTGTTAGTGTGATGAAGAGTGGCAGTACAGAAGCAAAAGAACAATCACACAAAAGGACACAGAAGATTTATCCTGGTTCGGCCCTTCCCACATGGAAGTCCTACGTCCAGTCCCCAAGCAAACTCTTGGGATTTCACTAACCAAAGGTACAATCCCCTTCAAGGACACTACAACACCCAGGATACCCCACCAGGTCTTCTTCTCTTTCCCGGGCAAGAAGGCAGCCCACTTCTTTTCTAGGCTCAGAAGCAAACCTACTTCTTTTACAGGTTCAGAAGTAAACCTCCTGGAACAAACCCCAGTGCGGTTCTGCTAGACTTAAACCCCCAGCTAGGTCCTGTTGGTACAAACCCCAACAAGGTTCTGCTAGACACTAACCTCTAGCTAGGTTACACACTGTATAAAGTCCTACAGCTAGACAGAAATCTTTCTTAGAAAAGAAAGATCAGAGTGAGAGCTATTACAAGATGAACACTCAGGACTTAGCTCACAGTCTCAGACTCTCCCCCAAGATTACAATGAGCACAGGGAGAATGGAAGAGAAGAAGGCTTGAAGGCGACGAAGACTTCTGCTTTGAAAGCTTCTGAAGATTTTTGGCTCAAGCTCTTCTCTCTTTCTCTGAGTGTTTATGGCGTGAAGGTTCTTCTCACAGTTGTACACTCGAAAAATATTCAGGAAAAAGGTTCTTCTTCTTTCTTCAGCCATGCTTCATCTTTTATATGAAAGGCTTTTGAAAAGGATCCGTTGAAGAGATCCGTTGGAGTTCTACCCGTTGCTCATCTCTTGTCTTGATCACTCTTGTGGTCTTTGAGGTCTGTGAGCATGGAAGAAAGTATTAGCATAAAAGAGTGTTTACATGAAAGCTGTGCATGCTACTGTATTTTTCTTAACATGCTAAAACTGATAAGTCATATCTTTTTCTGACAGGACTGAGAAATTACGCATGCAGCTTTTTGTCAGAAGATATTTGACTTTTCATTTAGGCGCCAAAAACACTTGAACATACAAGAGAAATCGATGTGAATATGACTTATAAAATCGTTGTTTATTTATAAGAAAATCGTTGCAAGATTATGAACAAATCGATGTGATCACTTATGAAATCGTTATGCAAGCAAATCGTTGTGATCACTTGAAGAAATCGATGTGATCACTTATGAAATCGTTATGCAAGAAAATCGTTGTGATTACCTGAAGAAATCGATGTGATCACTTATGAAATCGTTACGAGACCCAAATCGATGTGAAACTTATCAAATCGTTATGAGAACGAAATCGATATGAGGGCAAATCGTTATGGCTATAAAAGGAATCGTTCTGAGATCGATTTCTTAACAAATTGTTATGGCCACTTAGCGAATCGTTCTGAGATCGATTTCTTAACAAATCGTTAAGGCCACTTAGCGAATCGTTCTGAGATCGATTTCTTAACAAATCGTTATGGCCACTTAGCGAAGTCGTTGTAGCGCTTAAAAAAAAAATCAATTAAAACCAAATCGTTGTAGCGCTTATTAAATTTGGCACTTGAACTGAAATCGATGTATATTGATTAAACATCGATTTTATCATTTTAGTGCGCCATATTGCATCAATGTGAGACTCAGCATTTTGCTATGAGATTGATGCGACACAGATGAAACAAAATATTCAATAGTATTTAATCAACAAAGATATATATGAAATCATCATAAGTTTTGTTATCACCAAAATATACGGACAACCATAAAGTGGTTCAACAGTCGCAACAGACCAAGTATCAGCTTCAGGTGGCGATAGCCCTTGTGTCGCCTTCTGAGAGAAAGCGACAGTAACCCTGTCACTTTCTTAGACAAAGAGTGACTGGCGACCTGTTCGGAGTTCCATTCTACTGCGACTCTGCATTCTAGCACCTGTGCTGTTCCTAGCATGGTCCTACTCTAGTCGTTTGCCCGGTGCTAGGCACTTGTGGGCTTGTTCGTTGAGAGGTTGTTATCGTTACCTAGACCCCCGATCACTGCGCGCCTGTTGAAGGAGTTCACCGGGCAGCGGGCGAGGTCGAGTTACGGACTCTGGTAGCAGAGGGGAAAATGGTGGGGACATCGGCTTAGAGTCGTTTGCAGAGCTCTCTTAGCTGAGTCTAGGGCGCTGTCATGCCCCGCCAATTTAGCAGCGGAATAAATCGGGGAGGCATGAACAACGTGTATGGTAATGTAAAATGTGCATACATTCGTAAATATCAGAGCAACCAATGAACAGTAATTTTAATAAACTCTTTATTTTATTGATAAATCACCTAACTATTACAACCACTAATTCTGAACCGAAACATAGGGCTCAATAACACAATTACATCTGGAAAAGATAATTAAGCAAACATCTAACTATACTCTAAGGTACTAAGGACACTCCATCACTATGACTCCGGGTCGCTCATCACTCCAGTCCGTTCCCATTGGTGTGCGTAGGGTCATCACTTGACTTACCTGAAACACATACAACAAAAGCGCAGGGTGAGCGATAACGCTCAGTAGGACTTAATATCTCGTGTAAACAAGCATGCTTTAAGTGATTAATGTCTTGTAACGCAGGTTAACTAGAGAGAACGATCATGTATAGTCAAGAGAGTAATAGAGCATGATGGCAAAAGAATGATAAAACTTTCTACATGGATATTGTAAAACTAGTATGATAAATGATTGGCCATGTAATGAAATAGTGTATATGGTTGCACTACGGTGCACTAGTAGAGATAGCACCTCTGGTCGAACATCTTGTCAACCCAGAGAACGATAGCATAGTGATTGATATATTGATTGTCATAAATTAATCTAGATAGTAAACTGGCGCTGGATGCATGCCGTACACATCCTGATCATGTAACCCTTGCAAGGAACTAGCACTCTTCGGGAGATCCTCCCAGAACCAGACCGGGCCCTATTGCTTTGGCATATAGTACTTGCTTGTTTAATTTAGACAATCAATTGTATGGCCAAGAGAGTACCAAGAAATAGATGAGAGTAGTAGAGAGAACGTGAACAGATGAGAGAATATAGAGAGTAGATGAGACAGGGGTATTATCGTAAAATCATGTTAAACATTGATAATATGGTTGCACGGCACATCATTGCGGGCCGGCAATCTGGTAGAAGTCACCACCGCCCACAAGTCGTGCTGTGTACACAGGCTAGATGGTTCGGCGTGATCTCAAGATAAGGAGAGAACACACTAAGGCCATGGATCGTTCTAACCCCTAAGAGTGTAATGGGATTTTAAAGGTACAACCAGCTTGTCGACAATGGACGTGCGCCAAAGCCAAGAAGACTCACGGAGGCCTTGACAAGGAGTCCCTGGTCCAGTCGAGAGTATTCCCGATGGAGAGGTGGTCCAAGTCAAGAGAAAGTGTGTAACGAAACGTTGTCCGTCTTGCCTCGAGTGCTCGAAGGCAGAGGGACGCGATAACGGTGTACAAATCATGCGAATAAAATGAAGACATGTGTCATTTAAATAATAGGAAAATTAGGTAATTAATTTCACTTAATTACCAGATATATTATTGAGTAATTTAATAGGGTCAAATGGCAATAAACAATGTTTAGTGTGCAAGTGTAAAGAAACTTTAAGGATATGACAAGTCGTGCAAATGTCTTTTTAAAATAATTAAATTTATATCCTTAATGTCATTTATTAACTTAGCCAAGTCAGGTTAACTATATCATGGTTTAATCCTGGCCAATTAGGGGTATAAAGCCCAACCACTAGGGGCATATGCACAATTTTCAGTTCTGGTGGAGTTCTTCAGATCGCGGCGGACCTACCCGTCGCGAGTCAGATCGCGTCGGGGCGGCCGGGCGCGACAGGTGGAATGGCCGGTCTGGCTCGGTCCGGGAAGGGAATGTGGTGACGAGGCCCGCCGCGTTCAAGACGCGACCTAGCGGCCGACCGCGACCCTCCTATTATCGCGGCGTATCGCGCCGCCGCGATAGCAGGGACGGTCCGAGTTTTTCCATTTTTTTCAGGGTTGATACTGGATGACACATGGCTCTTCTTAATTAAATATAAAATCATATAATGACCCAAAAATCACGAATCTAGTTTTAAATGAAAGTAGACACATAGATCTATTAGCATGCACGATTAATTTGAATTTAGACAAGATTTAGGCATGCTTTGAACATGTTACATTCTAATGACCGAAACAGGTGCAGTCAAGGTTCAACGAATTAATAGGAGATGAATACATGATGAAAAATTATGAAACTAGGAGCGTTCGAAAGCCAACACGATGTAGTATTTTATAGAATTTTCTCATAGCAAGGTATCAAGTATGCATGAAGTTTAAAGGTAATCTTGAAGAGTCGGGTACAAGCAATAGACAGGGATTCAAAGATTTAATTCTCCCTCATGGGAGGTCAAAATAGAGCAAGACTAATGGCGTTTGAAAGCTATTGCACTGCAGTATCATTGAAAATTTTATCATGGCATGGGAACAAGTATATGCAAGGAATTAGAGAAAACATGAGATTTCAGGTTCATGGTATAGTAGGAATTCACGAATTAAATTCACCCAAATGGATGAACAGAATACCACGAAACCATAGCGCTTTTGAAAAGATACATGAACTCTACCTAGGGTAATTATTTCATAATTTTAGCTTGAGAGATTGCCTACCTTTTTCGTGGAGTAAGAAAAACCCTAGTTTGGATGGCGAAAATCAAAAATCCAAGCTCCAAGCCTCCTCCTTTCCTTGCTCCTTTGTCTCCAGCCCTTCTCCTTGTTCTCTAGAGTTCCAGCCATGAAAATGGGTTGCTAGGGATGAGTTTTTGGTGTATATGGCTAACTATAGGAGTCCTAGCCATTATAAGAGTCCTCCCTTCCATTAAACTCCGAATTTCCTTCTTTATCTCCCACTTTCTCTTATTTATCCACCTAATAGAGTTGGGAAGGGATCCAATTTCATGGGTAAAGTTTTAGGGTAAGTATAGAACTCTTGTAAGGACATTTATAAGCTAGTTTAGTCATTATCTTACCCATTTTTAATTTATTTAAATATTAACTCCGAATTTACACATTATTCTCCTCATTTTCTAACATTTATCACTTAGTTGGCTTGGGGAGAGATCTAATTTCATGGCTAATGTGTTAGGATGGGATGGGGACTCTTTTTAAGATAAGTAAGAGCTAAAATAGTTATTATCTTAACCCTTTTCTATTTATTACTATTTTTAGGTATGAATTTAGCCTAATTATTTCCCATCCCAAGATGGGCTCTTCATATTAGGGCCCAACAATCCATGTTATGACTGTTAATAAAACCCATTACTAATTTGACTTAATGAGTATAGATTTAATTCCAATTATTCACCCTTTATCCTTATGTAAATCTATTTATCACACTTATTCAAGTAATTTCATATTTTTAAATTGATTAAATATTATTCATGCTAATATTTCTAATATTCATAATTTAGGCTCTTACTCTTGGCCCAATAACTCATGTGAGCCTAATTGTACAATCCATGTACTTACTTTTCTTAATGGATTTTTAATTATCCTTTTATTAGAGAATTTATTCATGGGCCAAGATTGTCCATTGGTCCAAATATCATAATGGGCTATCATCCCATATTATTTAAAGTCTACCCACATGTTTATTTTAATTTATAATCCACTTTGGGTCATAAAATAATGAGTTCTTCGACTTATTCCTTAATTATGCTAATAAGTCGCATAAATTCTTAAACTAAGTCCAAACGATTTTTCTATGCCCAAATTTTATGGTGGGTCATTAGAGAACATTATTTAAAGTATAACTACTATTTTTACGAAAATTTTATAGAGGTTTATATGCATGCAATAATGATGCGTACTGTTTTAACTTGTTGAATTTATTAATCGATAAAATTTCAATTTATCCATAATTTTTAATTAATAGATTTTTTGGGGTACTACAGATGCTGAGGTGGTTTAGGTGTTCTTCTAGCACAGATCAGCTAGTCCTTCTCACTGCCTCACTCTACATGGTTTTGGTACCATTTAGAGGGGCTAGGCGTGGGACCGTAGTTCGGCCAGACTACAGTGTTAGACACGGACTTGTGGTTGATGGTAAGGCGCATGGCGCACCTGACCGGTTGACTAGTGGTAGTTGCCATCCGTGGCTAGTGTCTTTGTCCCGAAAGTTGTTTACTACCTGTGTTTACAGTCTTGGGTTCTTCCCAGTTCCATGGTTTACACGGGTTTTCGATCCCGACATTTGGTTTAGACCGATGGCCGTGTAGTTACTTTCCACTTCCGCACTTACTCTATTAGTAGAATAGATTTACTTGCTTAATTTCAGTTATGCACATATATCTATTCTGCTTGTTAGAACCAGTGGGAGATATTGGTAGTCCCTACTGGGCTTCTTCATGAAGCTCATGCCCTTCTTTACAAGTGAGACTTCACAGTAGTACCCTCTGCGGCGAGCTGAGGAGACGGGGCCATAGTAGACGACGTCTTCCATGAGCAGTGTTCCCTTAGTACTTGTTTTGTCACCCTCGGGGTATGCCCCTAAGGGATCTATTATTCCCTTTCTTTCTTTCTGCACTTGTACTTTTTTACTTTGGGATTGTACTAGACTTGTACTTTTTGTTGGACGCTTTTCCTTCACTTGTTAGTACATTTTAGTGCTTGTTATCATTACTTACTTCTACTACATATCTTGTTAGACTAGTCTATTAACACTTTCGGGTCTTCAGGCCTGTGGGCGACGGTGCCAACGGTTAGATTCTTGGTGGGAGCCAGGGGTCCGGGTATCGGGGCCGCTACATACTAATCCTTACAAGACATGCAAATCAGTATCCAACTTAGTGGAAATCAATTCGAATGATTTGGCCAATATCATATGGATGCAAATTATAATGACCCGACCTCCTGGACCCCTGCCAGGGACCCCGAAGGTCGCACCACCACCCACAGATCCGAAGACCAGGAAGGGTTAGAATTTAGTCCATTGAGATAAGCAATGAATTCAAATAACTATAACAAGAAACTCCGTACATAATAAGAGAAATATGTACAACATGTCCTAAATAAAAGTACATGTATAAAAAGAAAAGTGTAGTCCTTAAGAGGCATACCTCGAGGACTTGCAAAAAGGCAACTCTCATCTCACACCAGTACAAGAGCTCTCACGCTCACACTCTCACACTACTGGCAATGCACGGCGGAACCAACCACCACCTCAACCATCCTGTAATGAACTCCTACGACAGCGAGTCCCTACCTAAAGAAAGTAGGGATAACCAGTCCCTTACCAGCCAGAGCAGTAGGAACTCTAAAGAATGTGGAAGGAACTACGGTAGAAAGTAATAACTAAAGAAAACTACTAAGCTAGCTACTGCAAAATAGTGGAAACAGAGTAACACCACGACCAACAACAAGGGTCGGGCCACACACGACTCCCGCAGAACCAGCAGAGTCAGAGACGATGTGTAAGCAACCCTCAGCACACACACATACACACACATCGAGACAAAGAGCTTATAGAACAACGGAGCAACGACGTGAGACCAGAGTCTCACCACTCAACCACAACCATCCCAAACCTCCACGAGGTCAGGAAAGGTGCACAAATAGGTGCCACCACGAACGACATAGAGCAACCACGTGAGAAGGATGTCTCACCACAAGCACAGCCACCTTAGACCGCCACGAGGTCGAGGGCCCAAAAGTAGAATCACCCAGGACCTCGGACACACCATGAGGCTGGGTAACCACACACGTCGGTGCCACCACAGACGGCACCAAGGAACGAATTATAGAACAATGGTCGGGGCCAACATAAGGCACACCGAGAGAACACACAACCGGACAATGAGTCACACTTGGAAACACGTGAGGGAAACGTCGTCATAACAACAACAACAAGCCACTGCCACTGGCAGCCAGAGGAGACACACCGGCCACTCCCTTGCTCGCCAGCACCGGCTTCCTGCCTACAACCTCCCCGGAAGAGTGAGGCCTGTTAGGTTCATATTCTGGAAACTAAGTGAATTCACACTCTAAGTGATAAATGAAAGTCACACAATGTTTTTTTAATGATGATGATTGAATTGAGGTTCATACATTTCAATAAGATGATACAATATTGGTGTTATCTATGTCTAATTATACCTAACTACATGTTTTTATCATGCAGGTACAAATGCATTAACCAAGCCTTCTCAAATCATGAGAAAATGATCACAATCACAGAGTATACATGTACCTGCGACAGACCCCAAAGGCATATGTCGACAGATGCCGCAGTTGTGATCAGACTGAAGAGTACTGAGAGCACCTGTCGACAGATTCTCAGAGACCTGTCAACAGAGTCGCAGACAGAATACCAGAGTTCTGTGTTGTTTGCAAAACTGTCTCTGCCTGTCGACAGATGGTATTCGCCTGTCGACAGATGCCACAGACCAAGCAACCTGAAGTCTGTCTGTTGCAAATCTGTTGCAATCTGTCGCAGATACTCAGAACCTGTCGCCAGATGCAGAGGATCTTCAAATACGAAACCTTCCTTCATATCCAAGATGTGGTTTTCAAGTCCCACGACTCTCCACATGAAACACAACTATATAAGCATCCTTTTGAGAGAATCTCGTACAGAAGCAGCCACAACCAAAAAAACCCTAAAGCCAAGTCCAAGAGAAAAGAAGTTGCTGCTGCTCCTGCTTCAAGTCTGCAGTGCATAGACCGAAAGATCAGTTGATCCTGCAGTAACTGAAGATAGATCGCGTGGATTCAACCTTTCCATCAGTCCAGAGCACTCAAGTCGAAGTTTGAACTCCATCCAGGCGTTCTCAGAAGAGTTCCACAGTAGGATTTTTCCTACTGCTCTGAACTCTTCCTGTTTCATATTCTCATCAACTGTGTGTGTGTTTTGTGTGATTCAAGCGTCTCTTGTGCTTGAGATCACGTGTGTGTGTTGTTCTGATCGTGGGTGCACATCAGAAAACCGGTGTGTGTGAGTTGTAGTCACTGAACTCGCTCATAAGCAGTTTTTACTCTGTGTGTGTGTGTGTGCCGTGGAGTAGGGTACACTGTTGTTGTACTCCGAACCACTAATCTGCGTGTCTCGTGGTTTGATCATTTCTATCGATGATGTTTGATAGACCGTTTGCCATATTCACACACTAGCTAGTTTTCTACATCATCACACATAGTTTAGATCTTGATACTGTCTTGATAATCTATGCTTTAAGAAAAAGGATCGTGATAATAGTTTTTAAGAGGCGTAATCTATTCAACCCCCCTTCTAGATTACCATATTGGAATTCCGCAACCCTTCAATTGGTATCAGAGCGTGGTTTCTCCGATTTATTGCTTTATCTATTTGATCTAACGATCAGGAGATTCACGATCAAATGGAATCTACCAAGGGTATATGGCCGAGGGACACTCTGTGACCAGGCCACCCTTCTTTGATGGCACTGACTATCCATATTGGAAAAACACGCATGCAGGTGTTTCTACGAGCACAAAACTATGAATTGGAGATAGTCAGAACAGGACCATATGGATTGCCTCAAGACGAAGATACATGGACCAAGGACCATTGCAAAAGGACACTCAACTGAGCGCCTCAACATGATGCAGTGCGCGGTCCACCCAAAGGAATACTCGAGAGTCTCCACATGCACCTCAGCTAAGGAGATGTGGGACAAGCTCGAGTTGATATATGAAGTACGTCTGAGGTGAGATAATCCAAGGTAAGCATGTTAGTCTCAGAAATGAATGTTTAGATGAACCGTGATGAACATTTCTGACATGTTTGCTAGATTCATGGTACTTATAAATGGATTGAAGGTCTTAAGAAGGAATACTCAGAAAGTGATTTGGTGAGGAAGATACTTCGGCGGGTCTCTTCCATCCTCATGGAACACCAAAGTCACTGTCATCGAGATTCCAGAATCTTTCAACAATGAAAGTGGATGAATGATTGGATCTCTCATGACTTATGAACTAAATGTAAAAAGAAAGAACTGAGAGAATCCAAGAAGTCAATTGCCTTGAAGGCCTCAAATAAAGTATCTTCAGATTCCAAAAGAATGCCCCAAAGGAAGGTCTGAGTCTGAAACCTCTACTGATAGTGAGAATGATGAAATGGCCATGCTCACTAGACAGTTTAAGAAGTTTTTTAAAATTCAAGAGAAGAGGTTCAGGAAACTCCAAACCTTTCCAAAAGGCACCAACAGGTTTTGATTCGTCCAATAAAAAAATCTGATGTTGTGTGCTATGAGTGCAAGAAGCAGGGACCCATGAGAGGAGAGTGCCCCGAGCTCAAGAAGAAACTGAAAAAGGACAAGTTCGTCTTCAAGAAACCAAGCACTGCTGGCTACATGGAGTGATGAAGACGATGATGAAAAAAGTCAAGCTACCTCAGGAGATGACGAGATTCACTGTCTTATGGCAAGGAGTGATGACTCCTCTGAGGTAAATTCTTCCTTTGAGTCTTTTTTCTACTGCTGAATGGGAAGAAGCATACACTGTCCTTTTTGAAAAATTCCGTCAATTCAAATCAAAAATAAAGCACTCAAGAAGAAAGTTAATTTCCTTATTCATGAAACTGATAATAATGATGAAATTGAATCTCTGAATAAGGTAATTGACATGATGAAAATAGATGAACAAACACACAGTGAAGAGATGGATAGCATGAAAATAAGCTTCAAGAAGCTCAAAAAGAGAAAGATGATCTAATGAACCTCCTTGAAACTCTAAACAATGAGCATACTGATCTAAAAGAGAAATTGGAAAA
Source organism: Colocasia esculenta (assembly GCA_014218235.1). Taxonomy (NCBI): domain Eukaryota; kingdom Viridiplantae; phylum Streptophyta; class Magnoliopsida; order Alismatales; family Araceae; genus Colocasia; species Colocasia esculenta. Next base: position 66,441,745 of record CM024764.1, on the reverse strand, counting down.
AGCTGAAAAGGAATTGAAGGCAAAACAAAGGATCTATCTAGTTCTGTCAAGAGCACAGAATCTAGATGCAATCTTAGGATCCAATGTGTTTGTTGCTAGACATGGGATTGGGTTTCAAAATCCCAAGCCAAAGGAAACGGAAAAAATCTGCTGACTAATTTCACTGACCTATCCCAAGTTCTAGCAATCAAAATCCCTCAAGGAAAAGGAAAATCAAACCAAGGGCAAAACCAGGACCTAAGCTACCAAATTTGTTCCAACTAGCTTAAGGAGTTTACTACCAACCCCAAACAGGGATGTCCCAGGCAAAACAGCAAGTTCCTAATGCTAAGCTCACTAGGCAACAAAAGGGTAAGATGCCTATGCATGCAACTGAGAATCCAAATCCACTGTTGTTCATAAGCCATCATCATGTAAGATCTGTAAAAGATTGGGCACAATGAAAACAATGCTGGAACAATCCACTAAAACAGAAATTTAAACAATCTGGATTCCAAGCATTTACTGTTTGGCATGAATGATGAAACGCACCCAAAGTAATTTGGGTACCAAAACCTCTTGTCTGATCCACATGTGCAGAATGCCTAGCAGCACACAATCAAAACAAATGGTACCTATAGTGCTGCTCGAGGCATATGACGGGCGATAAAGAAAATTCAGTTTGCTCGTGGAAAAAGACGGAGGTCACGTTGTCTTTGGAGGTAACAACAAAGGCCAGATCATTGGCTCAGGTAAGTTTGGTAAGTTTGCCTCCAACTCAATAGATAATGTACTATTAGTTGATGGTCTTCATCACATTTCTTAGCATAAGTCAATTGTGTGATAAAGGCCATAAAATGTTTTTGAATCAGATTCATGTCAAATCCTTGATAAGGAAACAGAAGTCTCAAATTTTTCTGGAAAAAGATGAATAACATCTACATGGTTGATTTGGATGATCCAGAAAATAATGATTTATGTCTTGTAGCAAATAAACAGATGAGCTTACATTGTGGCATCGTAGGCTTGGACATGCGAGTTACAATGTTTTGAAACAAGATAATGAGGCTCAAACTTGTAAGTGACTTCCTGAAATCCATTCAAGAAAAATAAAATTTCTGTGATTCATGTGCACAGGGAAAACAGACCCGAAATCCTTCAAATCGAAAGCACCGGTAAGTACTTCCAAAGCATATGAACTGTTGCACATGGACCTATTTGGACCTACTAGAACACTGAGTCTCACTGGCAAACGGTATGGTTTTGTCATTGTAGATGACTTTTCAAGGTTCACTTGGGTGAAATTTCTGGCTCATAAGAATGATGCACTGAATGTTTTTGAAGACTTCTTCAATAAAATTGAGCATGGAAATGTCAACAAGATATGCTCCATTTCCACTGATCACGGGGGAGAATTTGACAACCACTCCCTTCACTGATTTCTGCAGGAACCAAGGAATAGAACACTTGTTCTCCTCCCCAAGAACTCCAGAACAAAACGGGTTGTGGAGAGGAAAAATAGAACCTTGGGGAGATGGCTCGTACGCTTCTGATTGAAAATCACTCTCCAAACCTTTTGGGCAGAAGCAGTAACACGTCAGCTACATTCTCAATCGAGCCATGGTAGACCGGATTCAAGAAAACTCCCTATGAGCTTCTGAAAGGTAAAACCATCCCTTGGACACTTCAGAGTTTTTGGTTCAAGGTGTTCATACATAACAATGATAAATTGATCTGGACAAATTTGAGCCAAAAGCGACAAAGTATTTTTCTTGGATACTCAGAACACTCTAGAGCTTATAGAGTGTTTAATCTTAAACCAGAAAAGTGGAAGAAACTCCACATTTGTATTTGATGAATCTCAAACCAAATCTAACAGTCCTACCTTACAGTTTCAAGATGACACTGAAGATACAACACATGAAGAAGAACTGCAAAGAAACCAAACACTATCTCTAAGTCATTTCCAACAATAATCAATGGCTATCTACGCAGGTACAATGATGAAGATGACGGATTTCTGTTCAGAAATGAAGATGAAGTACCTGCACAAGATCCACAACATGGAAGTCCTCCAGCCACCCCTCCTCCAGAACAGACTTCTGAAGTGCAAGATCAACCCGGTCCTTCAACAATCACAAGTGTGAGGTACTCTAAAGCTCATCCACTTGAGAATGTCATAGGTAACATAAATGATTCAGTTCAAACTAGGTCTCAAGTTCATCAAATAGTTGAACAGATCATTTAGCCTTTGTCTCTCAAGTGGAGCCTAAAATGTTGAGAAGCCTTAAACGAAAATCATGGCTTGATGCTATGCATGAGGAGCTAGGTCAATTTCAAAGAAACATGTCTGGAGCTTAGTTCCTAAAACCCCCGAAATTCTGTAATTGGAACACGATGGGTCTTTAGGAATAAACTAAATGAAGAGGTAAGGTGGTGAGAACAAGGCTAGACTGGTTGCAAAGGGTATAATCAGAATTTGGTGTGGATTTTGAAGAATCTTTTGCACCTGTAGCTAGACTAGAAGCAGTCATAATCTTGTTAGCTTATGCATGCTCAAACAAGTTCAAACTATATCAATGGATGTAAAACTGCTTTCTTAAATGGCTACATCAGAGGAGTTTTATGTCTCTCAACCACCTGGCTTTGAACTTCATGACAAACCAAACCATGTATACAAATTGCACCAGGCTCTCTATGGTTTGAAACAGGCACCCCGAGCTTGGTACGACAGGCTAAGCAAATTTCTGTAAGCAAAAACTACTCACGAGGTAAAGTAGACCAACTCTCTTTACAAAGAAAGTTCGCACACACATCATTGTTGTTCAAGTGTATGTGGACGACATAATCTTTGGCTCTACTAACCCATCACTTTGTGAAGAATTCTCACATCATATGCACAGTGAATTTGAGATGAGCTTAATGGGGGAGCTTCAATTTTTTCTTGGTCTGCAGGTCAAGCAAATGGAAGATGGCTTCTTCATAAACAAGAAAAATACTTAAAGAGCTTCTCAAGAGATTTCAGTTTGAACTGCAAAACCTGCCTCAACACCGATGAGCACAACATTAGCTAGAAAGTGATGAGAAAGGTAAACCGGTAGATGCTAATAGTTCAACCCTTTTTATTAGATGCTAATATCCCCAGTCCTTAATAGTTCAACCCTTCATCGGAAAACATTGTTTAAGAACGTGATAATAGTTCTTAAAGGCTATCTATTTCAACCCCCCCTTCTAGATTACCATATTGGGAATTCCGCAACCCTTCAATTGGTATCAGAGACAGTTTTCTCCGATTTATTGCTTTATCTATTTGATCTAACGATCAGGAGATTCACGATCAAATGGAATCTACCAAGGGTTATGGCCGAGGGACACTCTGTGACCAGGCCACCCTTCTTGATGCACTGACTATCCATATTGGAAAAACCGCATGCAGGTGTTTCTACGAGCACAAAACTATGAATTGTGGAAGGTAGTCAGAACAGGACCATGATTGCCTCAAGACGAAGATACATGGACCAAGGACCAGATTGCAAAAGGGACACTCAACTGGAGCGCCCTCAACATGATACAGTGCGCGGTCCACCCAAAGGAATACTCGAGTCTCCACATGCCCCTCAGCTAAGGAGATGTGGGACAAGCTCGAGTTGATATATGAGTACGTCTGAGGTGAGAGAATCCAAGGTAAGCATGTTAGTCTCAGAATATGAATGTTTAAGATGAACCGTGATGAGACAATTTCTGACATGTTTGCTAGATTCATGGTACTTATAAATGGATTGAAAGGTCTTAAGAAGGAATACTCAGAAAGTGATTTGGTGAGGAAGATACTTCGGTCTCTTCCATCCTCATGGAACACCAAAGTCACTGTCATCGAGGATTCCAAGAATCTTTCAACAATGAAAGTGGATGAATTGATTGGATCTCTCATGACTTAACTAAATGTAAAAAGAAAAGAAACTGAAGAGAATCCAGGAAGTCAATTGCCTTGAAGGCCTCCAATAAAGTATCTTCAGATTCCAAAAGAATGCCCAACAGGAAGGGTCTGAGTCTGAAACCTCTACTGATAGTGAGAATGATGAAATGGCCATGCTCACTAGACAGTTTAAGAAGTTTTTTTTAAATTCAAGAGAAGAGGTTCAGGAAACTCCAAACCTTTCCAAAAAGGCACCAGCAGGTTGATTCGTCCAATAAAAATCTGATGTTGTGTTGCTATGAGTGCAAGAAGCAGGGACACATGAGAGGAGAGTGCCCCGAGCTCAAGAAGAAACTGAAAAGGACAAGTTCGTCTTCAGAAAGCCAAAGCGATGCTGGCTACATGGAGTGATGAAGACGATGATGAAAAAAGTCAAGCTACCTCAGGAGATGACGAGATTCACTGTCTTATGGCAATGAGTGATGACTCCGCTGAGGTAAATTCTTCCTTTGAGTCTTTTTCTACTGCTGAATGGGAAGAAGCATACACTGTCCTTTTTGAAAATTCCGTCAATTCAAATCATAAAATAAAGCACTCAAGAAGAAAGTTAATTTCCTTATCATGAAACTGATAATAATGATGAAATTGAATCTCTGAATAAGGTAATTGACATGATGAAAATAGAGATGACAACACACAGTGAAGAGAGTGGATAGCATGAAAATAAGCTTCAAGAAGCTCAAAAAGAAAGATTATCTAATGATCCTCCTTGAAACTCTAAACAATGAGCATACTGATCTAAAAGTGAAATTGGAAAAAGCTGAAAAGGAATTGAAAGGCAAAACAAAGGATCTATCTAGTTTTGTCAAGAGCAAACAGAATCTAGATGCATCTTAGGATCCAATGTGTTTGTTGCTAGACATGGATTGGGTTTCAAAATCCCAAGCCAAGGAAACAAGAAAAATCTGCTGACTAATTTCACTGATCCTATCCCAAGTTCTAGCAATCAGAATCCCTCAAGGAAAGGAAAAATCAAACCAAGGGCAAAACCAGGAACCTAAGGCTACCAATTTGTTTCCAACTAGCTTAAGGAGTTTGCTACCAACCCCAAACAGGGATGTCCCAAGGCAAAACAGCAAGTTCCTAATGCTAAGCTCACTAGGCAACAAAAGGGTAAGATGCCTATGCATGCAACTAAGAATCCAAAATCCACTGTTGTTCATAAGCCATCATCATGTAAGATCTGTAAAAAGATTGGCACAATGAAAACAATGCTGGAACAATCCACTAAACAGAAATTTAAACAAATCTGGATTCCAAAGCATTTACTGTTTGCATAAATGATGAAACGGCACCCAAGTAATTTGGGTACCAAAACCTCTTGTCTGATCCACAGTGCAGGAATGCCTAGCGCACACAATCAAAACAAATGGTACCTGGATAGTGGCTGCTCGAGGCATATGACGGGCGATAAAGAAAAATTCAGTTTGCTCGTGGAAAAAGACGGAGGTCACGTTGTCTTTGGAGGTAACAACAAAGGCCAGATCATTGGCTCAGGTAAGGTTGGTAAGTTTGCCTCCAACTCAATAGATAATGTACTATTAGTTGATGGCCTTCATCACAATTTGCTTAGCATAAGTCAATTGTGTGATAAAGGCCATAAATTGTTTTTGAATCAGATTCATGTCAAATCCTTGATAAGGAAACAGGAAGTCTCAATTTTCTGGAAAAAGAATGAATAACATCTACATGGTTGATTTGGATGATCCAGAAATAATGATTTATGTCTTGTAGCAAAAACATGATGAGCTTACATTGTGGCATCGTAGGCTTGGACATGCGAGTTACAATGTTTTGAACAAGATAATGAGGCTCAAACTTGTAAGTGGACTTCCTGAAATTCCATTCAAGAAAAATGAAAATTTCTGTGATGCATGTGCACAGGGAAACAGACCCGAAATCCTTCAAATCGAAAGCACCCGTAAGTACTTCCAAAGCATATGAACTGTTGCACATGGACCTATTTCGACCTACTAGAACACTGAGTCTCACTGGCAAACGGTATGGTTTTGTCATTGTTGATGACTTTTCAAGGTTCACTTGGGTGAAATTTCTGGCTCATAAGAATGATGCACTGAATGTTTTTGAAGACTTCTTCAATAAAATTGAGCATGGAAATGTCAACAAGATATGCTCCATTCGCACTGATCACGGGGGAGAATTCAACCCATCCTTCACTGATTTCTGCAGGAACCAAGGAATAGAACACTTGTTCTCCTCCCCAAGAACTCCAGAACAAACGGGGTTGTGGAGAGGAAAAATAGAACCTTGGTGGAGATGGCTCGTACGCTTCTGATCGAAAATCAACTCTCCAGAACCTTTTGGGCAGAAGCAGTAAACACGTCATGCTACATTCTCAATCGAGCCATGGTAAGACCGGTATTCAAGAAAACTCCCTATGAGCTTCTGAAAGGTAAGAACCATCCCTTGGACACTTCAGAGTTTTTGGTTCAAAGGTGTTCATACATAACAATGATAAAATTGATCTGGACAAATTTGAAGCCAAAAGCGACAAAGGTATTTTTCTTGATACTCAGAACACTCTAGAGCTTATAGAGTGTTTAATCTTAAAACCAGAAAAGTGGAAGAAACTCCACATGTTGTATTTGATGAATCTCAAACCAAATCTAACAGTCCTAATCCTTACAGGTTTCAAGATGACACTGAAGATACAACACATGAAGAACTGCAAAGAAAACCAAACACTATCTCTAAGTCAGTTCCAACAATAATCAATGGCTATCTACGCAGGTACAATGATGAAGATGACGGATTTCTGTTCAGAAATGAAGATGAAGTACCTGCACAAGATCCACAACATGGAAGTCCTCCAGCCACCCCTCCTCCAGAACAGACTTCTGAAGTGCAAGATCAACCCGGTCCTTCAACAATCACAAGTGTGAGGTACTCTAAAGCTCATCCACTTGAGAATGTCATAGGTAACATAAATGATTCAGTTCAAACTAGGTCTCAAGTTCATCAAATAGTTGAACAGGATCATTTAGCCTTTGTCTCTCAAGTGGAGCCTAAAAATGTTGAAGAAGCCTTAAACGAAAATTCATGGATTGATGCTATGCATGAGGAGCTAGGTCAATTTCAAAGAAACAATGTCTGGAGCTTAGTTCCTAAAACCCCCGAAATTTCTGTAATTGGAACACGATGGGTCTTTAGGAATAAACTAAATGAAGAGGGAAAGGTGGTGAGAACAAGGCTAGACTGGTTGCAAAGGGGTATAATCAGGATTTGGTGTGGATTTTGAAGAATCTTTTGCACCTGTAGCTAGACTAGAAGCAGTCAGAATCTTGTTAGCTTATGCATGCTCAAACAAGTTCAAACTATATCAAATGGATGTTAAAACTGCTTTCTTAAATGGCTACATCAAAGAGGAAGTTTATGTCTCTCAACCACCTGACTTTGAACTTCATGACAAACCAAACCATGTATACAATTGCACAAGGCTCTCTATGGTTTGAAACAGGCACCCCGAGCTTGGTACGACAGGCTAAGCAATTTCTGGTAAGCAAAAACTACTCACGAGGTAAAGTAGACCAAACTCTCTTTACAAAGAAAGTTCGCACACACATCATTGTTGTTCAAGTGTATGTGGACGACATAATCTTTGGCTCTACCCCATCACTTTGTGAAGAATTCTCACATCATATGCACAGTGAATTTGAGATGAGCTTAATGGGGGAGCTTCAATTTTTTCTTGGTCTGCAGGTCAAGCAAATGGAAGATGGCTTCTTCATAACCAAGAAAAATACGTTAAAGAGCTTCTCAAGAGATTTCAGTTTGAAACTGCAAAACCTGCCTCAACACCGATGAGCACAAGCATTAAGCTAGAAAGTGATGAGAAAGGTAAAACCGGTAGATGCTAAACATTTCCGAGGTATGATTGGCTCACTCCTCTCTATCTTACTGCAAGTAGACCTGACATACATTCAGTGTTTGCCTCTGTGCTAGATATCAATCTAGTCCAAAGGAAAGCCACCAAATTGCAGTTAAGAGAATATTCAAGTATCTCTCAGGTACACATGACATGGGTCTTTGGTATCCGGCAGGGAGTAGCTTTAACTTAATCTCATATTCTGATGCTGACTATGCTGGATGTAAAATTGACAGGAAGAGCACTAGTGGCTATTGTCAGATGCTTGGTGGTTGCATGGTTTCGTGGGCATCCAAGAAGCAACATTCGGTTGCACTCTCCACTGCAGAGGCAGAATATGTTGCTGCAGGAGTTGTGCAACACAGGTGTTGTGGATAAAAGTCAGTTGTGTGACTACGACATTGACCTTGGATGCACACCAATCCTATGTGACAACACTAGTGCAATCAATCTATCCAAGAATCCCATTCAACACTCTAGGACAAAACATATAGAAATTCGTCATCACTTCTTGAGAGATGAGGTTGCAAATAGAAATTGGAAATTAGCTTCATACCAACAGAACAACAACTAGCTGATATCTTTACAAAACCATTGGCAGAGGAGGTTCACATCTCTTAGAAGAGAATTAGGCCTATGTAAAATTCAGTGACAAATATCCCCAGTCCATGATGAATGTCCTTCGTAAGCGACAACTATGGGGTATATCAAATGGTGATTTGTGGAAAAACAAGTTCGGCTTGTTTGAAACCTTCATTATGCGTGAGAAACATTCTCCGCCAAGTACCCGTAGTTGGAGCCCAAAGGACATCCATGTTGGATAAAGGGTAAGTCTCATTTCATTAGCCAAACTACTCTAACACAAAACAAAAAAAAAAAAAAAAACAATAAACAAAAAAATCATAAATTAGATAATACCAAAACAGTCTCATCATTCCATGAATGTTTTGCTGAATACATGTGTGCTAATCTTGCTTGGATTGAATTGCATTGATCAAGTTTGTGTCTTTTCATGAGCACACATTATGGGGAGCTAGTTCAAAAGTTGGGTGTTATTGTGAAGGAAACATTTCTTCTTGATGTTCATTAACTCCTTCACATAAAATGATCTTTTCATATTCCCTTCTTTCTCTAGACTGGCCTTCACAATGATCTGTCGACAGCTCCTTCTTTTCCTGTCGACAGATAGGCATCCACAGACCACAGGTTCTGAACTCTGTGTGCATCTGTCGACAGTCAACCATGCATCTGTCGACAAATCTCACAGGTTTTGTCCCCCCGCACACCCTTCACTCTGTCTGTGTGTACCTGTCGACAGATACACCCTGGCTTGTCGACAGATATCACAGTACTCACAACTAGCTGAACACCCATTTCTCTGTCTGAGTGTACCTGTCGACAAGCTCCCCTTAGCTGTCGACAGACCCACTTCTACCTGGCATTCCAAGCCTATTCAATCCAAACCTCTTTGAGGCAGTTTCTTTAAAATGTCTAAGGTGTTTATCTGATGTTAATAACATATTTGATCACATCATGTGCATAAGATATTAAAGCAATTTTCAACAATCTTGTGATTTTTACATAATACTCAAGTTAAGTCTAGGTTCAATCATTCTGGAACATTTCACCATTTTCAAAAACTTAACACCTAACTCTTCTTCATTATTTACTTTATAGGCAAACAGATTTTTTTTAAGGTATTATGATCACTTCTAGATATAGTTCAATCCCCCTTAAAAGGAAGAGTACCTCAGACGGGATCCAAATGTTGGGTTCATATTCTGGAAACTAAGTGAATCACACTCTAAGTGATAAATGAAGTCAAACAATGTTTTTAATGATGATGAGTTGAATTGAGGTTTCATACATGTCAATTAAGATGATACAATATTTGGTTATCTATGTCTACATTATACCTAACTATACATGTTTTATCATGCAGGTACAAATGCATATAACCAAGCCTTCTCAATCATGAGAAAATGATCACAATCACAGAGTATACATGTACCTGTCGACAGACCCAAAGGCATATGCGACAGATGCCGCAGTTGTGATCAGACTGAAGAGTACTGAGAGCACCTGTCGACAGATTCTCAGAGACCTGTCGACAGATGTCGCAGACAGAAATACAAGAGTTCTGTTTTTGGCAAAACTGTCCTGCCTGTCGACAGATGGATATCGCCTGTCGACAGATACCACAGACCAGAGCAACCTGAAGTCTGTCTGTTGCAAATCTGTTGCAATCTGTCGACAGATACTCAGAACCTGTCGACAGATGCAGAGGATCTTCAAATACGGAAACCTTCCTTCATATCCAAGATTGTGTTTTCAAGTCCCACGACTCTCCACATTAAAACACAACTATATAAGCATCCTTTTGAAGAGAATCTCGTACAGAAGCAGCCACAACCAAAAACCCTAAAGCCAAGTCCAAGAAAAAGAAGTTGCTGCTGCTCTGCTCAAGTCTGCAGTGCAGAGACCGAAAGATCAGTTGATCCTGCAGTACTGAAGATAGATCGTCGTGGATTCAACCTTCTCCATCAGTCCAGAGCACTCAAGTCGAAGTTTGAACTCCATCCAGGCGTTCTCAGAAGAGTTCCACATTAGGATTTATTGCTACGCTCTGAACTCTTCCTGTTTCATAATTCTCATCAACTGTGTGTGTGTTTGTGTGATTCAAGCGTCTCTTGTGCTTGAGATCACGTGTGTGTGTTGTTCTGATCGTGGGTGCACATCAGAAAACACGTGTGTGTGTGAGTTGTAGTCACTGAACTCGCTCATAAGCATTTACTCTGTGTGTGTTGTGTGTGTGCCGTGGACGTAGGATACACTGTTGTGTACTCCGACCACGTAAATCTGCGTGTCTCGTGGTTTGATTTCATTTCTACGATAGATGTTTGATAGACACGTTGCATATTCACACACTAGATAGGTTTCTACATCATCTACACATAGTTTAGATCTTGATACTGTCTTGATAATCTATGCTTTAAAAAAAGATCGTGATAATAGTTTTTAAGAGGCAGTAATCTATTCAACCCCCCTTCTAGATTACCATATGGGAATTCCGCAACCCTTCATTGGTATCAGAGCGTGGTTTCTCTCGATTTATTGCTTTATCTATTTGATCTAACGATCAGGAGATTCACGATCAAATGGAATCTACCAAGGGTATATGGCCGGGACACTCTTGACCAGGCCACCCTTCTTTGATGGCACTGACTATCCATATTGGAAAAACCGCATGCAGGTGTTTCTACGAGCACAAACTATGAATTGTGGAAGATAGTCAGAACAGGACCATATGGATTGCCTCAAGACGAAGATACATGGACCAAGGACCAGATTGCAAAAGGGACACTCAACTGGAGCGCCCTCAACATGATGCAGTGCGCGGTCCACCCAAGGAATACTCGAGAGTCTCCACATGCACCTCAGCTAAGGAGATGTGGGACAAGCTCGAGTTGATATATGAAGGTACGTCTGAGGTGAGATAATCCAAGGTAAGCATGTTAGTCTCAGAATATGAAATGTTTAAGATGAACCGTGATGAGACAATTTCTGACATGTTTGCTAGATTCATGGTACTTATAATTGGATTGAAAGGTCTTAAGAAGGAATACTCAGAAAGTGATTTGGTGAGGAAGATACTTCGGTCTCTTCCATCCTCATGGAACACCAAAGTCACTGTCATCGAGGATTCCAAGAATCTTTCAACAATGAAGTGGATGAATTGATTGGATCTCTCATGACTTATGAACTAATGTAAAAAGAAAAGAAACTGAAGAGAATCCAAGGAAGTCAATTGCCTTGAAGGCCTCAAATAAAGTATCTTCAGATTCCAAAAAGAATGCCCAAAAGGAAGGGTCTGAGTCTGAAACCTCTACTGATAGTGAGAATGATGAAATGGCCATGCTCACTAGACAGTTTAAGAAGTTTTTAAAATTCAAGAGAAGAGGTTCAGGAAACTCAAACCTTTCCAAAAAGGCACCAACAGGTTTGATTCGTCCAATAAAAAAATCTGATGTTGTGTGCTATGAGTGCAAAGCAGGGACACATGAGAGGAGAGTGCCCCGAGCTCAAGAAGAAACTGAAAAGGACAAGTTCGTCTTCAAGAAAGCCAAAGCAATGCTGGCTACATGGATGATGAAGACGATGATGAAAAAAGTCAAGCTACCTCAGGAGATGACGAGATTCACTGTCTTATGGCAAGGAGTGATGACTCCTCTGAGGTAAATTCTTCCTTTAAGTCTTTTTCTACTGCTGAATGGGAAGAAGCATACACTGTCCTTTTTGAAAAATTCCGTCAATTCAAATCAAAAATAAAGCACTCAAAAGAAAGTTAATTTCCTTATTCATGAAACTGATAATAATGATGAAATTGAATCTCTGAATAAGGTAATTGACATGATGAAATAGATGAACAACACACAGTGAAGAGATGGATAGCATGAAAATTAAGCTTCAAGAAGCTCAAAAGAGAAAGATGATCTAATGAACCTCCTTGAAACTCTAAACAATGACATACTGATCTAAAAGAGAAATTGGAAAAAGCTGAAAAGGAATTGAAAGGCAAAACAAAGGATCTATCTAGTTTTGTCAAGAGCAAACAGAATCTAGATGCAATCTTAGGATCCATGTGTTTGTTGCTAGACATGGGATTGGGTTTCAAAATCCCAAGCCAAAGGAAAGAAAAAATCTGCTGACTAATTTCACTGATCCTATCCCAAGTTCTAGCAATCAAAATCCCTCAAGGAAAAGGAAAAATCAAACCAGGCAAAACCAGGAACCTAAGGCTACCAAATTTGTTCCAACTAAGCTTAAGGAGTTTACTACCAACCCCAAACAGGATGTCCCAAGGCAAAACAGCAAGTTCCTAATGCTAAGCTCACTAGGCAACAAAAGGGTAAGATGCCTATGCATGCAACTAAGAATCCAAAATCCACTGTTGTTCATAAGCCATCATCATGTAAGATCTGTAAAAAGATTGGCACAATGAAAAACAATGCTGGAACAATCCACTAAAATAGAAATTTAAACAATCTGGATTCCAAAGCATTTACTGTTTGGCATGAATGATGAAACGGCACCCAAAGTAATTTGGGTACCAAAACCTCTTGTCTGATCCACATGTGCAGGAATGCCTAGCAGCACACAATCAAACAAATGGTACCTGGATAGTGGCTGCTCGAGGCATATGACGGGCGATAAAGAAAATTCAGTTTGCTCGTGAAAAAGACGGAGGTCACGTTGTCTTTGGAGGTAACACCAAAGGCCAGATCATTGGCTCGGTAGGTTGGTAAGTTTGCCTCCACTCAATAGATAATGTACTATTAGTTGATGGTCTTCATCACAATTTGCTTAGCATAAGTCAATTGTGTGATAAAGGCCATAAAATTGTTTTTTGAATCAGATTCATGTCAAATCCTTGATAAGGAAACAGGAAGTCTCAAATTTTCTGGAAAAAGAATGAATAACATCTACATGGTTGATTTGGATGATCCAGAAAATAATGATTTATGTCTTGTAGCAAATAAACAGGATGAGCTTACATTGAGGCATCGTAGGCTTGGACATGCGAGTTACAATGTTTTGAACAAGATAATGAGGCTCAAACTTGTAAGTGGACTTCCTGAAATTCCATTCAAGAAAAATGAAAATTTCTGTGATGCATGTGCACAGGGAAAACAGACCCGAAAATCCTT
>CM024764.1:66120637-66428096 GCA_014218235.1 Colocasia esculenta | reverse complement strand
TAGACAGACTTCAGGTTGCTCTGGTCTGTGGCATCTGTCGACAGGCGATATCCATCTGTCGACAGGCAGAGAGTTGCCAAAACACAGAACTCTGGTATTTCTGTCTGCGACATCTGTCGACAGGTCTCTGAGAATCTGTCGACAGGTGCTCTCAGTACTCTTCAGTCTGATCACAACTGTGGCATCTGTCGACATATGCCTTTGGGTCTGTCGACAGGTACATGTATACTCTGTGATTGTGATCATTTTCTCATGATTTGAGAAGGCTTGGTTATATGCATTTGTACCTGCATGATAAAACATGTATAGTTAGGTATAATGTAGACATAGATAACCAAATATTGTATCATCTTAATTGACATGTATGAAACCTCAATTCAACTCATTCATCATTAAAAACATTGTTTGACTTTCATTTATCACTTAGAGTGTGAATTCACTTAGTTTCCAGAATATGAACCCAACATTCTCCCCCTTTTTGATGATGACAAAATTATTCAATTAATGCTCATGAACTTGAGGTTTCTTCTCCCCCTTTTGACAACATCAAAAGTAAAGACAACACTCACATATGTAGATTTGCACAGAACATGTGATTTCATTCATTGGAAAGGGAAGCATTCACATGACAAAAGTGTGACTGGAGTAACATGAAGTGAAAATACATAAAGAAAAGGAAATAACAAAAGACAGAAACAACATTGCTCAGACTGAAGTGAAAGTACAGGACATGACCACTCCTATACATCTAGTATATCTAAGCAGCATCATCTTCAGGAGCTTGAGGAGGGGCATGACGCTCAGTTGCAAGTCTATCAATGCGTGTGTCCAAGGTATCCATTCTTTCATGCAGCCTCTCAAAACCCTGTGTCATTTGGACTTGTAGCTGGGCTACAAATCCCTAATGGAGGGCTGAGCAGCTTCACCAATACCAGCATCTCCCGGAGCATCTAGTGGCTCTGACTGGGAGTCTTCATCACCTTCTTCAGCATCTTCTTCATCATCAACTTGATCGTCAGCCCAATGAAATCTTCATCCTCGCAGCAGCAGCAGGTGCCTTACCCTTAAGTTCCGGGTGACGACCCCATCCACTAGCTTGTAGCCCATGCGTGAGGCGGCAGTGATATCAAAGCTGTTGCGGGAGTTGAGTGAGACACACTCACTGTCTGGAATGGAAATGCCAATAAACTTCAAAAGAGAAGTAATTTGGCAAGCAAGGGCATGGATCTCCTGGGTTGGTAGAAACACTTGGTGATCAAGTTAAACATCAGGAGAGGAAGATTTATTGGTTCACAATGAAGGAAGAAGGTAAACAGTGATTTGTGAATATTGGTGACGAGTTCACGACTGCCATGCTTTGGCGCAATGCAAGTGGTGAATATTTGGTGAATCATGGTTGAGTGGAGGGAAGGTGTTGGCATTGAGCTTAGCAATCTCCTTTGTTGTATCATAAGGTTGAAGAGTAAGAAGGGGATAGTAGACAGAGGCGTCTGGATGATGAGCAAGAATATCCGCCCCGATGTTCGGAATCTGGAGGGCAGTGCTAAGAAGGTTAGCAGTGATTTGAAAGGGAGTGCCCTTCACAGAGGTGTAAACCCTTGAGCAGAGGTGGAGAGATTGTTGAAGAACTCAGTTACGGCAGTGGGGGAGTATGCCGTATGAGCGTAGAGAAAGACTGTCCAACCCTGGGTATCAAACAGGGGTTGGAGGTTGGGAAAGAGATCGGCCAAGGAGTGGAAATCCACAAAACGTGGAGGAACAAACTTTGTGAATGTACCGTGAACCCGTTTGAGATTGAGACGGGGAGGTACGACCAACTCTGGAAGGCGATCATCCCGGTGTTTGGTCCGACGTTCATCGTGAGCCCTGGATCCTTCGCCGGGCGAGGAGGAGGCGGGACGACGACGTGAGGCCAACTTCTTCGCCTTGGGTGCCATGGAAAAGACGAGGCACGGATGGAGAAAGGGAAGAAGTGCTGGAGACAGTGGGAAGAAGAAGAAGGGAGATGGAGGTAGGGTTTCCCGTCCAGAAAGGGGAGAGGATGTATGTGAGAGAGGGAAGGGATGGCTGGGGTGGTGTTGGATGTGGAAAGGGCCGGAGATGCCTATATAAAGGAGGAGGGGGAAGTTTAAAAGGCAATGGCCCACCAAGTCTGCCCCAAACGGCGTGTCCGTTGAGCTTCCCAACAGGACAGCCGGCGTCTGTCGACAGACATATTTGTATCTGTCGACAGATGCTTGCAGAATATGACTTTGTTGGATTTTTGTAAGGAATTTGAAGTGGACCTCTTGAGCAGTGTTTTTTAACAGATTACCTAAGGTGAATAGATGACGAATACATATATAAGAACCTATCATATACATGAAGATGTAAAGCCACTTCAAATATCTTAATGGTTCAAACATAATACTGAATTAGCCTGAAGCTGAAGCATGAAGAAAACACTTACGGGTATCCAAAAAGAAACACTTTTACTCTTCTTTTTATTATTAGAGTATAGGACAACACAATCTTCAGTGGAGGTGCAAATGATCAAGGAGGGAAATATCTACATGCCAAGACATTCAAAAACATCAATTACTCATGGGAATTATCACTCAGTGGAGGCTTCACACTATTGCATTATTGTCCTCATTTGCCCTTCATTTATGCAATGGAAAGAAAATGGTAATCAAGATAACGTCTCGCCTTTGAACATGAGGGTAGACATTATTCGTGCCCGTACCCCCAGTTACTCAGTGAAAGTGTCCATCATACCGTTGTACAGAGTTGACGAATTAGCCTTTTGACGCGAGGGCAAACATTTGTGATGCCCACTCCCCGGTTACTCAGCAAGAACTCATCATTGCTCTGCATTTTTCCAAATTATGTAGTTTTAATCTAATGGAATAAATTGTTTAGGTAGCTTTTCTCCAAGTATTGTGTTAATAACCCAAGTTTAATATAGCGATTGATTATCTAGCAATTGTAAACATTAAGCTCAATGATCATATACCTTTAAAAAAAGAATCATATTTGCCTATAAGTAAATAATGAAGAAGAGTTAGGTGTTAAGTTTTTGAAAATGGTGAAATGTTTCCAGAATGATTGAACCTAGACTTAACTTGAGTATTATGTAAAAATCACAAGATTGTTGAAAATTGCTTTAATATCTTATGCACATGATGTGATCAAATATGTTATTAACATCAGATAAACACCTTAGACATTTTAAAGAAACCTGCTCAAAGAGGTTGGATTGAATAGGCTTGGAATGCCAGGTAGAAGTGTGTCTGTCGACAGCTAAGGGGAGCTTGTCGACAGGTACACTCAGACAGAGAAATGGGTGTTCAGCTAGTTGTGAGTACTGTGATATCTGTCGACAAGCCAGGGTGAGTCTGTCGACAGCTACACACAGACAGAGTGAAGGGTGTGCGGGGAGGACAAAACCTGTGAGATCTGTCGACAGATGCATGGTTGACTGTCGACAGATGCACACAGAGTTCAGAACCTGTGGTCTGTGGATGCCTATCTGTCGACAGGAAAAGAAGGAGCTGTCGACAGATCATTGTTGAAGGCCAGTCTAGAGAAAGAAGGGAATATGAAAAGATCATTTATGTGAAGGAGTTAATGAACAGCAAGAAGAAATGTTTTCCTTCACAATAACACCCAACTTTTGAACTAGCTCCCCCATAATGTGTGCTCATGAAAAGACACAAAGTTGATCAATGCAATTCAATCCAAGCAAGATTAGCACACATGTATTCAGCAAAACATTCATGGAATTGAGACTGTTTTGGTATTATCTAATTTATGATTTTTTGTTTATTTTTTTTTTTTGTGTTAGAGTAGTTTGGCTAATGAAATGAGACTTACCCCTTTATCCAACATGGATGTCCCTTCATGGGCTCCAACTACGGGTACTTGGCGGAGAATGTTTCTCACGCATAATGAAGGTTTCCAAACAAGCCGAACTTGTTTTTCCACAAATCACCATTTGATATACCCCATAGTTGTTGCTTACGAAGGACATTCATCAAGGACTGGGGATATTTGTCACTGAATTTTACATAGGCCTAATTCTCTTCTAAGAGATGTGAACCTATCCTCTGCCAATGGTTTTGTAAAGATATCAGCTAGTTGTTGTTCTGTTGGTATGAAGCTAATTTCCAAATTTCTATTTGCAACCTCATCTCTCAAGAAGTGATGACGAATTTCTATATGTTTTGTCCTAGAGTGTTGAATGGGATTCTTGGATAGATTGATTGCACTAGTGTTGTCACATAGGATTGGTGTGCATCCAAGGTCAATGTCGTAGTCACACAACTGACTTTTTATCCACAACACCTGTGTTGCACAACTCCCTGCAGCAACATATTCTGCCTCTGCAGTGGAGAGTGCAACCGAATGTTGCTTCTTGGATGCCCACGAAACCATGCAACCACCAAGCATCTGACAATAGCCACTAGTGCTCTTCCTGTCAATTTTACATCCAGCATAGTCAGCATCAGAATATGAGATTAAGTTAAAGCTACTCCCTGCCGGATACCAAAGACCCATGTCATGTGTACCTGAGAGATACCTGAATATTCTCTTAACTGCAATTTGGTGGCTTTCCTTTGGACTAGATTGATATCTAGCACAGAGGCAAACACTGAATTGTATGTCAGGTCTACTTGCAGTAAGATAGAGGAGTGAGCCAATCATACCTCGGAAATGTTTAGCATCTACCGGTTTACCTTTCTCATCACTTTCTAGCTTAATGCTTGTGCTCATCGGTGTTGAGGCAGGTTTTGCAGTTTCAAACTGAAATCTCTTGAGAAGCTCTTTAACGTATTTTTCTTGGTTTATGAAGAAGCCATCTTCCATTTGCTTGACCTGCAGACCAAGAAAAAATTGAAGCTCCCCCATTAAGCTCATCTCAAATTCACTGTGCATATGATGTGAGAATTCTTCACAAAGTGATGGGTTAGTAGAGCCAAAGATTATGTCGTCCACATACACTTGAACAACAATGATGTGTGTGCGAACTTTCTTTGTAAAGAGAGTTTGGTCTACTTTACCTCGTGAGTAGTTTTTGCTTACCAGAAATTGGCTTAGCCTGTCGTACCAAGCTCGGGGTGCCTGTTTCAAACCATAGAGAGCCTTGTGCAATTTGTATACATGGTTTGGTTTGTCATGAAGTTCAAAGCCAGGTGGTTGAGAGACATAAACTTCCTCTTTGATGTAGCCATTTAAGAAAGCAGTTTTAACATCCATTTGATATAGTTTGAACTTGTTTGAGCATGCATAAGCTAACAAGATTCTGACTGCTTCTAGTCTAGCTACAGGTGCAAAAGATTCTTCAAAATCCACACCAAATTCCTGATTATACCCCTTTGCAACCAGTCTAGCCTTGTTTCTCACCACCTTTCCCTCTTCATTTAGTTTATTCCTAAAGACCCATCGTGTTCCAATTACAGAAATTTCGGGGGTTTTAGGAACTAAGCTCCAGACATTGTTTCTTTGAAATTGACCTAGCTCCTCATGCATAGCATCAATCCATGAATTTTCGTTTAAGGCTTCTTCAACATTTTTAGGCTCCACTTGAGAGACAAAGGCTAAATGATCCTGTTCAACTATTTGATGAACTTGAGACCTAGTTTGAACTGAATCATTTATGTTACCTATGACATTCTCAAGTGGATGAGCTTTAGAGTACCTCACACTTGTGATTGTTGAAGGACCGGGTTGATCTTGCACTTCAGAAGTCTGTTCTGGAGGAGGGGTGGCTGGAGGACTTCCATGTTGTGGATCTTGTGCAGGTACTTCATCTTCATTTCTGAACAGAAATCCGTCATCTTCATCATTGTACCTGCGTAGATAGCCATTGATTATTGTTGGAACTGACTTAGAGATTGTGTTTGGTTTTCTTTGCAGTTCTTCATGTGTTGTATCTTCAGTGTCATCTTGAAACCTGTAAGGATTAGGACTGTTAGATTTGGTTTGAGATTCATCAAATACAACATGTGGAGTTTCTTCCACTTTTCTGGTTTTAAGATTAAACACTCTATAAGCTCTAGAGTGTTCTGAGTATCCAAGAAAAATACCTTTGTCGCTTTTGGCTTCAAATTTGTCCAGATCAATTTTATCATTGTTATGTATGAACACCTTTGAACCAAAAACTCTGAAGTGTCCAAGGGATGGTTTCTTACCTTTCAGAAGCTCATAGGGAGTTTTCTTGAATACCGGTCTTACCATGGCTCGATTGAGAATGTAGCATGACGTGTTTACTGCTTCTGCCCAAAAGGTTCTGGAGAGTTGATTTTCGATCAGAAGCGTACGAGCCATCTCCACCAAGGTTCTATTTTTCCTCTCCACAACCCCGTTTTGTTCTGGAGTTCTTGGGGAGGAGAACAAGTGTTCTATTCCTTGGTTCCTGCAGAAATCAGTGAAGGAGTGGTTGTCAAATTCTCCCCCGTGATCAGTGCGAATGGAGCATATCTTGTGGACATTTCCATGCTCAATTTTATTGAAGAAGTCTTCAAAAACATTCAGTGCATCATTCTTATGAGCCAGAAATTTCACCCAAGTGAACCTTGAAAAGTCATCTACAATGACAAAACCATACCGTTTGCCAGTGAGACTCAGTGTTCTAGTAGGTCCAAATAGGTCCATGTGCAACAGTTCATATGCTTTGGAAGTACTTACCGGTGCTTTCGATTTGAAGGATTTTCGGGTCTGTTTTCCCTGTGCACATGCATCACAGAAATTTTCATTTTTCTTGAATGGAATTTCAGGAAGTCCACTTACAAGTTTGAGCCTCATTATCTTGTTCAAAACATTGTAACTCGCATGTCCAAGCCTACGATGCCACAATGTAAGCTCATCCTGTTTATTTGCTACAAGACATAAATCATTATTTTCTGGATCATCCAAATCAACCATGTAGATGTTATTCATTCTTTTTCCAGAAAATTTGAGACTTCCTGTTTCCTTATCAAGGATTTGACATGAATCTGATTCAAAAACAATTTTATGGCCTTTATCACACAATTGACTTATGCTAAGCAAATTGTGATGAAGACCATCAACTAATAGTACATTATCTATTGAGTTGGAGGCAAACTTACCAACCTTACCTGAGCCAATGATCTGGCCTTTGTTGTTACCTCCAAAGACAACGTGACCTCCGTCTTTTCCACGAGCAAACTGAATTTTTCTTTATCGCCCGTCATATGCCTCGAGCAGCCACTATCCAGGTACCATTTGTTTTGATTGTGTGCTGCTAGGCATTCCTGCACATGTGGATCAGACAAGAGGTTTTGGTACCCAAATTACTTTGGGTGCCGTTTCATCATTCATGCCAAACAGTAAATGCTTTGGAATCCAGATTTGTTTAAATTTCTGTTTTAGTGGATTGTTCCAGCATTGTTTTTCATTGTGCCCAATCTTTTTACAGATCTTACATGATGATGGCTTATGAACAACAGTGGATTTTGGATTCTTAGTTGCATGCATAGGCATCTTACCCTTTTGTTGCCTAGTGAGCTTAGCATTAGGAACTTGCTGTTTTGCCTTGGGACATCCCTGTTTGGGGTTGGTAGCAAACTCCTTAAGCTTAGTTGGAACAAATTTGGTAGCCTTAGGTTCCTGGTTTTTGCCCTTGGTTTGATTTTTCCTTTTCCTTGAGGGATTTTGATTGCTAGAACTTGGGATAGGATCAGTGAAATTAGTCAGCAGATTTTTTCCTGTTTCCTTTGGCTTGGGATTTTGAAACCCAATCCCATGTCTAGCAACAAACACATTGGATCCTAAGATTGCATCTAGATTCTGTTTGCTCTTGACAAAACTAGATAGATCCTTTGTTTTGCCTTTCAATTCCTTTTCAGCTTTTTCCAATTTCTCTTTTAGATCAGTATGCTCATTGTTTAGAGTTTCAAGGAGGTTCATTAGATCATCTTTCTCTTTTTGAGCTTCTTGAAGCTTAATTTTCATGCTATCCATCTCTTCACTGTGTGTTTGTTCATCTATTTTCATCATGTCAATTACCTTATTCAGAGATTCAATTTCATCATTATTATCAGTTTCATGAATAAGGAAATTAACTTTCTTCTTGAGTGCTTTATTTTCTGATTTGAATTGACGGAATTTTTCAAAAAGGACAGTGTATGCTTCTTCCCATTCAGCAGTAGAAAAAGACTCAAAGGAAGAATTTACCTCAGAGGAGTCATCACTCCTTGCCATAAGACAGTGAATCTCGTCATCTCCTGAGGTAGCTTGACTTTTTTCATCATCGTCTTCATCACTCCATGTAGCCAGCATTGCTTTGGCTTTCTTGAAGACGAACTTGTCCTTTTTCAGTTTCTTCTTGAGCTCGGGGCACTCTCCTCTCATGTGTCCCTGCTTCTTGCACTCATAGCACACAACATCAGATTTTTTATTGGACGAATCAAACCTGTTGGTGCCTTTTTGGAAAGGTTTGGAGTTTCCTGAACCTCTTCTCTTGAATTTTAAAAACTTCTTAAACTGTCTAGTGAGCATGGCCATTTCATCATTCTCACTATCAGTAGAGGTTTCAGACTCAGACCCTTCCTGTTGGGCATTCTTTTTGGAATCTGAAGATACTTTATTTGAGGCCTTCAAGGCAATTGACTTCCTTGGATTCTCTTCAGTTTCTTTTCTTTTTACATTTAGTTCATAAGTCATGAGAGATCCAATCAATTCATCCACTTTCATTGTTGAAAGATTCTTGGAATCCTCGATGACAGTGACTTTGGTGTTCCATGAGGATGGAAGAGACCGAAGTATCTTCCTCACCAAATCACTTTCTGAGTATTCCTTCTTAAGACCTTTCAATCCATTTATAAGTACCATGAATCTAGCAAACATGTCAGAAATTGTCTCATCACGGTTCATCTTAAACATTTCATATTCTGAGACTAACATGCTTACCTTGGATTCTCTCACCTCAGACGTACCTTCATATATCAACTCGAGCTTGTCCCACATCTCCTTAGCTGAGGTGCATGTGGAGACTCTCGAGTATTCCTTTGGGTGGACCGCGCACTGCATCATGTTGAGGGCGCTCCAGTTGAGTGTCCCTTTTGCAATCTGGTCCTTGGTCCATGTATCTTCGTCTTGAGGCAATCCATATGGTCCTGTTCTGACTATCTTCCACAATTCATAGTTTTGTGCTCGTAGAAACACCTGCATGCGGTTTTTCCAATATGGATAGTCAGTGCCATCAAAGAAGGGTGGCCTGGTCACAGAGTGTCCCTCGGCCATATACCCCTTGGTAGATTCCATTTGATCGTGAATCTCCTGATCGTTAGATCAAATAGATAAAGCAATAAATCGGAGAAACCACGCTCTGATACCAATTGAAGGGTTGCGGAATTCCCAATATGGTAATCTAGAAGGGGGGTTGAATAGATTACTGCCTCTTAAAAACTATTATCACGTTCTTTTTCTTAAAGCACAGATTATCAAGACAGTATCAAGATCTAAACTATGTGTAGATGATGTAGAAACCTATCTAGTGTGTGAATATGCAACGTGTCTATCAAACATCTATCGTAGAAATGATCAAACCACGAGACACGCAGATTTACGTGGTTCGGAGTACACAACAGTGTATCCTACGTCCACACACACACACACACAGAGTAAACTGCTTATGAGCGAGTTCAGTGACTACAACTCACACACACACGTGTTTCTGATGTGCACCCACGATCAGAACAACACACACACGTGATCTCAAGCACAAGAGACGCTTGAATCACACAAACACACACACAGTTGATGAGAATTATGAAACAGGAAGAGTTCAGAGCGTAGGAGTAAATCCTAATGTGGAACTCTTCTGAGAACGCCTGGATGGAGTTCAAACTTCGACTTGAGTGCTCTGGACTGATGGAGAAGGTTGAATCCACGACGATCTATCTTCAGTACTGCAGGATCAACTGATCTTTCGGTCTCTGCACTGCAGACTTGAAGCAGAGCAGCAGCAACTTCTTTTCTCTTGGACTTGGCTTTAGGGTTTTTGGTTGTGGCTGCTTCTGTACGAGATTCTCTTCAAAAGGATGCTTATATAGTTGTGTTTTCATGTGGAGAGTCGTGGGACTTGAAAACACAATCTTGGATATGAAGGAAGGTTTCCGTATTTGAAGATCCTCTGCATCTGTCGACAGGTTCTGAGTATCTGTCGACAGATTGCAACAGATTTGCAACAGACAGACTTCAGGTTGCTCTGGTCTGTGGCATCTGTCGACAGGCGATATCCATCTGTCGACAGGCAGAGACAGTTTTGCCAAAACACAGAACTCTGGTATTTCTGTCTGCGACATCTGTCGACAGGTCTCTGAGAATCTGTCGACAGGTGCTCTCAGTACTCTTCAGTCTGATCACAACTGCGGCATCTGTCGACATATGCCTTTGGGTCTGTCGACAGGTACATGTATACTCTGTGATTGTGATCATTTTCTCATGATTTGAGAAGGCTTGGTTATATGCATTTGTACCTGCATGATAAAACATGTATAGTTAGGTATAATGTAGACATAGATAACCAAATATTGTATCATCTTAATTGACATGTATGAAACCTCAATTCAACTCATTCATCATTAAAAACATTGTTTGACTTTCATTTATCACTTAGAGTGTGAATTCACTTAGTTTCCAGAATATGAACCCAACAGATGCCCTAGATCAAGCTTATAGAACACTGCTTGATCTGAAGCAAGGACTGAGAAGAAAGAGATCTACAATCAAGGGCTCTTCTCAGAACAGAAAGCTCTCTCACAGATCTGAACTTAGCACAGAAAGCAAGAGCTAAGACTAATGGGAGTTTTTGCTTGGCTCAACGAAAAGCTTGCAGAAGATTGAAGGTGTTGAAAAACTTCTTGTTCTCTAACTATTCTACTTCTTCGTTTTTCTTCAAAAACTTCATTCTTCTATATATATATCATCTTTTGAAATTCAAACGTTGAAGTGTCCGTTGTCTCTATGCATAAGTGTACGTTAGACTGCTTGACACTTGGAAGCTTCCAGTCAACAGTCCATTATCTTTTCATGCACGCAAAGAGAGAGAGAGGATCTTCTATAGTCTTCTTTGGCTTCTATTTTGTCCAACATTGTATGACGAATGTTGTCAGAGACCTGCACATATTTAAAGCTTGAACAGTAGACAGTTAAGCTGTTTCTTGTTGTCAGTCAACGTCAGAATGATTGTTCATCAAAATAGTAATGCCATTTTGTTGTTCTAAAAGATGTTTACAGAGAAGATACGATAATGGAAGATATATTCTGCATGCATGTAGAGATACGTACTATCATAATAAATGCATGGCTGTCAAAAAGATATACGTGAAGATTTTGACTTTTCAACGTATTCAAAAATTAGCTCGAAAATCGAATCGTTGCTTTCCATGAAATCGTTATATATATGACTTATGAAATCGTTGTGAAGTTATAAACAAATCGATGTACAAATCGTTATGATGTTATGAACAAATCGATGTACAAATCGTTATGAAGTTATGAATAAATCGATGTATAAATCGTTAAGATGTTATGAACAAATCGATGTACAAATCGTTAAGATGTTATGAACAAATTGATGTACAACCAAATTGTTTTGCTTAAGAAATCGATGTAAGACCAAATTGTTGTTCTCCACTTAAGAAATTGATGTGAGACCAAATTGTTGTTCTCACTTAAGAAATCGATGTGAGACCAAATCGTTGTTCTCACTTAAGAAATCGATGTGAGACCAAATTGTTATGATCACTTAAGAAATCGATATGAGACCAAATCGTTATGATCACTTAACGAAATCGATGTGAGACCAAATCATTATGATCACTTAAGAAATCGATATGAGACCAAATCGTTATGATCACTTAACGAAATCGATGTGAGACCAAATCGTTATGATCACTTCAGAGATCGATATGAGACCAAATCGTTATGATCACTTAACGAAATCGATGTGAGACCAAATCATTATGATCACTTAAGAAATCAATATGAGACCAAATCGTTATAATCACTTAACGAAATCGATGTGAGACCAAATCATTATGATTACTTAACGAATCGTTGTGAAGGCAAATCGTTGCAATCACTTAACGAATCGTTGTGAAGGCAAATCGATAAAAGCACATATGAAATCATTATAGCTCTATAGAAATCGTTATGACCTATAATGAAAATCGATGTGTACTTAGAGAAATTTTGTGCTTACTGAACTCTAAATACTTCAAGGTGAGATACTTACAGAATTTGCTTGATTTTTCTTGATTCATTTCCTGTGCTCAAAACTTGTAAAAAATATGTTAGATTAACCTTTATATAGTTTTGTTAATCATCAAAATAGATATGTAATTTATTTAAATTTCATGGGGATAAACTGATCATCAATCTCCCCTTTTTTGGTGATGACAAAACTTTTAACAGTAGACATGGATGAACTGAAATTATTTGCAGAACTAAAGTAAAGAATGTAAATGCTCTGGTTTTTTTTTTTAACGAGACTAAACAGGAGGTATTTATTTCAGAACTGCAATATTTCTCCCCCTTTTTGTCATTAAGCAAAAAGACAAACTTCAAGACAAAGAAGAAGAGAAAGAGATCACAAAGAGAGAGAAACAAGGAGATTTATTGAGCATTGGATGGTTCAGAGAGATAGAAGGCAGGAGACAAGAGAGATGCAAAGCGCCTAATAACAGGTAGCGCTTGGCGTTCCTGCTCTTCAAAATAGGCTTGAAATGCTCCAAGCTCAATACAATAGGAGGGTCCCATGGTGGGAGCCATCCTCTTGATGTGAAGCTGCCTCTGATCTGATATGAAATCCCAATACTTGACGTCGCCAAGGGCTACCTTGTAGGAGGTGAAGCAACCAAAACTGGCAAACTGAAGAAACTGAGTAATTTTGAAGGGATAGAAGATTTGATGCTACTGAAGTTCCTTCTTTAATTCTAGAAAAACTTTACCGTTCTTCCCATTTCAGGAAGGAGTCCCGGACAAGGTGAAGAGAATTTGCATCCAAAAATTCAGCGGGAGTCAGAAGAGGTTGATGGGAACGAGCCTGAGAAGTATTCAACTCTTTAAGCTGTTGGGCAGACAAGGTGTAGAGCTTTTCCCAATCAGCAGATGACAGACGCTCACATTCAGATAGAATAGGGGTAAGGACATCTGCTTTGAGGTACCCCTGAAGATACTGCTTGAAGACAAATCTATGAAAAGTGAGGTTACGACCTTCTTGCACAGAGAGCCTAGCCATAACCTGAGCAGCCCGTTAAAACATGAGTGTTCCCACTGAAGAATCCATGATTAGGGAGTGAAGTGGAGGAAGAAACACCACATCAGGAATGACCAAAGTAGAAAAATCAACTCGGAGAGGTTCGGTGTGAGCAACCCTGGAACTGAGATCATGGATGGCTTGCCTGAACTGGCCCAGCTACACCTCTGGAATGTTATGAAGATAGCAATAATCGTAGTACATTTTGTATTGCAGGATGAACTTGATTTCCTTCTGAATGAAGGGTCCAAAAAGATTTTTATGATGAATCTGAAACCATTCAGAGAGAGGGAGAGGAGTTTCTCAGGGTGGATATCTGGTGGCTTGAGTACGACGAAAGTGATTGTACAGATCTCTATTACTCCGAGCCCATTGTTCTTCAGTTTTGGCTTCAGTCATGGAAAAGATTTTTGACTGTTGAACCTTGGAGAGAAAGGCATAAGGAAAAATGGTATTGAGATGGGGCGAAAGATGTTGGAAGGGAGGGCCAAAGAGGTGAGCAAACACTACCTTTTGAAGAAATTCCTCATAGAGAGATTTTTGCTTATTGATAATAGAAAGAGAGAACCAAAAGGGAGGATAACAAGGTTCAGAAGAGACAGGATGGGTGGAAGTGAGTCTCCTCTTCTTAGGAATAGGACTGGAAGAGCTTATCCTATGAGAATGGGTCCCAACAGCTAGGACTGAACGAAGTATTGCTACTTCAAATCCATCCTTGATGTCCTGGATTTCTGTGTGAGCTAATTGGGCACCCTCAGGAATAATAGTAATGAAAGAAGGGGGTGTTTGTGGATGGAAGAGGAATGCAGAGGTGATGGAAGGGAGATCAGAAGGTCCTGAAGAAGAAGAAGGACCAATAGAAGAGGCTCCTGCTGAGGAAGATGCAGGAGGAACCTCAACGGATGATAAGGGTGGAGGAATGATGGAGGAGGAAGGTGGAGATGAAGGAGTATGGGAAGAGAAGGGTGTGGGTGAGGAAATGTTTCTAGAGCGGGGTCGTTTGAAGGTGGTAGGAGCTGGAGGGGCAGTGGATGAGGTGGGTGGAGAAGGAGGTGCTAGAGTTGGAACGGTAGGAAGGGCAAGGGGCTCTAGAGCTTCAGCCTGATCTTCTTCTCTTGCAGCCACAGATTTCACCGGAGGTGAAGCATCTTCTGCTGGCCCTGCTGGCCCATATTCCTTAGCAGCAACTTCCTGTTCAACGAGCTCATTCTCAACATGAATTGGCCCTGGTGGCCCTGTTGGGTTTTCAGACAAAGGCCCTGATGGCCGCTCTTCCTCTTGCTGCTGCTCTGCAATGATAAGCCCTGATGGCCTATCAGACTCTTCACTTGGCCCTGATGGCCCTGCACTACAAGAAGGAGGGGCATGAGATGGTAAGTGCTCCCTCACAAATGTTGACAAGTCTAAAAGCACATTTCTCATACTATCATAATATTTTCAAAGGCTTTCAAGTTCGGATGACAGTGCCCCTAATGAACGGTCAGATGAGCTTTGACTAATAAAAATGGAGGCCATATATGACCTCACAGAACACAAAAATTTTCCTTGCTTATCTAGGCACTCAACAACAGGTTTCAAATTGATCTTCAACTTCTTTTTCCCAGATTTTCGGTGTGGCTTACTGGTGAGGAGTGGAACTTCTTTGGTCACATTTTTTCTTTTGTCTTCTCTTGCCCTAACCACGGGTTCTCCATGAACAATATTTTCAATTTCTTCTTCTGAGGCACTTTCCACAATGCCTTCTCTAAATAGATCATCAATGGGGGCATTGGCATTTTGCTCCCCCTGAACTACTGCTGCTTCTTTCTCAATTGATTGCTCCCCCTGAACAGGAGCATCTCCCATAGGCACATCTTCAGACTCTACTCTTTGCTCCCCCCGAATGGGAGCTTCTTCCAAAACAACCTTATCAATGTGGCCTGATGCCACGGCTTCTGCAATTAGAACTTCATTAACTACTGGATCCCTTAGAGAGCTTTGGATGGATTCCAGTACATCTCTGAGTACTGAGCCTACTCGGGAAGAAGGAAGAGGATCTTCTGAACTGTGCCCAACGGGCTCAATATCCTCTGGAGGGATATCCTCAATCCTGCTGCTAGATTTTGCTACTGGTGTTGCTACTGCTGCTTCCTCAGATGGTGCTGCTACTCTTTCTACTGGTTCTGCTTCTGCTGTAGGTTCTGCCGCTGTTACTTCTGCTTCTTGGACCTCTTGGGTTTCACCAATGATGGCTTCACCCTCAGCCACAAAAGTCTTCGACCAAACTCCATTCACAATCGAAAAACCACTTTTTCTCAAATTTCTAAGATAGCTTGGCCCATCTTCTCAGACACATCTCCCACCACACTGATCCCATAGTGTTGAAATATCTTGGTAAGCAGATGAGCATAAGGTAGAGAAACGTTTAGCTTGCTCTTTGTGTCCCATACCTGTGCACTTGTAAACTTCATCCTTTCAATCATAATCTCTGCAGTGTTGATTTCTTGGTTCTGGACAGCCCAGAACATCAAGTCGGAGTCCGCCTTTGTGCAAGTGGAGAAGGTGGCACTCCTTGGGACTACTATTTGACACACAATGAAATGCAATAAGCGATTGAACGCATTCAACTGGTTGATGTCTAGTTTTCCATCCTTCAATCTAAATTCGGGACCAACAATCCCTAAACCTTTCGCCTGGATATCCACCGTGTGAACTCCACTATGTCTGGAGGTAGTCACACCAAAGAGAGATGTCAATAGGTCTCGTGTGACCCTAATCCGAGTTCCCTTGACCATGGAAGTCAGGGTTCCGTCTTCCTCTGTCTTCAGACATACATAGAAAGCTTTCACAAGGTCCGGATAACTTACTTCTGATAGGGTGGCTATCTTTGTCCACTTCAATCTGCTCATAGTTGTGACGATACTGCCCATTCCGTTCTTCTGCAAGTCAGCCACATCTACTGCTTTGTGGCCACAAAGCTTGGTCTTTACTGAAGCATATCTTTCCTGCTGCTCGACGGTGAGAAATGCAGCTCCATAGCCCCTGACGCTACCGGAGACACCAGAAGAGGCCATGGTTTTGGATGGGAAGAGTTTCTGGATTATCGAAATGGAGAAGGGAGTAGAACCCCTCAAGAAGTTTCTCGCGGGAAAGAGGTGAAGGCTTGAAATTTCAAGGAGTCGATGCCGGAGTCGATAGGGTATCGCCTCAAGCGGAAGGAAGAAGATGATGAAGGGATGTGAATCGTTGCCGCACAGATTTTGGGATATAAAGGAAAATTAAAAGAATGACTTTTAGAATTTAGAGGCGCCATGATGGCAGAAACCGACAAACTAACTAGTTCAATGGAATAAATTCTTATAAAATAACGAACCGACATGACAAACTTAAAAGGATAGACAATAATTGGAATTTTGCTCAATTTTTGGGAGGAAAAATAATTTTAAATTCTGAAAATTAATATTTCAGTTTTAAACAAATGATTCTTTCATAATTTACACATGCCTAATTCCCTTCTAAGAGAAGTAAATCTCTCTTCGGGTAAGGCCTTTGTGAAGATATCTGCTAACTGATTGTTTGAATCAATAAATGAAATATCTATGTTACCATTAGCTACATGATCACAAATGAAATGATATCTAACCTCAATGTGTTTAGTCCTTGAGTGTTGTACTGGATTCTTGGTTAAATTTATAGCACTGGTGTTGTCACATAACAGTGGAATTGTCTTGATATGTAGCCCATAATCCTCAAGTTGTTGCTTGATCCATAGGAGTTGTGTACAGCAATTTCCAACAGCTACATACTCAGCTTCAGCTGTTGACAGTGCTACTGAGTTTTGTTTCTTGGAGGACCATGATATCAAACATCATGCAAAGAATTGACAACAACTACTGGTACTTTTTCTGTCTATTTTGCATCTAGCGTAGTCAGCATCAGAGTATCCTACTAAGTTAATTTCACGTGATTTTGGATACCAAAGACCTAAGTCATTAGTTCTAGCTAAATATCTAAAAATTCTTTTTACTGAAATTAGATGAGATTCTCTAGGATCTGCCTGATACCTAGCACACATGCATACACTAAATAAAATATCAAGTCTACTAGCAGTTTAGTAAGGATCCTATCATACCTCTGTAGGTTTTTTGATCTACATTCTTACCATCTTTGTCACTGTCCATTCTTATTAATGTGCTCATAGGTGTTGACAGTGGCTTGGCATTATCAAATCCAAATTTCTTTAAGAGTTCCTTGGTGTACTTAGCTTGGCAGATGTGAGTCCCTTCCTTTCCTTGTTTGATTTGCAGTCCAAGGAAGTAGTTGAGCTCTCCCATCATGCTCATCTTGAACTCTCCCTGTATAAGGTTCTCAAAGTACTTGCAAAGAGATTCATCAGTAGAACCAAATATTATGTCATCAACATAAATTTGAACAAGCAATATATGTTTGACTTTAGATTTGATGAACAGAGTACTATCTACTTGACCTCTGATAAAATCATGGTTTAATAGAAAAGAGCTAAGCCTTTCATACCAGGCACTAGGTGCTTGTTTTAAACCATATAATGCTTTGTGTAATTTAAAAACATGATTTGGAAATTCAGTGTCATCAAAGCCTAGAGGTTGTTCTACATAAACTTCCTCCTTAATAAAACCATTAAGAAATGCAGACTTTACATCCATTTGAAATAATTTCACATCTAGTGCAGATGCATATGCAAGTAGGATTCTAATAGCCTCAAGTCTAGCCACAGGCGCATAGGTTTCATCGAAATTTATGCCTTCCTCTTGTGATCACGCCAGCTTCATCCAATTTATTTCTGAACACCCATTTGGTGCCAATCACTGGATGATCTGATGGTCTAGGAACAAGTGACCAAACATGGTTTCTCTTGAACTGATTCTATTCATCTTGCATGGCTAAAATCCAAGATTCATCAGTGATGGCTTCATTGACTGTCCTAGGCTCTATTTGAGACACAAAAGCTAAATAATCACATGGAATTATGTTACCTCTTGTTCTTACCCCTACAGATGGATCACCAATGATGTTTTCAGGAGGGTGATCTTTCTTGTATCTCCACTCTTTTGGAAGATTTTGATGAGAAATATCCCTTTGTTGGAGGTCTTCCAGAGGTGGATCTTCCTTGTCCTCAATTAATGTACTCTTTAGTTTCTTGGACAATTTATATGCATCATCATTATCACTATCTTCTTCCTTTCTCAAGGAAGGGTTAGTTTCATCAAAAATAACATGTACTGACTGCTCAATTAATAAAGTACGCTTATTGAACACTCTATAACCTTTTGGTTTAGAAGCATACCCTATGAAGATGCCTTCATCTGATTTGGCATCTAACTTACCAATGTCTCTTTTGCCGTTGTTGTGGATGAAGCATGGACATCTGAATGTCCTGAAGTGACTGATCTTAGGCTTCTTTCCCTTGAACAATTCATACACAGTTCTTTTTAAGATAGGCCTGATCATTACTCTATTGATGATGTAACTTGCTATGTTGACTGCTTCAGCCCAAAAATATCTTGGCAGATCATATTCTGATAATATTGTTCTTGCCATGTCCAATAAAGTCCTATTCTTTCTCTCAGTAACTCCATTCTGCTGTGGTGTCCTTGGTGCTGAGAAATTGTGCTCTATTCCTTGGTCATCACAGAATTTCGCGAATTTATCATTTTGGAATTCTCCTCCATGATCTGACCTGATTCCAATAATGCTGAACTTCTTATCTTTATGAACCTTTTTTACTGAAGCTTACAAAGCTATCAAATGTATCATCTTTGTGTTCCAGAAAGGATACCCATGTGTATCTTGAATAGTCATCTGCTATAACGAATCCAAAATTCTTTCCTCCAAGACTTGTGGTCCTCATTGGCCCAAATAAATCCATATGAAGGAGTTCTAAGGGTTTGGAGGTTGTTACCACAGTCGTTGACTTGAAGGATGACTTAGTGTGCTTTCCTTTTGCACATGGTCCACAGACACCGTCCATTCTTGTGCTGACCTTTGGCAGACCTTCCACCAAGTTTCTCTTGATCAGCTTTCTCATGCCATCTAGACTGCAGTGGCCTAATCTTCTGTGCCATAGCTCAGTTGACTGCTCTTTGCTGGCTGCTAAACAAATGTCTCGATCTTTCAGTTGTTCAAGGTAAAGCACGTACAAATTCTTCTCTCTGTTGGCTTCAAAAATCACATCTCCATCCTTCATAATACTGCATTTGGATTCCTGAAATCTGATCTGATGTCCCTTGTCGCATAATTGGCTAATGCTGAAAAGGTTGTGCTTCAGGCCTTTTACACATAGAACATCTTCAATTACTATCTTGCCTTTGCTGCTCATTGATCCACTGCCTATCATAGTCCCTTTTCCATTATCTCCATAGGTGACTGTGCCTTCTTCAGCTTCTAAATGGGTAAACAGCCTTCTGTTTCTTGACATATGCTTTGAGCATCCACTGTCCAAGTGCCACTTGGATGCCCGAGGTTTTTCCTGAAATGAAAACATCAAGTTTTAGGTACCCAAGTTCTTTTGGGTCCTGATTGGTTAGTGTCATCAGTTTTTCTTTTGATTATCCATCTTTTATGTTTAGTTGGACATGTTATTTTACTGTGACCTAACTTGTTGCAATGACTACAACATGTTGTTTTAGTTACCTTTTCATATGGAGTATATTTAAAGTTTGATTTATATGCTATATCTTGTTCAGGTATGAATTTGGAGTTGGATATGTTTTAGGGTATATTGTTGTATCTTCATTATTTGGTGGAATGTAACCTAATCCATTCTTCTTTTTGCCTGATCTTCTGGCTCCTCTTAGTATTAAGAAATTTTTACCATTAGTAAATTTTTCTAACGTACTTGATAGTTTATCATTTTCTTCTGTTAGTCTTTTGATTTTCTTTTTTAATTCGTCTGAACTTTCTTGTTTTTCTAATTTTATTATTTGTGTATTTTTATCTTTTAGATTTTCGTATAGCAACTCATTTCTTCTTTTAAGTTCACTAACTTGCTTCTCTAATTGTTCATTTTCTGATTTTAAATCTGAATTGGTAATTTCTAGACATGCAACATTTTTCTTACTAGCTTTTAATAATTTAGATACTTCTTTATATTTATCATACAGTTCATTAAAAGCATCTATTATATTATCTGAATCAAATCATTACAGGAATCAAAGGATGAGTCAGAGGTTACCTTTTCTGCGATGTCTGCCATGAAGGCTAGGTTAGCCTTTTCTTCTTCCTCACTGTTTGAGCTTGACTCGCTATCGGAGTCACTGCTGTTGTCCCAAGCTGCTGCCATGGCTTTCTTCTTATGTCTTCTGAACTTTCTTGAACTGTCCTTCTTTCTGAATTTAGATTTCTTAAGCTTTGGACACTGCCTTGATGTGTCCTGGCTTCTTGCACTCATAACAAATTGGTTCATTCTTCTTGATGTCCGTTGCTTCAGATTTCTTGAAATCCTTTCCCTTTTTGAAGTATCATCTGCCAGATTGATACTTCTTTTTCTTGGCCAATATCCGTTGTAGTCTCCTAGACAGCATTGCTTCTTCATCTTCACTGTCTTCACTACTGGCTTCATCTTCTGATTGTTCCTCAGAGCTGCCTTCCGCTGCTTTGAGGGCATTTGTGTGCTTCTTTCTAGTAGATGATTCTCCTAATCTCTTCATGTTTATCTCATGGGCCATGAGGGACCCAATGAACTTTTCCAATGACATCCTTTTCAGGTCATTGGCTTCTTCTATAGTTGTTACCTTGGGAGTCCAAGAAGATGGTAGGGATCTAAGAATTTTTCTTACCATATCTCCCATCTCATAGCTTTTTCCTAATCTTGCTAACCCGTTGGTGATGTCTGTAAATCTACTGAACATTTGGGTTATAGATTCTCCTGGCTGCATCTGGAACCTTTCATATTGTGTCACCAGAATGTCTATCCTGGTTTCTTTGACTTTGTCGGTGCCTTCATAAGTGATTCTGAGCTTTTCCCACATTTCCATCGCAGATTTGCAGGCTGAAACTCTGTTGAATTCTTTCTTGCTAAGTGCACAGCATAATATGCTCTTAGCTTTGTAGTTATGAGAGATCTTCTTTCTATCATCTTCTGTCCAGTTTTCTCTGTTGTTTAGAACAACTAGATCGTCTTCTTCTACTATGGACCATATTTGGAAATCGAATCCTTGTAGGAAGTATTCCATTCTTGTTTTCAAGTAGGTGTAATCTTCTCCGTCGAATAGCGGTGGCCTGTTGACTGACTGACCTTCTGAGTGACCTTGGGCTGCCATTTGATCTTTCTCTTCAGATCATTGGATCTTCTTCTTTGTCGAAGAGACTAGCTCTGATACCACTTGTTGCCCAGCTAGCAAGCCCAGAGGTGGGGTGAATGGGATTCTTAAAAATTCTTTAACATTCAAAACATGTTCACAAAACACACTTTGCAGATTGTTAGTGTTAGTGATTCGAAAGATCAAACACACAAAAGCAATCATACGACACAAAGAATTATCCTGGTTCGGATCTCCTCTCCTTAGGAGTCCTACGTCCAGTCCCTGAGCAATATCTCAGGATTTCACTAACAAGGGTACAGTCCCCCTTAAGGACACTACAGCACCCTGCACCCCAGCTGGTCTTCCTTCAACCGAAGGGAACAACACCCTAGATACCCCACTAGGTCTTTCTTCACAACAGAAGGGAACAACACAAGAGGATGTGTTCAAAGAGATGATGCCCCTAGATCAAGCTTATAGAACACTGCTTGATCTGAAGCAAGGACTGAGAAGAAAGAGATCTACAATCAAGGGCTCTTCTCATAACAGAAAGCTCTCTCACAGATCTGAACTTAGCACAGAGAGCAAGAGCTAAGACTAATGGGAGTTTTTGCTTGGCTCAACGAAAAGCTTGCAGAAGATTGAAGGTGTTGAAAAACTTCTTGTTCTCTAACTGTTCTACTTCTTCGTTTTTCTTCAGAAACTTCATTCTTCTATATATATATCATCTTTTGAAATTTGAACGTTGAAGTGTCAGTTGTCTCTATGCATAAGTGTATGTTAGACTGCTTGACACTTGGAAGCTTCAAGTCAACAGTCCTTTATCTTCTCATGCACGCAAACAGAGAGAGAGGATCTTCTGTAGTCTTCTTTGGCTTCTATTTTGTCCATCATTGTATGACGAATGCTGTTAGAGACTTGCACATATTTAAAGCTTGAACAGTAGATAGCCAAGCTGTTTCTTGTTGTCAGTCAACGTCAGAATGAATGTTCATCAAAATAGTAATGCCATTTTGTTGTTCTAAAAGATGTTTACAGAAATACGATAATGGAAGATATAGTCTGCATGCATGCAGAGATACGTACTATCATAATAAATGCATGGCTGTCAAAAAGATATACGTGAAGATTTTGACTTTTCAACGTATTCAAAAATTAGCTCAAAAATTGAATCGTTGCTTTCCATGAAATCGTTATATATATGACTTATGAAATCGTTGTGAAGTTATAAACAAATCGATGTACAAATCGTTATGATGTTATGAACAAATCGATGTACAAATCGTTATGATGTTATGAATAAATCGATGTACAAATCGTTAAGATGTTATGAACAAATCGATGTACAAATCGTTAAGATGTTATGAACAAATCGATGTACAACCAAATCGTTTTGCTTAAGAAATCGATGTGAGACCAAATCGTTGTTCTCCACTTAAGAAATCGATGTGAGACCAAATCGTTGTTCTCACTTAAGAAATCGATGTGAGACCAAATCGTTGTTCTCACTTAAGAAATCAATGTGAGACCAAATCGTTATGATCACTTAAGAAATCGATATGAGACCAAATCGTTATGATCACTTAACGAAATCGATGTGAGACCAAATCATTATGATCACTTAAGAGATCGATATGAGACCAAATTGTTATGATCACTTAACGAAATCGATGTGAAACCAAATCGTTATGATCACTTAAGAAATCGATATGAGACCAAATCGTTATGATCACTTAACAAAATCGATGTGAGACCAAATCATTATGATTAGTTAACGAATCGTTGTGAAGGTAAATCGTTGCAATCACTTAACGAATCGTTGTTAAGGCAAATCGATAAAAGCACATATGAAATCGTTATAGCTCTATAGAAATCATTATGACCTATAATGAAAATCGATGTGTACTTAGTGAAATTTTATGCTTACTGAACTCTAAATACTTCAGGGTGAGATACTTACAGAATTTGCTTGATTTTTTTTTATTCATTTCCTGTGCTTAAAACTTGTAAAAAATATGTTAGATTAACCTTTATATAGTGTTGTTAATCACCAAAATAGATATGTAATTTATTTAAATTTCATGGGGATAAACTGATCATCAAACCATGTTGCCGTTTATAGAAAATTGGCGTCCAAAGGGTTGTCGTTTAACCAAAATTGACGGCCTGGAGGTTGCCGTCGAGCTCATGAGTTGACGTCCTGCCCTTGCAGTCGAGTTATTATTGACGGCAGCTGGTTCGCCGTCAACAGGAACCCGACGTCAACATATGTTGACGTCAAATTCTTGTTGAACCCGACGGCGCCTCCCCTATTTCCTTTTCTATCCCACTTTTTCTACAACCATTCAGGGAGAGTTTTAGGGTTGGTTGGCCTACCTTAGGACGGCGTGAGGCTCTTCGGGGTGCTTCGGCCTCTGTTTCTTCCCCCTCTCCTCTGTCATCATCGGCGGGGTCATTCCCCTCCGGCGCTCTACCGTCGGCCGCCGTGGCCAACTCCTCCTCATCCTCGGTCGTGTCCTCCACCGCCGAGCCCCCGGTCGTCTCTTCCTCCTCCTCCATCCAGCAAGGACGATCCTGGAGAGCAGATTTCTTCCACCTCGTCATTAGTCCTATCCCACAGTGTTAGCCCAACACAGATAGCAAGAGAGAGAGAGTGTGAATTGAAGAGAAGTAAAAGAATGGAAGATCAAAGGTTGAGAGAGTGTGGGAGAAAGGGTGGGAAGGTGAGAAGGCTCTGGTGGTTCGAATGGAAAGTGAATGGGTGCCGGAATAGGTCTCAGGAGCTTAAAGCTGCATTTTAAACTTGACGTCAAGGGGTGGGCCGTTAAACATTCCTTGACGACCACTAGGCGGATGTTCATTTCCTGTTGACAGCGCACTTTGGGCCGTCTATATCTTGCTTTGAGGCACCCTGTCAGACCCCCATACTTTGGTCGACGACAGCAAGGTGGACACCTAATTTATTGTAGACGGCCATCGATCTGGCTGTCTACCCTCTGTCTGGCAATGAGCGGCTACAATGTGGCCGTCGACTTGTCATCGGCGTCCATCGATGTGGACGTCGACCCCTGCGCACTCAGTTTTCACAGAACACATAATTCAGCTCAATTGAAGCCATTTCAAGGCTCCTTCACTCCATTCCACTCCAATTCAAGTCATTTCAAGCACATTCAACACAAAGCTATTCATTGTTTATTCATCAAATTTGTGTTACACTTATTGAAATTTGGGAAAGTACATCACTTCACTCCGTGAGCCATAAAGAAATCACAAGAAATGGGGCGAATTGTGTCAATGAATTCCTCATACTTCCAAATGTCCTCCCAGTTCTCTTGTAATGCATGTCCCACTTTCTTGCTCACTGTGTATCTCCCCCAAGTCTTCCTTGCTTTCTTCATGAGCTTCTCGTTCCTCCCCAAGATGATCAGGTCGGTATAGTGGGATGAAGCTGGAATTTCCCGTGGTATTCCAAGCTAACACTGGCACCGGTGTGGCTAGTACACCACCATCTGATCAACCCCAACCAGCCACAAATCTCTATCTTCCCTGGTGCGCACTCTGAACTCAATGGTCCTCATGAATAGTGGCCTCACTATGAAATCTTCCACTGGATGTAGCCTAGGTAATCTTGCCATGCATCTCTGCTCTTCAGGTGTGCTGTCACACACTTGATTTTATCCTCTGGCTCATACCTTGCCCTGCTGCAATGCACTGAACTCCGAAGGAAGATTCTGGAGGGGGTAGGTTACTTTTTAGCAAAATCAAATTTTAAATGAGCTTCCATCCATACCTGGAGTAGGAACAAGCTCCCGCATATGCGTCCGCCTAAGCTCATCGTGGTCAGGGAGCTGTAAAGGTGCACCTGCACTACAGGGGCAAGTGACTACCCATGCCATAGCAGAGACAGGATCCCTACATGCTCATACAGGAGGAAGTCGCCACTTGTGGGGAACAAGAACACACCAGCCAGGCAAAGTGTCAATCCCTTGGTCGCCCTCTCACCTCCAATCTCCTTCGCATGCTGGATCAACCACCAGCCCAGCCAGTCTAGGAAGATCCCGTGCTTGTTTGTCACCCTCAGCACCTCCTTCTTGTCCCATATGATGTCCACGATGATCTATTCCCATGAGAGAAGAGGGGTCGTCACGTCGTACTCCAGGCATTGTCTCCAACCCAAGAACAACTCCACCTCTTCCAGCAACACACTCGCCTCAAATCCCTGGAACACGAACGTGTGCATGTGTGGATGCCATCACTCCACGAGTGCTCCTAGGGCGTCGAAACCCCACCACATCTCCTTCATGTTCTTCACTAACACCACCAAGAAGCTCAGATTCCAAGCTCCGATAAAGCTCCTCATGTCGATAGTAATCACGTTCATCAAGTTGACCAGCTAGAAGAAGGCCCATACCTGGCCTTGGCTTGGGAAGGCAGGAACCTCCTGCATCCAAAGAACACCATGAGAGAGAGTTTTTGTAACGACCCGACCTCCCGGACCCCCGCTAGGGACCCCCGAAGGTCATGCCACCATCCACGGATTCGAAGACCCGGAAGGGTTAGAATTTAGTCTAGTGAGATAAGCAATGAATTCAAATAACTATAATCAGAAAGTTCGTTCATTAATAAAGAAATTATGTACAACATGTCCCAAATAAAAGTACAGGTATAGAAAGAAAGGTGCAGTCCTTAAGGGGCATAGCCCGAGGACTTGCAAAAAAAGCCACTCTCAACTCACGGTACAAAGAGCTCTCACGCTCACAACTCACACTACTGGCAACGCACGGCGAACAAGCCACCACCACGACCGTTCGGAAACGAACTCCTGCGACAGTGAGTCCCTACCTGAAGAGAGTAGGGGGGTGAGCCTTGCGAACAAGACTCAGTAGGGATTACCAGTCCCTTACCAGCCAGAGCAGTAGGAACTCCAACAAAAGCGGAAGCAAACTACTCTAGAAAGCAGTAAAGCAAGAAACACCTACCACAGAGTACTACAAAGCAGCGGAACAGAGAAACGCCTCGACCACAACCCAGGTCAGGCCAAAGACGACTCCCGCCGAACCAGCAGAGTCAAACACAATGCAGAAGCAACACCTCGGTACACACCTTCCGAGATAAGGAGCTCACAGAACACCAGAGCAACCACGTGAGACCAGAGACTCACGACACAAGCACCAACATCCCGAACCTCCACGAGGTCAGAAAGGAATAACCAGATGTCACCACGAGAGACACCGAGCAACCATGTGAGAAGCACCGTCTCACCATAGGCACGGCCACCTCAGACCTCCACAAGGTCGAGGGCCCACAAGCAGAACCACCCTGCACCTTGAAACACGCCACGAGGTCAGGGAACTACACCCTACTGTGCCACCACGGACGGCACCAAGGAACGGGTTACCGAAACAGCAGTCGCATGTCTGCACCAGGTACCCCAAGAGAAACCGCAGAGCAAAAACCACTGAGCACGGCCCATGAGGCCAAACCAACCAAACCCAAGGAAGAGAGACACGGCTAGGCTACAACCACCGTGTAATCCAGGGCAATGGAAACACAAGCTCGGAAACAGCGTGTGAAGCAACGTCACAGCAAGAACAACCAAGCCACCACCACAGGCAGCTAAGAGAGGGACACACAGTCCACCCCTCTCGCTCGCCAGCCGCTGACTCCTGCCTACAACCTCCTCGGTAGAGTGAGGCTAGCGAGTCACAGTAAAGAACACAACCACAAACACCGCAGTCCGGCTGAACTGCGGCCCCACGCCTGACCTCCCTACGCGGCTCTAGAACCAATACAGAGCGACGCAGTGAGAAGGACTAGCTGGTCCGCATCGGAAGAGCACCTAAACCACCTCGGAGACCCAGACCAACTAAGAGAGCTCTACAAACGGCTCACACCACTGCCCCCACCGTTTTCCCCTTCTGCTCCAAGTCCGAGACTTGATCACGCCCGCCGCCCGGAGGAACACCCTCTGACACAGACGCGCGGGGCTGGGGGTCCCAGGTAACGGTAACAACCTATCTCACGGACAAGCCCTCAAGTGCCGAGCACCGGGCGAAAGAGAAAGGTGCGGCAACCACCACAGAAAATGGCACAGCTGGCTTGTAACCAAGACAAGCCTAGCAGGCAGGCACAGGCACGCACGGCACCCCTTCTAGAAACCCCCAGAAGGGCCATCAGCCAATGCCGGCACACACAACACGGCTCGAGAAACCGGAACACCACCACGCAGCACATAAACCAATGCTCTTCTAATAATCGATTGGTAGCCAGACCAGCGATTATTAGACAGACGCGAGCCTCCTAGGGACACCGCTAGGACACGGCCACGAAGGTGTCACCTTTGGTCACTAGACGTAGCGAGCCAACCTGTCGCGTTCCCTACCAGAAGGTCCGAAGGGCAACTTTACCCTGGAGCATAAGCCGACATGCCAACCGGGCCGCAG
Source organism: Colocasia esculenta (assembly GCA_014218235.1). NCBI lineage: Eukaryota > Viridiplantae > Streptophyta > Magnoliopsida > Alismatales > Araceae > Colocasia > Colocasia esculenta. The sequence goes on along the minus strand of CM024764.1, from coordinate 66,400,128 downwards.
AAACACCTACGGCGACACAGATGTTGTCGCGACCTACAAGGCCATCACGTTAAGAACGCGACGGGCAGAGCCACCGCGACAAGCTCTGAGTCGCGACGGGGAGGCGTGTCACGACAAGAACCTTGTCGCGATGGGGAACCGGGTCGCGACGCGACCCTTATCGCGACGGCCACCTGCACCGCGATAAGGTCGCGTCCGACCAGGGCGACGCCTTCTCTAATGTCGCGACGCGCTCGGGGGTCGCGACATCAGCTGGAAGGCAGACCGCCGGAATGCTACATTCTGGGGTCCCCCACACACTACAAACACTACCACCATGGGGAGGGGAGCATGGGGAAAGCATTTAAAGCATGCAAACTCACAAAGGGACGTCCAATCACTCAGATTGGAAAGGGCACAAGAATCCCTACCTTTGAAGAACCGAAACCCCCAAAGGGGCCTTCACGAAGCCACGACCGCCACCTCCTCGCTCCTCACCACCGCGCTTACTCCGCCACGAGCCACCGGCGCCACCATGCATGAACCACCAGAGAGGGGAAAGCTTTCCCCCTCGGAGAGGAGGGAAAGGAGGAAAGGAACGAAAAGGGGGAAAGGGGGAAATCGGCCAAGGCTTTTAGCCTCCGGCCCCCAGAACGCGACGGGGCGGGACGTCGCGTTACCAACTGTAACACGACGGCCGCCCACACCATGACCAGAACGCGCCCATCCGGGCCGCCGCGACAACCCAACATGTCAGTCTGCCACTCTGACAGGCGTCAGACGACCAAAAAGCGGAAAGCAATCGTGACCCATTGACCGGGCGCGACAAGAACGTGACGCAACAACTGGTCGCGACCTGGATGACTGTCGCGATGGCCAGTTCCGTCGCGACACTAACGCGTCGCTAAGGCCAGACGCGTTAGTGGCCAGTCATCCCACACACAAAAGGAAAGCTGGAAAGCCCAAGATGTTACAATACATTCAACAAAAAAATAATTTCGTCCTCGAAATCAAGGGCAAAACCCGGTCAGAGAAAACAACAGGTGCCAGGGGACCACTAAGTCATACTACGACTTCCCGGTGGTCAACACCACGACCACACCACAAAGGAGTGCCTAACTAGACATCCGACAACTCACAAAGTGCACAACAACGGCGTAGAGTGCATAATCGGATGTCGACAACTCCACAGATGCGGCGCGCAACAAGCTGACCAGAACCACTGAAACTGTCAGTCGGAAACACGTGACTGAACCCTCAACAGACCACGCTGCCGAGACCAACCGGTCAGTAACTCCCTCTATCACCAGCGACTAGACATAGGTCACAGCTACTGACAACAACTGAGGAAAACACCAAGAGGTCATCCGCAAGATTCCTCTGAATGGCTCTGCACAACTAGCGACTGCTAGTGCCTACGACAAGGCCAAATGAGAGTTTCTTAGGAAGACCCAAAACCAAGCGATAGCATGCACGTGGAAAACACCACGGCACGCGAAACAATGTCCACTGGCACCACTCGATCTTACCCAGATCGTCCTCATGGTCCGACAAGGACACACAACAACTATGGAGCCACAGACAAACTAAACCCAACGCTCCACAGGCACATGCGCAGAGACAAAACCAGGAAAGACGTCTGAGGTTGACAAAGCCAAACATCCCAAGACATCGACAAATCTGCACGGGGAAACGAAACAACTACAAAGGTCGGAAGCAAGATGATCAGGGAAAACATCGCAAACCCACGGTGCTAACACAAGCACCAGGAGCCACCCAAGGTGCAACACAATGCACTAAGGCTCCAGACGGAACATAACAAACCACTCGAGCACGAGCATATGGTGCCACCACCAGCAACAAAACCAGGCAAGATGCAACATGGTTGCACCAAAGGCCGGAACAACACAGGCTAATAGGAAGGACTCTCCACAAGAGACCTGCCACAAGCCCCACGCAAGAAGCCACAAGCCTGAAAGGGCAGAACAGGTCACACGAGCCCCGAACCCTCAAGGCACAAGAACACGAAGCATTGAAAAGGAAAACATGCTCAAGGTGCAGTACACAACTGCACCAACGGCCTGAAGCGACTCAAGGCCAACCGAACGGGACTCTCCACCAGAGACCCACACAGGTAAAACATGCGGAGAACCAGTAGCTTCAAGAGCGCAACAATCATGTTGGCTCTTAAAAGCACACCACACAAGACACCGCTCCCACCACGCAGGCGGAGAGGGCCACACACCAAACAACGACAAGTGCCTCCAAGCACAGCTGAGGCACAAGCGAAAAACACCCACCGAAACGATGCTTGCACGAGCAAGCCAAACCACAGAAAACCGGTGATGCCTCACACTGAACACAGGGCACGCTGCCCTACTACGTCCAGTTAGGCAACAAGAAACCAGCACAGCAAGAGAAGGCGCAATGGGTTACCACAACCCACCATGCCACAAGGTAACAAAGCGCACGAGGGGAGCAACCACCTCAACCTCAAAACAACTCAACAGGGGAGGGATCTTCGCCACGAAGGTCGCCATGGTGCGCAACATAGCACCAAGGCCATGGCAGAGTACCACCACCCTGAGCAACCACAAAAAGCAGAGGAAGAAGGCACACAACTAGCTTCTTCCTTACACAAAGGAGAAAACAGCACGCAAGGCTAGCACTCACACGTGAGGCACAGCCAACCAAACACTCGCTACACTCTCCAGACTACCGTCTGGGAGAGCACGCAGGGTGCAAGAAACGAAGCAAAACACCCGACCATGGGGACACACGGAGTCCCAATGGCATAGCCGAGAACGCACAAATGAACAGAAAGACAACCTGGCCAGCACCACGGCCAGACACACGGTCAAAGGCGCCACACCTTGACCGACAAAGCCCAAGCAAACTGTTGCACGGACAGTCCATCCAACAACAATGACAGCTCATCTCTACAGAGAGAGAGCAGCGACAACCAAAAACAACACAAGGCAGCTTGGGGAGGACCTCCACCCGAAGCGCCAAGAGCCGGTCTAGAAACCATCACTAGAACGCAGCCCAAACAAACGGCCAACACACGGCCAACAGAGAGAACACAGAAGCTAGAGGAAGCAACACAACTGGTTCTAGGAGAACCTCCACCAGAACCACCAAGGCGATGTTCTGGGAAAACCCACTAGAACGCAACGGCCAGCATAACAGCAGCATACCTCAACCTTGAGGTAGCACAACAATCAGCAGAAACAAGCCCGGAATAGTCCTGAGAGTGAACCTCACCAGGACAACAACCAACAGTTCTGGAAAAACATCCCCAGAACACAGGGCAACCACGCGATGCACCTCAACCTCGAGGGCAACGCAACGGCAACCAACCAAACAACAGAGGGCTCAAACCAAGGAGGCAACATAGCGGAAGACTTTAACGAGCACAGAAGCAGTCCCAGAAGGAGAGGAACTCTCACTAGGACAACAACAAATAGTTCTGGAAAACACCACCAGAACACAGCAGCCAAGCGATGCACCTCAACCTAGAGGGAAACACCGCAACAACCAAAAACGAGCACAACACAGCTCTGGGGAAAACCTCACCTCCACCAAAACCAACAGAGAAGAACTCGGGAGCACCTCACCAAAGTTCACAACCAGTCAGCACAAGGTCGACAAAAACCACAGACAGGGGTCACAGCACTCAACTAGTAGTGCAACACGGCACACAAAGCATCTACTTAGCTCGAGCAAAGATGCCGACTAAGCAGAGCACAGCGCCCAACGGCGCACAGGAATACAAGGCCAAACACACAGCCAACACAACACACACCCCAACAATAAGGGGACATCCAACAAGGACACACCCCACAAGAAGGGGACAGCAAACAAGGCAAGGACACCTTCTACCGGTTCCGCAGACCACAACCCTGCACCGGTGAAGGCCACACCACACGTAGGCTCTCTCAGCCTTCGCGAGATAGCCACACGGACGCGCAGGCCGAGGACGAACCTAACCGCAGTACGAGCAAAAACAGCAACCACACTCGCAGCACGCGCACCCAGCAGCAGCAGCAGCAAACACTCTCCTGCAGCTCACACTCGGACCCTACAGGAAAGCTAGCCACCTGCAACAAAGAGCCAAATGTTCACCTAACAGCACTCTACACGGACGGGCCAACAGCGTACTAATACCTTTCTTTGGGACAACCATAGTTATTAACTCATTACAAATCTCATCCCCCTGAGCTCTGATACCACTGTAACGACCCGACCTCCTGAACCCCCGCCAGGGACCCCCGAAGGTCGCGCCGCCACCTACGGATCCGAAGACCTAGAAGGGTTAGAATTTAGTCCAGTGAGATAAGCAATGAATTCAAATAACTATAACCAGAAAGTTCGTACATTAATAAAGAAATTATGTACAACATGTCCCAAATAAAAGTACAAGTACAGAAAGAAAGGTACAGTCATTAAGGGGCATACCCCGAGGACTTGCAAAAAAAGCCACTCTCAACTCACGGTACAAAGAGCTCTCACGCTCACAACTCACATTGCTGGCAACGCACGGCGAACAAGTCGCCACCACGACCGTCCGGCAACGAACTCCTGCGACAGCGTGTCCCTACCTAAAGAGAGTAGGGGGGTGAGCCTCGTGAACAAGGCTCAGTAGGGATAACCAGTCCCTTACCAGCCAGAGCAGTAGGAACTCCAACAAAAGCAGAAGCAAACTACTCTAGAAAGCAGTATAGTGAGAAACGCCTACCACAGAGTACTACAAAGCAGCGAAATAAAGAAACACCTCGACCACAACCCAGGTCAGGCCAAAGACGACTCCCGTCGAACCAGCGGAGTAAAATACAATGCGGAAGCAACACCTCGGCACACACCCGCCGAGACAAGGAGCTTACGGAACACTGGAGCAACCACATGAGACCAGAGACTCACGACAGAAGCACCAACATCCTGGACCTCCACGAGGTCGGGAAGGAACAACCAGGTGTCACCACGAGAGACACCGAGCAACCACGTGAGAATCACCGTCTCACCACAGGCACGGCCACCTCAGACCTCCACAAGGTCGAAGGCCCACAAGTAGAACCACCCTTCACCTCAGACAGGCCACGAGGTCAGGGAACTACACCCTACTGTGCCACCACGGATGGCACCAAAGAATAGGCTACCGAAACAATAGTCGGGTGTTTGCACCAGGTACCGCGAGAGAAACTGCAGAGCGGAAACCACTGAGCACGGCCCACGAGGCCAAACCAACCAAACCCAAGGAAGTGAGACACGGCTAGGCTACAACCACCGTGTAACCCAGGGCAATGGAAACACAAGCTCGGAAACAGTGTGTGAAGCAACGTCACAGCAAGAACAACCAAGCCACCGCCATAGGCAGCTAAGGGAAGGACACACAGTCCACCCCTCTCGCTCGCCAGCCGTTGACTCCTACCTACACCCTCCCCGGTAGAGTGAGGCTAGAGAGTCACAGCAAAGAACACAACCACAAACACCGCAGTCCGGCCGAACTACGGCCCCATGCCTGACCTCCCTACGCAACTCCGGAACCAACGCAGAGCGAGGCAGTGAGAAGGACTAGCTGGTCCACACTGGAAGAGCACCTAAACCACCTCGGAGACCCAGACCAGCTAAGAGAGCTCTACAAATGGCTCATGCCGCTGCCCCCACCATTTTCCCTTTCTGCTCCAAGTCTGAGACTTGAGCACGCCCGCCGTCCGGAGCAACACCCTCTGACACAGACGTGTGGGGCTGGGGGTCCCAGGTAATGGTAACAACATGTCTCACAGACAAGCCCTCAAGTGCCGAGCACCGGGCGAAAGAGAACTGGCAGGGAAACCACCACAGAAAACGGCACAGCTGGCTTGTAACCAAGACAAGCCCAGTAGGCACAGGCATGCACGGCACCCCTTCCGAAAACCCCCAGAAGGGCCGTCAGCCAACGCCGGCACACACAGCATGGATCGAGAAATCGGAACACCACCACGCAGCACAGAAACCAACGCTCTTCTAATAATCAATTGGTAGCCAGACCATCGATTATTAGATAGACACGAGCCTCCTAGCGACACCGCTAGGACACGGCCACGAAGGTGTCACCTTCGGTCACTGAACGCAGCGAGCCAACCTGTCGCGTTCCCTACCAGAAGGTCCAAAGGGCAACCCTGCCCTGGGGCACAAGCTGACACGCCAACTGGGCCACAGAAACACCCACGGAGACACAGATGTTGTCGCGACCTACAAGGCCGTCACGTTAAGAACGCGATGGGCAGGGCCACCGTGACAAGCTCTGAGTCACGACGGGGAGGCGCATCGCAAAATGAACCTTGTCGCAACGGGGAACCGGGTCACGACACGACCCTTATCGCGACGGCCACCTACACCACGATAAGGTCGCATCTGATCGGGGCGACGCCTTCTCTGATGTCGCGATGCACTCGACGGTAGCGACATCAGTTGGAAGGCAGACCGTTGGAATGCTACATTCTGGGGTCCCCCACACGCTACAAACACTACCACCATGGGGAGGGGAGCATGGGGAAAGCAAACACACAAAGGGACTTCCAATCACTCATATTGGAAAGGGCACAAGAATCCCTACCTTTAAAGAACCGAAACCCTCATAGGGGCCTTCACGAAGCCATGGCCGCCACCTCCTCACTCCTCGCCGCCACGCCTACTTCGCCACGAGCCGCCGGCGCCACCACGCACAAACCACCGGAGAGGGGAAAGCTTTCCCCCTCGGAGAGGAGGGAAAGGAGGAAAGGAACAAAAAGGGGGAAAGGGGGAAACCAGCCAAGGATTTTAGCCTCCGACTCCCAGAACGCGACGGGGTGGGGCATCGCGTTACCAACCTTAATGCGACGGCCGCCCACACCGCGACCAGAACGCGCCCATCCAGGGTGTCGTGACAACCCGACAGGTCAGTCTGCCACTCTGATAGGCGTCAGACGATTAAAAAGTGGAAAGCAGTCACAACCCGTTGATTGGGCGTGACAAGAATGCGACGCAACAACTGGTCGCGACCTGGATGACTGTCGCGACGGCCAGCTCCATCGTGACACTAACGCATCGCTAAGGCCGGACGCGTTAGTGGCCAGTCATCCCACACACAATCGGATAGCCGAAAAGCCCGAGATGTTACAGTTTTGGGGCATTTTCAGTATGAAGAAAAGCAAGAGTAGGTGTTACTTACCTCCCCGTTGGCCAGTCGGGTGCTCAAATACCCTGGAACCTCGCTTAAAATCCCCGGGTTCACGGTCTTGGACATTTCGATCGATGTAGAGGCCATGTTTGCTGGTTCAGTTCATCCCAAAGTCCTCTAGTTCGGAGTTGAGGAAGGAAAGGACAAAGGAAGAAGACAGAAGAGTCCTTGTGGACTTCCAAGAGCTATTTTTTCGGCCTGATCCGCTGGCATGTTAACGTCCACATCGTTTGACGCTTGTTTACTATTAACGGTAGCATTGGAGGACGCCAATTCTTGTAGACGGCGCATCTTGTTGACGTCAATTGTACATGAGCGGCAATCAGTCTGGACGTTAACCCTCTGGAATTTTCAAAGCTTTATTGTTCATATAGCCATTATTTCTTATCTTGTGCCTCAAGTTGTTTTGCAGATATTTAAGCACAAGTAGCGCTTCAAATCCGGAAACACTCATGAAACCGTGAGTGTTACACAGGTATGTCTAACGTAGGATTAGTCACCATAGGCGAATAACTTGGTGACCGTGAATCCAGAGTTCCCCCTTACCAAAAACGATGACGGGTTTGAGATCTCTCAGTTATTCGTATGGCCTTAGAATTTTCTATGGTTCTAACTTGCATTTTAGATAGGGAACCCACACCAACATGCATTTAGGACTTCACTGCTAACATTCTCTTACTAACTCAAAACAAAAGGAGATTTTTCCTCAATTGCTTTGTGGTTCATCCAGCTCAAGTGGCCTACCGGGTCAGCACCACCTTCTTGAATATTCAAGTTGATATCGGATCTTTGTTGCCCAATCTCCAACTTGTCCCACCGTGCATATCACAAGTAATCATGCCAGTCTTATTGAGTTCATGTGAACCGTTCGCCAGTCATGAGCTTAATTATGGACTTCCAGATTTCCAAACATTGATTCCAGTTAGAATCTTTTTGATAATCCTTTGAGAGATCAATCCCTTTATCTCCACAACGGTCAGCGGGACCAAAACGGACTCTGGTTGTGAGATTCCCTAGATTAAACCGTCATATTACAACTCCTTTGACTCAGACAACACCAGAAACTAGTCAAAGTCCAACACGGCAATGCCAGGGACCCTACCGTTGGGTTGCAGTTGTAGTTACACAGGTAGATCACCCTTCCTCTTACCCACATTTGTCTCTCAGACGATTCGTCACTTGTTTCTAGCCTAACTCATTCGTGTGGCTTGCTAGATTTCCTACCCTCGGAGATGCCCTTCCATCAAATCTCTGCATCCTTTGTTTACCAAGACACCAACCTTTCAGTGTCTTGGAGGGGCATTTGTAGACGCGAGATTTGGCCCATCTTCGCATGGTTCATGGCTCAATAAGGCATGTTTGATCGCTTATTGACTTGCCTCGGATCCCATGTAGACGGCAACATCGACGGCCGCTGACTACAAGTTGGCAGCATAGCACCTTGACGTCGATTCAGGTTGGCATCCACCGAGGTTGGCGTCTGCATGGGGTTGGTGGCAGTATCGCTTGCCGTCAACCTGGGTTTACTTGGTCTGCGCAACTGCCCGAGATTCCAGCCCATTAAGCACCCTCTCCTCTGCCATGCAACGCATGGGGCCGTTCCCAATGGGCAAATGGGCCACCTTGGCACCCCCTTGACCCAGTAAAAGTCCTACATGGCCCCTTCTCATTGGTTCAAGCCTTAACACATGGATTGCCACATGTTTAAGTGTGTTTCTTCACACTTGAGCATCCTATGCTCCCTAGCTTCGCCCCCACTGTCTATATAAGATACTCCTTGGCCTTCTAAGTGGAGGGGGTGATACTGGATGAGCTAGTGCATATTGTCTTGAGAGAAGAGATAGAAAAGTGACTTGAGAGCTTCCACCTTTGCTTTCTCTCATTCTCACAACCCTTGGAGCATCTAGGAGGCTTCACCACGAGCTGAAGGAGCCCATAAAGGAGCCAAACAAGCTGCTACATGAGGATCATCTCCCTCTTCTTCCTCTCTTTCCCTTCCTTCTCTCTCTAGCTTTGCATGCTACACACACTCTAGGCATGTAGTGCACCTCCCTTCACACCTAAAAGGGGTTTTTCAAACCAAAAACGTAGGGAAGAAGGGTGGTCATAACACTTGGCCACCCCTCTTCTCAAGCCCGCAATCAGTACGGGGCTCTTCTTTTGGGTCTTTTCCTTTGTTCTTGGACGTTTACTACACTGCCACAAAGCCTAATAGACCCCTTTTTGTTGTAGGAATACTTCAAGCTAGACCGTGGAGCTTATTCTCTTTGGCCGACCATAGAGGAGAAAGTTAGAGTCTCATCACCATCTGCTACGCAAGGCAACGTCACCATCGCGATCAAGACACCTCCTTGGGCACAGGTAAGGCCCTGGCGATCACATCCCGTCCATTACTTTGTTGGTTTCTTCCTTCTTCTATCTAGTCAACCTGGTCAAACGGGCAGTCAAAGAGGTCAACCAACAACCTTCTACGCCAACAAGGGAGCACAGCAACATTCGCGGAACCTCCGGAGCTAGCACGCATAGCGGGGGTGCAGAACGGAGCGTCCACACAGTGGAGTGGTGATAACGGTATTCCAAATCCACGTGAGAAAACGGAGACAATGTCACTTATTACCATGGGTTAGTAATATGCAATTATTTAAGTAATTTACCAGATACATTATTCATATATTTTCTGCATGGTCTCATGGCAAGGATATATGTTTGGTGTGTGCATGTGAGAGAAATCATAGAACATGTAATGATCGTGCACATTGACTTTTAAATTAATGAAAACATGTGCAATATATCAAAGTTTAGTAACAAGGTTATTTACTGTTCGTTACACAGTGTTATAGGTTATAAACATGCTTATCAAGTCTAAATAATCATTCGAATAGAATGATAATAGTTGCGGGAATAACACAGTTAAATCGCGACGGGTATAATGGTCGCATTTAACAAACACCGATTCTGGACAGAAATGCGAGGACGTTGGCAGTCGCGTTTAGGCAAACTAGGCAGGGAACAAATCGATTGGTGACTTGGAATCGTGACGTGCAGGTCCGTCGCTTTCACGGGACTCGCGACAGAATTGCAACGGCAAGGGCCGACGCGTTCATCCAAACCCTAACTTTTCAAAAGAGCACAGATCCCCAAAAGCGGGAAATAATGGTAAAACACAATGACCTTAGTGGTCACATTTCAGAGAACTTCTGACAGTCAAAGGGCACACAGTTTGATGCACAATACGAGGGAAACCCTAGCTAAAACGTGATGACATGGGTGGTCACCTTTCAGGCAAACGTGATGGTTATGCCCGATGTGATACCAGTCGCAGAAACGCGATGTATGGCTCGGTCAGGATTCTACGTTCAACCCGAGAACGGTAGTAACATGCAGTGATCTTCATGCAACACTTATAACTAGAAATCTAGGGCACTTGGGACAAAATGGTGAACATGAAACTTGTAGGGGACATCAAATAGAAGAGAACTATGCCTTTGGACCCAATCAATTTTATAACGTCGCGTGCTTTTCGGATCCTTATGGATCATGTGTGTAATGGTTGTGATGGCCATTGTGAGGCCAGTGTGGTTTGGATGTGTGGTGTGCGCAGGTTTGGTGCAGGTTTGGTCCTGAAACAAGATAGGACCTACTGCAGTTGATTAGGAGTTGATGGCCATATGTGGTCGTTGACTGGTTTGGCATCCATCGAAGGTGACGCCAACCTTATGAACTTAACGGCAGGCTTTGTGGACGTCTACTGTGACGGTTCTCTAAACAGCATAAGGGTTGATACCAACCTGTGCGACCTGCAGAATATAGGTCTACCCGAGGACAATTCCCTCAGCTCATTCTCCCTCTCCCTTGCCATGTTTTCATGCCCCTTGCTTCCCTACTACTTCCAACAGTTGTAAAAGGTTAGTAGGAGGATCGTGGAACGTGAGGTGGTGACGAATCGGCCAAGGAAACGTCGGAACAAGGTGTAATCTCCGTAGGAGCTTGCGGAGGGTTTGGTGCGAAGCAAGAGAATTTAGGAGGTTTAAGTGCGTATTGAGGTAGGGAATGATCCCTTTAGTCCCTATAGGTTGTGATAATGCATTTGGAAAGCATGAATTCGCATGATAATTGTGTTTTTGGGAATGGTTCTGCATGCGGGGTTAATGGGTGGTTTGACCAATTTAACAAAGGAAATATGTTGTTTTGAGTTAATTAGAATTCATGCATGTTAAAGGAAGTGATTCCTCATGTTTTCCTATTAAATTTAGGGCTGGGAATACATGAGGTATCAGCCCAGGGTTTCTGTGAAGTCGATGGCCGAAGATCTTAGCGTCAACATCGATTGACGCCAGGTTCTTCAGCTGGGAGATTAACGGCCAAATACCTTGCCGTTTACATCCCATCGACGGCAGTCGATGTTGCCGTCAGCATGCTTTTGGTTAAAATATTGATATATTGAATATTTGTTGATATCGAGCGGTGCAATGATAATTGTGGTGCACCTAGTGCACGTGGTTTCTGAGACTAGCGTACTGGGTACGCAGTTGGCTGGTTCTTTACGTGTTTACGTGGTGTTCACGTGTAGTGAACTACTAGTGCACGTGGTTTACGTGAGTCTTCATGTGGTTTGTGTGACATGCACGTGGTTTTGTGTACGTGGCGAGTAGTACGACGCCTACCATGGTTACCTCTCCAGTTGGGTGCCCTAGGTTCTCTGTGAGCCAGGCTGTTTGCTCGGGGCTTTGTCCCGGTACTTGTGTTGTACCGTCGAGGTCTGTGTCGTCTAACCTGGACACCCTCACTCCTGTGTTTGAGTTGTATGTCCGGCTAAGGGAAAGACGACAGTGTGACAGTGACTGCCGTACTTGTCTTTTAGTCACTTGTAGTGCGCTCGTAGTTGGGGGTACAGACACCAGTAGTCAACACTGGTCCCCAGCTAGTCCTTCTCCAGTGCCTCACTCTAGAGGGCCCAGGCCAGGGTCTCCAGAGGTGTCAGGCATGGGCCTGTGACCGTGTGGTCCGCAGGTGGTGGTGTTTAGTTGGTCTCCACAGTTGCTTGACCTTTTCACGTGGAGCGGCAGCTGGACATTTCATTCGTGGCTGCGAGACTGAGAGATAGACCTGTGTTAGCTTGTCCGAGTCAGTCACTGGTGTCGCGAACCAGTTCATGTGGCTCGTGTTTGGCTGTCTATACTTTAGCTCGTACACTTGTACTGGTTTGCCGTTTAATTATTACAGTTGTTTTTCGTAGTCGTCAGACGGTGAGTACTTTTACAGCTTTTATATCCTGCTTAGCCGTTCTATAAATTGTTGGTACTGTTTACTGCTTTTGTACTTGTGTCTTTGGTTTGCTCAGTTTTAGGGGAGTTCCCTACTGAGCCAGTGACTAGCGAGGCTCACCCCTACTCCCATAGGTGAGGGCGAGGAGGACGTTTCTCGACCGTCGTCCAGTTCAGAGCCGCGTCGTAGCGGTGCAGGGTCAGTACCTCCAGCAGTGTAGTCCCAGTAGTGTAGTGTAGCTAGTTGGTTACTTTCTTCAGTTGTACCTCGGGGTATGCCCCAGGCTCTTGTACTTTCTTTTCTTTTTCTGGAGTTATGGCTATGTAAACTTGTGAAATATATATGTGAAATGGTGTGTTCCTTTGTGTTTACACGGACTGTGGTTTGGTATCCCTTGCGAGACTTCGGCCCGTTCGCAGGAGGCGGACTCGGATCAAGTACGTTATCGGTTTAACGGGCTTGGTCGAGGTGTTCCGTCACAGTTGGTATCAGAGCAAGGTCCGTGTTAATATAAGGGAACTAGAAAGATACATAGCCTTATTTCGGTCTTTGTACACTGCTGGTAGGGGCCCTGGTTTCTGATAATTTGTTGTTTTGTTTTTGTTTGGTGTTTTGTTTATGTAGAAATTTGAAATGACTGATAGGAGAGATTGGGGTGGTGGAGGAGATGATCCAGAGGAGAGAACTCAGCGTATGATAGAGAGGATCTGGGAGAGCCTCACTGATATCTAAAGGAGGATGGATCAGCAGGCACCGGTACCACCGGTTGCAGTGCCACCTGGGGATGGAAAGACTGTACCTATAGTTCTAGTTCCGCCACCGCCAGGAGTGGAGGTGCCCTTTGTAGCACCCTTGCCACCGCCAGTTTTAGCAGCAGATGGAGAAGTTTCTGAGATTGCAGCTGCCTACTTACTCAGGAGGGCCGAATCCAGATACAGCGGAACATTGGGTCCATGAGATTGAGAGGGTCTTTATGACCATGAAGTGTCCGGCAACAGATAAAGTTGTGCTAGCTGCCTATCAGTTGCGAGGTTTTGCATTGGAATGGTGGCGATTGAAGATGCAGACCACCTTTGCAGACAAGACAGAAGAGGCTATCACTTGGTCGGAATTTCTTGATGTATTTAATGATACATTCTTTCTGATTCAAGTACAGCAAGTGAAGAGAGAGCAGTTTCGGACACTCCAGCAAGGTAACTCTTCAGTTTTAGAGTACCAGATGCGATTTATGGCACTTAGCCGATATGCGCCTTATGTAGTATCGGATAATAATATGATGGTTGAGTATTTTATTAGAGGTTTGAGAGTAGAGTTGCAGGATGCAATAGTACCTCTCATGTGTAAAACAGTGGAAGAAGCAGCTCAGAGGGCAGCTATGTTGGAGAGGTCTATTCGGACTCGCTAGGTGGGCGAGTCAGGCTCAAGTGGTTTTCGGCTACCGCAGCAGTCAGTGGGTGCGAGTAAGGGTAAAGCACCAGTAGGACCTTCTTCATCAGGCTTTGGTAAATGGGGCCAGAAATTGAAGCAAGCATTTAAAGGTAAAGGAAGAGGATGGGGAGGTCGACAGCAATTTCAGCAAGGTCATGGTAGGCCAGAGGTGGAGGAGTCGCAGCAGAGTACTGCCAGGCAGCACATTATTCCACCAGGGTATAGATGTTATAATTGCAATCAGCCGGGGCATTTGATTCGTAATTGCCCCTATCCAAGAGAGTATGGGTATGGAAGAGGTGTGCAGCAGCAGCCGCAGCAATTTCAGCAGCCACAAGCAAGTCGTGGCAGAGGTGTACCGCAGCAATGAGGAAGAGGCCGGGTTATGGCTATCACCCGAGCCCAGGCGGAGGCATCAAATATGATAGAAGGTACTTTACCTCTTCATGACTATTCAGCAAGAGTTTTATTTGATTCGGGTGCCTCTCATTCTTTCATTTCTGAAGAATTTCTGGATTGCATGACTCATCCTTTAGAGGAAAAGTATTGTGAGTTAGTAGTGGAGGTTCCCTCGGGTGAGTTCCTGCTCACTTCGAGCTATATAGATGAAGCTCATGTTATGATTGAAGGGAACCAGATGCTAGGTCGGTTATATGCCCTGCAGTTGACAGATTATGATATTATTTTGGGTATGGATTGCCTTGAGACTTATGGAGCAATGCTAGATTGCAGAAAGAAAAGGATCAGGTTTTGTCATCCTAATGGTGCAATATTTGAATATCAAGGTATGCCTTTTTATACCTCTAAGTTTCTAATTTCTGCAATTAGAGCTAGAAAGTTGATAAATGCTGGATGTGTGGCTTATTAAGCCTCGGTAAGTCTGGTAGAAGCTAGTCAGTCAGTTGAAGCAGTCCCCGTGGTTAGGGAATTTGCTGATGTTTTTCCTGAAGATTTGCCTGGTTTAGCTCCACATAGAGAGGTGGACTTTACCATTGAGTTGCTGCCAGGTACCATGCCGATCTCTAAAGCTCCATATCAGATGGCACCAGCAGAACTTAAAGAATTAAAAAAGCAATTAGAAGAGCTGTTGCAGAAAGGGTTTATTAGGCCAAGTCATTCCCCATGGGGAGCACCGGTATTATTTGTGAAAAAGAAAGATGGAAGTTTTCGTATGTGTATTGATTATAGAAAGTTAAATGATGTGACCATTAAGAATAAGTACCCGTTGCCGAGGATAGATGATCTGTTTGATCAGTTGCAATCAGCAAAGGTATTTTCTAAAATTGATTTAAGGTCCGGGTACCATCAGTTAAGAATTAAAGAGGAAGATATAGATAAAATAGCATTCAGAACTAGATATGGTCACTATGAATTTGTGGTTATGTCATTTGGGCTGACCAATGCTCCTGCAGGTTTTATGGATCTGATGAATAGAATTTTTCATCCGTATTTAGACTAATTCATTGTGGTCTTTATTGATGATATTCTGATTTATTCAGCATCTGCAGAGGAGCATGCAACTCATTTGAGGTTTACCCTACAGTTGTTAAGAAATAACCAGTTGTTTGCCAAATTCAGTAAGTGTGAATTTTGGTTGAAAGAAATTCAATTTTTGGGTTATGTCATCTCAGCTAAAGGAGTAGCAGTAGACCCAAGTAAAGTAGAAGCAGTGATGAAATGGGAAGTGCCTAAGACAATTACTGAGATTAGAAGTTTTCTGGGATTGGCAGGTTATTATAGGCGCTTTATACAAGATTTTTCTAAGATTGCGGAACCTATGACCAAATTGACTAGGAAAGGTATGCCTTTTGTGTGGTCTGGCGAATGTCAGAAAAGTTTTATGGAATTGAAGAAGAGGCTTACAACAGCACCCATATTGGCATTACCGGCAGGAAGTGGTGGTTTTGTGGTATATACAGATGCTTCAAGGAGAGGACTTGGCGCAGTGCTTATGCAGCATGGCAAAGTGATAGTTTATGCGTCCAGGCAATTGAAGCTGGCAGAGGAGAATTACCCTACTCATGACTTGGAATTGGCAGCAGTTGTGAAAATGTGGAGGCATTATCTGTATGGCGAGAGATTTGAGATCTTTACAGATCATAAAAGCTTGAAGTATATCTTCTCGCAGAAGGATTTAAATCTTCGTCAGCGCAGATGGATCGAATATTTGAAAGATTATGATTTCAGTTTGGCTTACCATCCGGGTAAGGCCAATGTTGTAGCAGATGCCTTGAGCAGAAAGGCATATATAAATTTGATGATGATTAAAGAGTGGAAGCTGTATGAAGAGATAGTGGAGAACTCCTTATATGTGCCCAGTAGTCAGCGACGGGCAATACTAGCTGCTAGTGTTGTAGAACCGTCCTTGTATTGGCAGATTGTTGAGGCTCAAAGAGCAGATGTATGTTTAGCTGAGATTGTAAAAATGGAAGGAGTTACCATTGATGATAATTGTGTGATTAGGCTCAGAGGCAGGTTGTTTGTTCCAGCAGAAAGAGAAGTAAAGTAGCGAGTGTTAGAGGAGGCCCACAAATCCAAGTACACTATCCATCCGAGTAGTACTAAAATGTACCACGATTTGAGGAAGCATTTCTGGTGGCCTCATATGAAAAAGGAAATAGCAGAATTTGTTGCAAGATGTGCTATCTGTCAACAGATTAAAGCAGAACATCAGAAGCCTGGAGGTTTATTGCAACCGTTGCCCATTCCACAGTGGAAATGGGATGATATTGCCATGGACTTTGTGGCAGGTTTACCAAGATCGGGTTCCGGACATAATGGAATATGGGTATTTGTTGACAGATTAACTAAGGTGTGCAGATTAGTGGCAGTAAGTATGTCTTGGACAGTGGATAAATTAGCAAAAATTTATGTTGGAAGAATTGTTCCATTGCATGGTATTCCGAAGACTATTGTGTCTGACAGAGATCCAAGATTTACTTCTGGTTTTTGGAGAAGTCTGCAGAAAGTAATTGGCACTGAGCTGAGATATAGCTCCGCTTATCATCCCCAGACAGATGGTCAGACATAGAGGACTATCCAGACGATTGAAGATATATTGCGGGCTTGTTGTTTAGTTTGGGGAGGTAACTGGGAGCATCATTTGGGAATGGTTGAGTTTGCCTATAACAATAGTTATCATACCAGTCTTGGGATGGCACCGTATGAAGCTTTATATGGAAGGCCATGTAGAACCCCATTGAACTGGCATGAAGTGGGAGAAAGGCAATTAGTGGGTTCTGAATTGATTCAGCAAACCACAGAAGTAGTGAAGCTTATTAAGGAAAAATTGCAGGCAGCTCAAAGTAGGCAAAAGAGTTATGCAGATAACCGGAGGAGACCGCTTCAGTTTGAAGTGGGAGATTTTGTTTTCTTGAGAGTTTCCCCGAGTAAAGGTATTATGAGATTTGGCAAGACTGGAAAATTGAGCCCAAGGTATGTAGGACCTTTTCAGGTGATTGAGAGAATTGGGGAAACAGCTTATAGGATTGATTTGCCAGCAGATTTTACGGATGTCCATGATATATTTCATGTTTCTATGTTAAGAAGGTGTATTGAAGATCCAGCTCAAATAATCAGTTATTAAGGTGGTGACTTGAGGCCAAATATGACCATGCCAGAGTATCCGGTACAGATCACTGATCAAAAGATAAAGAAGTTGAGAAATAAAAAAATTGAATTAGTTAAAGTGAGATGGAAAAATAGGTTGGGTGATGAGGATACCTGGGAGTTAGCCGAGGACATGGCTAAAGGGTATCCCTATCTGTTTGAATAAGCTTTTGTATTTCTTTTTAGATGATAGTATTTGAAAGAATGTGCATGTTTAAGTTGTTTAAGTTTGAGTTGTGTTATGAATTTCGAGGTCGAAATTTTCTTTTTAGATGATAGTAATGTAACGTCGCGTGCTTTTCGGATCCTTATGGATCATGTGTGTAATGGTTGTGATGGCCATTGTGAGGTCAGTGTGGTTTGGATGTGTGGTGCACGCAGTTTTAGTGCAGGTTTGGTCCTGAAACAAGATAGGACCTACTGTAGTTGATTAGGAGTTGACGGCCATGTGTGGTCGTTGACTGGTTTGGCGTCCATCGAAGGTGACGCCAACCTTATGAACTTAACGGCAGGCTTTGTGGACGTCTACTGTGACGGTTCTCTAAACGGCATAAGGGTTGACACCAACCTGTGCGACCTGCAGAATATAGGTCTACCCGAGGACAGTTCCCTCAGCTCATTCTCCCTCTCCCTTGCCCTGTTTTCATGCCCCTTGCTTCCCCACTACTTCCAACAGTTGTAAAAGGTTAGTTGGAGGATCGTGGAACGTGAGGTGGTAACGAATCGGCCAAGGAAACGTCGGAACGAGGTGTAATCGCCGTAGGAGCTCGCGGAGGGTTTGGTGCGAAGCAGGAGAATTTAGGAGGTTTAAGTGCGTATTAAGGTAGGGAATGATCCCTTTAGTCCCTATAGGTTGTGATAATGCATTTGGAAAGCATGAATTCGCATGATAATTGTGTTTTTGGGAATGGTTCTGCATGCGGGGTTAATGGGTGGTTTGACCAATTTAACAAAGGAAATATGTTGTTTTGAGTTAATTAGAATTCATGCATGTTAAAGGAAGTGATTCCTCATGTTTTCCTATTAAATTTAGGGCTGGGAATACATGAGGTACCAGCCCAGGGTTTCTGTGAAGTTGATGGCCGAAGATCTTAGCATCAACATTGATTGACGCCAGGTTCTTCAGCTGGGAGATTAACGGCCAAATACCTTGCCGTTTACATCCCATCGACGGCAGTCGATGTTGCCGTCAGCATGCTTTTGGTTTAAATATTGATATATTGAATATTTGTTGATACCGAGCGGTGCAATGATAATTGTGGTGCACCTAGTGCACATGGTTTCTGAGACTAGCGTACTGGGTACGCAGTTGGCTGGTTCTTTACGTGTTTACGTGGTGTTCACATGTAGTGAACTACTAGTGCACGCGGTTTACGTGAGTCTTCACATGGTTTGTGTGACGTGCACGTGGTTTTGTGTACATGGCGAGTAGTACGACGCCTACCGTGGTTACCTCTCCAGTTGGGTGCCCCAGGTTCTCTGTGAGCCAAGCTGTTTACTCAGGACTTTGTTCAGGTACTTGTGTTGTACCGTCGAGGTCTGTGTCGTCTGACCTGGACACCCTCACTCCTGTGTTTGAGTTGTACATCCGGCTGAGGGAAAGACGACAGTGGGATAGTGACTGTTGTACTTGTCTTTTAGTCACTTGTAGCGCGCTCGTAGTTGGGGGTATGGACACCAGTAGTCGACACTGGTCCCCAGCTAGTCCTTCTCCAGTGCCTCACTCTAGAGGGCACAGGCTAGGGTCTCCAGAGGTGTCAGGCATGGGCCTGCAACCGTGTGGTCCGCAGGTGGTGGTGTTTAGTTTGTCTCCACAGTTGCTTGACCTTTTCACGTGGAGCGGCAGCTGGACCTTTCGTTCGTGGCTGCGAGACTGAGAGGTAGACCTGTGTTAGCTTGTCCGAGTCAGTCACTGATGTCGCGAACCAGTTCACGTGGCTCGTGTTTGGCTGTCTCTACTTTAGCTCATACACTTGTACTATTTTGCTGTTTAATTATTACAGTTGTTTTTCGTAGTCGGCAGACGGTGAGTACTTTTACAGCTTTCATATCCTGCTTAGCTGTTCTATAAATTATTGGTACTGTTTACTGCTTTTGTACCTATGTCTTTGGTTTGCTCAATTTTGGGGGAGTTCTCTACTGAGCCAGTGACTAGCGAGGCTCACCCCTACTCCCACAGGTGAGGGCGAGGAGGACGTTTCTCAACCGTCGTCCAGTTCAGAGCCGCGTCGTAGCAGTGCAGGGTCAGTACCTCCAACAGTGTAGTCCCAGTAGTGTAGTGTAGCTAGTTGGTTACTTTCTTTAGTTGTACCTCGGGATATGCCCCAGGCTCTTGTACTTTCTTTTCTTTTTCTGGAGTTATGGCTATGTAAACTTGTGAAATATATATGTGAAATGGTGTGTTCCTTTGTGTTTACATGGACTGTGGTTTGGTATCCCTTGCGAGGCTTCGGCCCGTTCGCGGGAGGCGGACTCGGATCAAGTACATTATCGGTTTAACGGGCTTGGTCGAGGTGTTCCGTCACAAATTTGGTCTCAGTAGATGTGCAAACTAGTAATGAACAAGAAACGACACAGACTTGCATGATGATGGGAAAATGCTTATAACTCGATGGATACATGATGAAAATTAGGCAAATCACTTGCAAACGAAGCTAGACAAGATGTACTACAAGATGGTATAAGTTTAAATCATCTTTAACCTGAGAATACCTACTTTTGTGAAGATCTAAGACTAGACAGTTGCACAGGTCGCAACAGAGCACGGTTGACGAAGAGCTTGGTTCTTCAGCCGTTCTCCTCTGCTCCTAGTGCCTTAGGTTAGCCTCCCACGACCCCAACACGTTGGTGAACCTTCCCTTTTAGTCTTAGGATGAATACTTATATGTCTAGGGTTTATTTCAAGTCCTACCACAACTAGGTAAGGTGGGGTGCGGTTCTGGTTAAACCCTTCCTTTCTTTGGAGATCTCCCCTCCCAATTGGAGTAGGATTGCCATTTGATGGTGCTTGCTATGGTGGGTGACGAATTTGGTTACCTTTCTTGGCTAATTGCCATGGTTTAAATCCCTAATTTACCCTTTCCTATTTTCCCTACAATTATGGTCATGAATTTCTTGGGTATTTTTCTCATATCCCATAATCCAACTCCTAGCTTGGCCCATTAACCTTTAAGTGAGCTATTTTAACAAGCCCATTGCTTCTTGTTGTTTATTGGGTTTTAATTAATTCATTTTATTTTAATAGTTCTATTTATTTATTTAAGAGGATCGGGTTGCTACAATTCTTCTTTAGAGATTAATGGATATTGTCGGATTCCATATTATTCTTGTTATTCTTTCACCTTTATTTTTTGATCCAATTTATTATTTTTTTTATTATCATTATTTTATTTATTTGTTTTAAAAATCTGGGGTATTACATTATGGGTGCATTAGATTTAAAAGACTTTCTGGTCTATTTTCCCTGTGCACATGCATCACAAAAACTCAAATCTTTATTGAAGTGAATTTCAGGAAGTCCATTTACCACTTTCATTCTCATGATCTTGTTCAGAACATTGAAGCTTGCATGGCCTAGCCTACGATGCCATAAAGAAAGTTGATCCTTTTTATTTGCAACAAGACACAAATTTTTATTTTTTGGTTCATCTAGATCAACTAGATAAATGTTATTGACTTTTTTCCAGAAAATTTGACACTTTCAGAATTTTTATCAATGATTTGGCATGCTTCTGAATCAAAAATAACTTTGTGGCCTTTATCACACAATTGACTAATACTCAGAAGATTGTGATTGAGACCATCAACTAGCAGCACATTTTCAATAGAGTTAGAGACATTCTTACCTACCTTACATGTGCCAATTATTTGACATTTATTGTTACCTCTAAATACAACTTGACCTCCATCTTTTTCAATAAGCAAACAAAATTTTTCTTTATCGCCCGTCATATACCTCGAGCAGCCACTGTACAAGTACCACTTGTTTTGATTTTGGGCTGCTAGGCATTCCTACAAAGACAAATCAAAAAAAATGTTTTGGTACCCAAATTACTTTGGGTCCCATTCTTTCATTCATGTCAGAAAGTAAATGCTTAGGAATCCACAATTGTTTGCATTTCATCATGTTCAGATTATTCCAGCATTGTAGCTCAGTATGACCAAGCTTTTTACAACAGTTGCATGATGGAGTTTGAATTTTTGAAATTCTTTTACTATTGTATTGAACTTGTGAATGCTTTTGTCCTTTTTGTTGCTTGGATGGTTTTGATCTGTCAACTGATTTCCATACCTGTCGACAGTTCAATTTCTGCCTTGAATGCCTGTCGACAGGTGTTGTTGCTTGTTGACCGGTTAAGTTCTTTTGTTTGTTTTTCAGATCTTTGTTTTTGACAAGCTTGTTTTCTTACACTTGGACTATACTGAACAAAGGATGTGACCAATTTTTGTCCAAGTTTCTTTTGATTTTCAGTTTGAAATCCAAGTCCATGCCTTGTTATGTTTGACTTAACTCCCAGAACAGCATCAAGATTTTCCTTTCCTTTGACAAATCTTCGTTCATTCCTTTTAGTTCTTTTTGAACCTCTTCCATTTTCTTCTGAATCTTTTGATTCTCATTTTGAAGTGTTTCAACAGATTCCTTTAAAGTTTGTTTTTCTTTTTCATTCTCTTGAAGTTTTTCTTTCATGCAATCCATTTCAACATAGTGATTTTCCTTTTCATTTTTCAGTAGCTCTATCTCTCTAGTTAGGATTGCAAGTTGTTCATCATTACTTGTGCTATGCACAAGATTGTTGATTTTCTTTTTCAGTACTTTGTTTTCATATTTATATTCACAGAATTTCTCAAACAGCATGGTATATGCCTCTTCCCAATCTTCAATTGTATAGCTTTCAAAAGAATAGTTTACCTTATTGGAGTCGTCACTCCTTGCCATCAAGCACTGAATCTCTTCATCATCAGAACTGTCTTGAGCACCTTCATCTTCATCTTTATCACTCCAAGTTGCCATCATGGCTCTGGGATTTTTGTATGAACACTTCTTCTTCATCAGCTTACTTTTGAGCTCCAGACATTCACCTCTCATGTGCCCCTATTTTTTGCATTCATAGCAAACCACTATGTCATTTTTCTTGCTTGTATCGAATTTATTGCAAAATCCTTTTGGGAAGACTTTTGAAGTTACCTGGTGCCTTCTTTCTGAACTTGAGGAATTTTTTGATCTAGTCAGCATGGTCATCTCATCATTTTCACTTTCACTAGACATTTCATTTTCATCACTCACTTGTTCAATTTCTCTCTTGGAACTTGATGATGCTTTGATAGAGGCTTTCAATGCAATAGATTTTTTTGGATTGACCTCAGATTCTTTTCTTTTTAGATTGATTTCATAGGTCATCAATGATCCTATCAATCCATCTAATTTCATTGTGGACAGGTCTTTATAGTCCTCAATGACAGTGGCCTTAGTGTGCCACGAAGATGGAAGTGACCGAAGTATCTTCCTCACTAAGTCACTCTCACTGTACTCTTTCTTAAGACCATTCAAACCATTTATTATGATCATGAATCGTGCAAACATGTCTGAGATTGTTTCTTCATTTTTCATTTTAAACATTTCATATTCAGACACAAGCATACTGGCTTTGGTTTCCCTTACCTCGAGTTACCTTCGTATATGAGTTCCAGCTTGTCCCACATCTCCTTTGCAAATGAGCATGTGGAGACTCTTGAGTATTCCTTTGGATGCACAGCACATTGCATCATGTTCAAGGCACTCCAGTTCAAGGTTCCCTTGTGAATTTGTTCCCTTGTCTAGGTGTCCTCATCAACAGGCAGCTCATAGGGTCCCTTGCTTATGATCTTCCACAGCTTATAGCCTTGAGCTCTCAGAAATACCTGCATGCGATTTTTCCAGTATGTATAGTCAGTCCTGTCAAAGAAAGGAGGCCTAGACACTGAGTGTCCTTCAACCAAAAAGCCTTTGTTAGTTTCCATCAAACAGAATCTCTCCTGATTGTTAGATCAAGCAATTAAAGCTGTGAAATCGGAGAAACCTTGCTCTGATACCAATTGATAAGTGTGTAGAATTAACTATGACAGTAATCTAGAAGGGGGTTGAATAGATTACTACCAATTAATAGCAAACTAACCTTCTTTTTGAGATTAAGACTGACTGTACAAAATCCTAAAAAGATATGGATCAAGTTTAAACTTAGATTGTGTGTAGAGAGCATTTAGGAGATTAGTAGTACAAAGTATGTGTGAACAAATATTTGTGCCTAGTAGATCATTGCAAACCACAGGACACGAAGATTTAAGGTGGTTTGGACTACACAACTCGTGTATCCAACGTCCACCGTCCACACACACACACGCCAAACTGCTTATAAAGCAAGTTCAACACAAGCACTAACACACACACACTAGGTCTGAGACAAACAAGATCTTAGATCAACCACACACACTTGTGGAATGAGCACAAGGGCTGCTCACCAACAACACACACATGAAACGAAATGAAACGGAAGGATCAAGTGCAGGAAGAGTTCAGAGTGGAGAGAGCAAATCAAATGGGTGAACTCTTTGAATCCTCCGTCCTGATGATCGTAAGACTCCAAGTCATAGATGATCCGATGTTGCTGCTTGAAGTCTTGAGGACGAGACTGCTTCAACCTCGTCTTCTTGGAAAGATCTTCTGGTTGTTGAGGCTTGAAGCTTGAAGCAGAGGTTTGGAAATCTTCTCCTGGTTCTTTTAGGTTTTGATTTTGATGTGGAGGCTGCTTACTGCGAAAATGGGTCCAAAAGTTCTATATATAGGAGTGTCCAAGTCTTGGGATTCGTGAGAGAAGAGGACACCCTAATAGAGATCACATGTTTGTCACATGTTGTGACTTAACAAGTGCCTGTCGACAAATGACCATCGGCTGTCAGCAGGTAATGTAGCACTTGTGTATTCCAGAACCGGATTTCTGAACTTTAGCCTGGGCTGTTGACAGATGCAACCTTGCTATCGATAGCTGCTAGTTATCTTGGTTTTCCAGAAGCCTTCTGAGGAAGATCTTCAGTGGCTGTCGACAGATAGGTCCTGGCCTGTCGACAGCTGCTGCTTTCTTGGGTTTTCTAGAACCTGTTTGAATGAAGGACATCAGTGGCTATCGACAGGTGCATTGGTGATGTCGACAGGTACTGCTTGATTTCTTCTGTTCAGAACCTTTTTGTATAAGGTTTCTTCATGTTGTGCACTTCCATTTCCATGTAATTTCCTACAAGAAATAAACTTGAAATAAGGTATCATAAAAGCATATGTCTTATGCATTTTCTTCATAGTGTCATGTCATTTTATCACATTTTCTCATCATCAATTATGTCATTATCAAAAACAATTAAACATCATGATTGTCATGCCAAACATAACCCAATAATCGCTGCAAACTGCTAACCTTCTGCTGGCATTTGCTGGTACTGCCAAGGGGCCTGGAACATCGCTCTCCACCACTGCTCCATAACCTCTGGCAGTGGCGGGGGTGGGTACCACTGCTGCTGCTGTGCTTCCTACTGTAATGGAACACCCTGCTGCAACGAAACACCCAGCTGATCAACCTACTGAGGCTGAGCATCTGTCGATGGGTGCTCGGCTGCAATCGACTCGTCCGGTGCGACGTCTGAATGCTCCATCAGCTCTCTGACCTATCTACGTCTACGTGGAGGCATGTCCTGTGACACAAACTATTAATCAAGTTAACAGATTTAACTCAGCGGCTAGCAGTTGTTACTTGTACTTCCTATGGGACTTTGCATTGTCACTTAGTTCCATTACAAGTCTT
Organism: Colocasia esculenta; assembly: GCA_014218235.1. Classification (NCBI taxonomy): domain Eukaryota; kingdom Viridiplantae; phylum Streptophyta; class Magnoliopsida; order Alismatales; family Araceae; genus Colocasia; species Colocasia esculenta. Next base: position 66,374,823 of record CM024764.1, on the reverse strand, counting down.
AATAGACCTCTTACTCTGATACCACTGTAACAGCCCCGACGCCTGGACCCCCAGCTCCCGCCAAGAATCCGACCTTCAGCACCGCCGCCCATGGGCCCGAAGACCTGGAAGGGCTAACAGACCAATCTAACAAGATATTTAACAAAAGTAAGTAATGACAATAAGCACTAAAATGTACTAACAAGTGAAGGAAAAGTGTCCAACATAAAGTAAGAGTTTAGTACAGTCCCAAAGTAACAAAGTACAAGTGCAGAAAGAAAAGGAATAACAGATCCCTTAGGGGCATACCCTGAGGGTGACGAAACAAGTATGAAGGGAACACTGCTCAAGGAAGACGATGTCTACTACGGCCCCATCTCCTCAACCTACTGCAGAGGGTACTACTGTGAAGTCTCACCTATAAAGAAGGGCATGAGCTTCACGAAGAAGCCCAATAGGGACTACCAATCTCCCACTGGTTCTAACAAGCAGAATAGAAATATGTGCATAACTGAAATTAAGCAAGTAAATCTATTCTACTAACAGAGTAAGTGCGGAAGTAGAAAGTAACTACATGGCCATCAGTCTAAACCAAATGTCAGGACCGGAAACCCATGTAAACCACGGCACTGGGAGGAACCCAAGGCTGCAAACACAAACAGTGAACAACTATTTAGACAAAGATACTAGCCACAGAAGGCAACTACCACTAGTCAACTGGTCAGGTGGGCCACGCGTCGTCCCTCGGAGTGAGACGTAGAACAACAAATAACCACAAACTGTCGTAGTCTGGCCGGACTACGGTCCCACGCTTGGCCCCTCTAAATGGTACTGGAACCACGTAGAGTGAGGAAGTGAGAAGGACTAGCTGATCTGCGTCGAAAGAACACCCAAACCACCTCGACGTCCCAGACTCAGCTAAGTGAGCTCTGTAAATGACTCTACACTGCTATCCCCACCATTTTCCCCTCTGCTATGTGCTAGAGTCCGTAACTCGAGCTCGCCCGCCACCCAGAGAACTCCCTCAATAGGCGTGCGGGGACCGGGGCTCCAAGTAACAGTAACAACCTCTCAACGGACAAGCCCACAAGTGCCTAGCACCGGGCGAACGACTAGAGTAGGACCATGCTAAGAACAGCACAGGTGCCAAAACACAGAGTCGCAGCAGAACGGAACTCCAAACAGGTCGCCATTCACTCTCTATCTAAGAAGGTTATAGGGTTACTGTCGCTATCTCTCAGAAGGCGACACAAGGGTTGTCGCCACCTGAAGGCGACACCCGATCTGTCACAACTTGGGTCAGAAGACGACAAGGGAACTATCGCGAGCTGGGTCGCGACAAGGGCATTGTCGTGACCATAGTCAGAGGTCCGGGTGACCACCCAAGACCTCCCATAACCCACAAGAAAACTCGGCATGAAGGCGACAACCACTCTGTTGCTACCAGAACTCGACAAGGTGAGGTGTCGCATTCACACCATAAGGCGACGGGTCGACACGTTACGATCTGGGTTGCGACAAGAACCTTATCGCAACCATAGACAGAGACACTCGAGACCTCCAAAACATGCCTTAAAACACAAGTCTGGTGAGTACAAAGGGAGGGGAGCATGTAGAATGACGTAAACACATGATTTAAGCTCAAACCACCCTCATCCACACCCAGGCAGGTCAAGGATATGCATCTACACTCCAAAAACCTCACATGCATGCATGATGGAGCACTCAAACCCAACCCCCAATTCAAACACAAATAAGCCAAACATGCAAACCACAATCCTAGTATGCTTCTACTAGCTTGGAAAAGGTTTTGGGAGTCCTAGCATGGTAGAACTAGGGGGAAGACAAGGGTCCCTACCTCAAAATGAAGAGCCAACCCGTTGGGATCTTCTCGTGTGCATGGCCACCTCCTCCTCGCTCCAAGCACCACTGTCACGCCGTCCACGAGCAATGAACATCCTCCTACAAGCCGGAGAAGAGTCACCACCATGAAGGAGAGGAAGCCACATCGGAGAAGAACACCACACCGAGGAGAGAAACCCACCAACTCCACCAAGAGCACTCTTACAAGCTCCCCACGGTGAAGCTCACACAGAGGGGTTGGAGGAAGGAAAAATGCAAGATGAGGGAAAGAAGAAGACAGGGCTGAAGGCCTTGTACATATAGGCCTCGGACCTGAGAATTATTGCCCAGCTAGCAAGCCCAGAGGGGGGGTGAATGGGATTCTTAAAATATGATTATCTAAACCTGTCAACAAAAAAAACGTTCACACAAAACACTACGTTTGACTGTTAGTGTTAGTAGTAAAGAAAACAACAATCACAAACAAGCAACCACACTACACAAGGATTTTATCCTGGTTCGGACCTCCTTTCCACAGGAGTCCTATGTCCAGTCCCTGAGCAACAACTCAGAATTCCACTACCCAAGGGTACAGTCCCTCTCAAGGACACTTACACATCCAGCTGTAGCTGGCCTTCTCTTCTTCACCTGAAGAGGAATACAACACCCTAGAACCCAGGTCTTCCTTCAACACGAAGGGAATAAAACCACCTATTTCAACAGGTCCTCTCTTCACCCCAGAAGAGGAACTTCACAAGAATGTGAATAAAGGCGAAATGCCCCTAGACCTGATTTATAACAAGTATCAGATCTGAGGCTGAGACTGAGAGAGAAGGATTCTAAAAAAGCGAAGTCTCTCAAAACTCAAAAAGGCTCTCTAAAAGATTTTGACAAGAACACAGAGAGTGAGAGCTAAAAGGATTGGAATGGACAGAGGCTCTTCTACTTCTAAGACTGTTTGGCTTGAACGCTTCTCTATCAAGTTGATCGTTTCAAAAGATCTTGCTTAAAAGTTATCTTCCAAGAGTCTTGAATCTTGTATTTATAACTTCTCTTGAGGAAGTAGCCGTTGATATGTCCGTTGTCTTTATGCTCTGGTATATACGTTAGACTGCATGGTATTGTAGAGCTTCCAGTCAACGGTTCTTTACGTTCCACGCATGCAAAGAGAAGATCTTTCTCGATATCCTTCATCTTCCATTTTGTCCAACGTTGTAAACGGTTGTTCTGTCAGAGACTTGCACACAAAAAATGCTAAATGATAGACAGCTATGTTGTCTCTTGTTGTCAGTCAATGTCAGAACGAATATACATCAAAATAGAAATATCAATTTGTTTTTCAAAAAGATGTTTCTAATATAAGCATAGGAATAGAAGATGTATGTGCATGCATTGTGTAGTTAAATGTTCAGTCATAATAAATGCATGGATATCAGAGAAAAGGCGAGGGAAGACTTTTGACTTTCAAAATATTTGAAATATGTTTAGATATCAAGCCGTTATAACTCATGAAATCGTTGTGAGTATGACTTATGAAATCGTTACGTGAATGAGTCGATGTTTATGTAAATCGTTGCACATGTATAAACAAATCGATGTGAACACAAATCGTTATACAATCATAACCAAATCGTTGTAGAGACAAATCCTTATGAGAGTATAAGCAAATCGTTATGAGCAAGTCGTTATGAATGAGTTGTTATAGCCAAATCATTGTTGCACTTATCGAGTCGATGTAGCGATCAAATCGTTGTTTTGCTTTATCGAATCGTTACACAGACGAAGTCATTGTTGTGACTTATCGAATCGTTACAGCAAGCAAATTGTTGTGTAACTTATCGAGTCGTTATACTGACCAAGTCGTTGTTGTAACTTATCGAATCGTTATGAAGATCAAATCGATGTGGAACTTATCGAATCGTTATGAAGACCAAATCGATGTGGAACTTATAGAATCGTTAAGAAGACCAAATCGATGTGGAACTTATCGAATCATTATGAAGACCAAATCGATGTGGAACTTATAGAATCGTTATGAAGACCAAATCGATGTGGAACTTATCGAATTGTTATGAAGGCAAATCGTTGTGAGATCGAAATCGTTATGCTCACTTAGCGAATCGTTTTGAGAGCAAATCGTTATGCTCACTTAGTGAATCGTTGTGAGATCGAAATCGTTATGAACACTTAGTGAATCGTTGTGAGATCGAAATCGTTATGCTAACTTAGAAAATCGTTGTGAGAGCAAATCGTTATGCTCACTTAGCGAATCGTTGTGAGAGCAAATCGTTATGCTCACTTATCGAATCATTGTGAGATCGAAATCGTTATGCTCACTTAGCAAATCGTTGTGAGAGAAAATCGTTATGCTCACTTATCGAATCGTTGTGAGATCGAAATCGATGCAACGCTTATGAAATCGTTATAAAACCGAAATCAGTATGATACTTTATCAAATCCTTGTGAAAATGAAATCGATAGAAGTGGAAATCGTTATGACTCTAATGAAATCGTTATAACACATAGGAAGTTGATGTGTACTTAGAAAAATTATATGCTCTATACTTAAAATGCTACAGTGTAAGAAATACTTTACATATCCTCTTGATTTCGCCTGATTTTCCTCCTGTGCTTAAGCTTCATAAAAACTTGTTAGATCATACTTTATTTGAGTTTTGTTAATCACCAAAATAGATATGTAATTTATTTAATTACATGGTGATGAACTAATCATCAATCTCCCCCTTTTTGATGATGACAAAACATAACATAAACACAATCGTTCTGAGATAGGTCTAAGTAAAATGAGTTAATGAAATCTGAAGAATATATTTCAGAATGTTTATTTTTCTCCTCCTTTTGTCATTTAAGCAAAAATATATATAGATGAGACAAAGAAAGTAAGAGAAACGATAAATGTGAGGCAAAGATGGTGATTGTATTACTCCTGAGGGGGTATAGGAAGGTAGAAGGTAGGAGATAGAAGAGAGGCATGATGAGAAATGATTTCCCAAGCCTTAAGTTCTTTCTCTTCAAAGAATTGCCTAAAGACCCCACAAGCTACAGAATTGGAAGGCCCCATGATAGGAACCATCCTCTGGAGATGAAGGTCCCGCTGCTCTTCTAAGAATTGAGCATAGCAGTCTCTATCAAAGGAAACTTTGTAATGACTGGTTTTCCCAAAGCTGGCACAGGAGAGGAATTGATCAATGGAGACTGGATAAAAAATCTGCTTCTACTTCAATTCTAGTCTCATGGCTACATAAACCTTGTATCTCTCAACCCATGTTGCAAATGGATCTCAAACAAGGTGAATGGAGTTCATGTCCAGAAATTCAGCAGCTGAAACAGGAGGCTTGTTGATTTTGACTTGAGAAGCATTCAGATCTGCAAGCTGCTGAGTAGAAAGTGGATAGAAACTGGCCCACTCAGCTGGAGATAATCGCTCACATTCTGACATGAGAGGGGCAAGAACATCTGCATTTATGTGGCCCTAATGTTATTCTCGGAACAAGAATCTATTGAATGCGACCATATTACGCTTCTGCACATGAATTCTTCCCATGACTCTGGAAAAATGCTCAAAGATGATGGAGCCAACATCGGATTCCATGATCAGAGAATGAAGAGGTGGGAGAAAGACCACCTCGGGTAACTTTAAAGTGGCAAAATCAACCCTGATGGCGTCAGTATGAGCATCATGGGAACCAAAATTATGAATAGCTTGCCGAAATTGGCCAAGCTGAACTTCAGGTAAATTGTTGAGATAGCGATAGTCATTGAACATTTGAAAATACCTGATTATCTTGATCTCCTTTTGGACAAAAGGAGCCCAGGTGTCCTTGTGAAGAATCTGGAACCATTCTGAGAGTGTCAAGGAGTGATCTCGGGGAGGAAACCTGGCTGACCTAGCATTCAAAAACTTATTGTACAAGGTCTTGTGGCCCCGAGCCCATTGCTCTTCAGTTTTGGCTTTAGCCACAGAAAATTTTTTGGATTTTTCAGATTTGGATAGAGAAGAGAAAGGGAGAATGATATTAAGATGGTCTGAGAGGTTGAGGTGTGGAAGACCAAAGATAGTGGCAAAAGCAGTTTTCTGAAGAAATTCTCTATACAGCGGTTTGTTTTTATTATCTACTGTAAGAGAAAACCAAAGGAGTGGATAACAAGGTTCAGAAGAAATAAAATGAGTGGAAGTTTGTCTTCTTTTCTTGGGGATAGGGCTAGAAGAGTCTGTCCTATGAACATGAGTACTAACTTTCAAAACTGAACGAAGGATAGCTTCTTCAAATTCATCTTTGATGGCCCTGAGGAAGGGGGCATCAATTTGAGCACTCTCCGGAATAATAGAGATAAAGGAGGGAGGAGTAGGAGGATGAAGGAAGGAGTGAGTTTTAGTGGGAGGAACATCAGTTGGTCCACAGGAGGAAGGACCAGAAGAGGAGGCTCCAGCTGATGAGGAGGCTGGAGGAACCTCAAAAGAAGGAGGAGGTGGAGGAATGTGAGTGGAGGAGGCAGGAGATGAGGAGGACTGGGAAGGAAATGGTGTAGGAGAAGAAATATTTCTTGGAATGGGTTGTTTGAAAGTGGTAGGGGCTGGTGGTGCTGTGGAGGATGATGGTGGAGAAGGAGGGGCTGGAGTTGGAAGAGGAGAAGAACTGGGGGGCTCAGGGGCTACAGCCTTCTCTTCTGCTCTGACAAGTACAGCCTCTAAATCCACTAGCCCGGGTGGTCCAGACACATCCTAGGCCTCAGACCTGAGAATTATTGCCCAGCTAGCAAGCCCAGAGGAAGGGGGGGTGAATGAGATTCTTAAAATATGATTATCTAAACCTGTAAACAAAAAAACGTTCACACAAAACACTACGTTTGACTGTTAGTGTTAGTAGTAAAGAAAACAACAATCACAAACAAGCAACCGCACTACACAAGGATTTTATCCTGGTTCGGACCTCCTTTCTATCGGAGTCTTACGTCCAGTCCCTGAGCAACAACTCAGGATTTCACTACCCAAGGGTACAGTCCCCCTCAAGGACACTAACACATCCAGCCGCAGCTGGCCTTCTCTTCTTCACCTGAAGAGGAATACAACACCCTGGAACCCAGGTCTTCCTTCAACACGAAGGGAATAAAACCACATGTTTCAACAAGTCCTCTCTTCACCCCAAAAGAGGAACTTCACAAGAATGTGAATAAAGGCGAAATGCCCCTAGACCTGATTTACAACAAGTATCAGATCTGAGGCTGAGACTGAGAGAGAAGGATTCTACAAAAGCGAAGTTTCTCAGAACTCAAAAAGGCTCTCTAAAAGATTTTGACAAGAACACAGAGAGCAAGAGCTACAAGGATTGGAATAGACAGATGCTCTTCTACTTCTAAGACTGTTTGTCTTAAATGCTTCTCTATCAAGTTGATTGTTTCAAAAGATCTTGCTTAAAAGTTATCTTCCAAGAGTCTTGAATCTTGTATTTATATCTTCTCTTGAGGAAGTAGCCGTTGATATGTCTGTTATCTCTATGCTCTGGTATACGTTAGACTGCATGGTATTGTAGAGCTTCCAGTCAACGGTTCTTTACGTTCCACGCATGCAAAGAGAAGATCTTTCTCGATATCCTTCATCTTCCATTTTGTCCAACGTTGTAAACAGTTGTGCTGTCAGAGACCTGCACACAATAAATGCTAAATGATAGACATCTATGATGTCTCTTGTTGTCAGTCAACGTCAGAACGAATATACATCAGAATAGAAATATCAATTTGTTTACCAAAAAGATGTTTCTAATATAAGCATAGGAATAGAAGATATATGTGCATGCATTGTGCAGTGAAATGTTCAGTCATAATAAATGCATGGATATCGGAGAAAAAGCGAGGGAAGACTTTTGACTTTCAAAATATTTGAAATATGTTTAGATATCAAGCTGTTATAACTCATGAAATCGTTGTGAGTATGACTTATGAAATCGTTATGTGAATGACTCGATGTTTATGTAAATCATTGCACATGTATAAACAAATCGATGTGAACACAAATCGTTATACAATCATAAGCAAATCGTTGTAGAGACAAATCGTTATGAGAGTATAAGCAAATCGTTATGAGCAAGTCGTTATGAATGAGTTGTTATAGCCAAATCGTTGTTTCACTGATCGAGTCGATGTAGCAATCAAATCGTTGTTTTGCTTTATCGAATCGTTACACAGACCAAATCATTGTTGTGACTTATCGAATCATTACAGCAAGCAAATCATTGTGTAACTTATCGAGTCATTATACTGACCAAGTCGTTGTTGTAACTTATCGAATCGTTATGAAGATCAAATCGATGTGAAACTTATCGAATTGTTATGAAGACCAAATCGATGTGGAACTTATAGAATTGTTATGAAGACCAAATCGATGTGGAACTTATCGAATCGTTATGAAGACCAAATCGATGTGGAACTTATAGAATCGTTATGAAGACCAAATCGATGTGGAACTTATCGAATTGTTATGAAGGCAAATCGTTGTGAGATCGAAATCGTTATGCTCACTTAGCGAATCGTTTTGAGAGCAAATCGTTATGCTCACTTAGCGAATTGTTGTGAGATCGAAATCATTATGAACACTTAGCGAATCGTTGTGAGATCGAAATCGTTATGCTCACTTAGCGAATCGTTGTGAGAGCAAATCGTTATACTCACTTAGTGAATCGTTGTGAGAGCAAATCGTTATGCTCACTTATCGAATCGTTGTGAGATCGAAATCGCTATGCTCACTTAGCAAATCATTTTGAGAGTAAATCGTTATGCTCACTTAGCGAATCGTTGTGAGAGCAAATCGTTATGCTCACTTATCGAATCGTTGTGAGAGCAAATCGTTATGCTCACTTATCGAATCGTTGTGAGATCAAAATCGATGCAACACTTATGAAATTGTTATAAAACCGAAATCAGTATGATACTTTATCAAATCCTTGTGAAAATAAAATCGATAGAAGTGGAAATCGTTATGACTCTAATGAAATCGTTATAACACATAGGAAGTTGATGTGTACTTAGAAAAATTATATGCTTTGTACTTAAAATACTACAGTGTAAGAAATACTTTACATATCTTCTTGATTTCGCCTGATTTTCCTCCTGTACTTAAGCTTCATAAAAACTTGTTAGATCATACTTTATTTGAGTTTTGTTAATCACCAAAATAGATATGTAATTTATTTAATTATATGGGGATGAACTGATCATCAAGAATGCGACAGCCAACCCGTCGCGTTCACTTACTGAATGCAACGGCTAACCTGTCGCGACCTCAAGGTCATGGTCAGACCTGACCAATGGGTCCACCACGTGTCATTCTTGCAACCCTGACACCAAGAACGTGACACCCTGACATGTCGCCTTCATCTGTCAGCGCTTGACATGTGTCCCAACTGTCTCGACAACAAGACGACAAAAATACATACTGCGGTCAGAAAGGTGAACGCGACGACATGCCTGTCACACTCCTAACCATAACGCGACAGCCATCCTATCACCTTCAGAAGGCGACAGCTCAATACGTCACTACCTTCATCAGAAGGTGGCTGACCAAAGAAAGAAAGATGTTACAAATATCAACAGTTAAATTTAACTGAAGCCATGCCATCTTTCATCCTATTGATTGATTCACCCTAACGCAGATAACTCGACCTAATTTCAATAGATTGGTCAAATAGAGTTGAGCTAGTTCAGATCATAAACCTAGCAGCTTAATTAGATTCCCAGCTTATCCATGATCACTATCAAAATTTCATGTTCAAAGAGATGAATTAACAACATATAGTCAATATATCTTAATAAAAATAACCAGAAGAAAGGTACATGCTCTGAACTCATGCATATTACTTGAGAACACGTATTCAACAATCAACTTATGAACTAATTTCAACAAGCATATTCTACAAACCTAGTGATATGTATTACGTTACGGGGCCATATTTTCCAACCCCCAACCCAATCCAACGCAAGTAATTAAGGTCGAGTCATAACCCCCAACACAACGCCACTCTCAAGTTTAAAACATTTCAACCGGACGTAACTATCGGCCGGGTTGTCATCACGGTCAAACTTTTAACGCTGGATAAAGATACAAAGAACCCATTTGTGTTTCTTTTTATATTAGTGTGAGGCATATACATATTAATGACTTTTGGAAAATGCACAAATTGAGAGGACTATCTGATTAAGAACATTGAAAAAAAAATAATCTTTGAATAGCTCCCGATGTGTATGATACACCATAGTGTTCAAAAGTGAGGGCATAAGTTGTTGAGTTCATCTGATATCAGTTCTCTGTAAAAGCTTGTTATTTAGTGCGAATCAACAGCCATAGACCATGTAAGTCAATCTCCATATATATATAAAATATACACTAAAAAGCGAATTTGGTAAGAGGATAATAAATTTTCAATTATTTTAATCGAGAGTTATTTAACTCATAGTTTAAACAAAATAAATTTAGGAAGGAAAATTGACGCTTAGAGATTAAAGGGGTTTAAGATAGCTCACCAAGAAAAGTAGGATATCTTAACTCCAATTTCACCCCCCTTTAATCTATAATCTCCGAGTTAAGAAAATCCCTACGTCAAATCATCTTTCTCCTTTAACTCAACCCATATCTCCCCTAATCCGACCCAAATCTTCCGCCAAATTTGCCATTAAACACTTGCCACGAGTGGCAAGTTGGGGTATGAACTGCACATTTAGACATTTCAAACAACTAAGCATTTCACTCACAAGATCTTATTATGTACTCCTTACTAAATCTCCAGCCACAACCCCCAGATGCAGAGAAAATTAAGCAAGACCAGGAATTGGGTGCTCTTCTTTTGTAGATTCCGGACCAAAACACGCGCGCGCACACACAAATTAAGGGTACTTTGAGCCTCAATTCTTTCTATGTATCGTCTACTATATCCCAATCTGCTGCAGCTATCGTTGGTGTGGGATTCCCTCTCTCTCGCTTTTCTTTCTCCTGCTGCCTTGTCCTGCACGTTAAAAAAAGGCTGGTGGGCGTGGACGCACAGATGCACAGAGCGCGTGCAACCTCCTAAATTTTTTTATGGTGGTTTCTTTGTTTTCTTTCATGGACCAGGTAGTAAGGCAGGTCTAGAGCTGCGCAGAGTGGCGGAAACCTACCCTTCCTCGGTCCCGTTACGTGAACTCCATCCCGGCGCCTTCTTCTCATATAACTCTCTCTCTCTCTCTCTTTTCTACATTCCCATCCTCACTGCATCATAATTTAATAACAAAGAGAATGGGTTAGGTGTACAGAATCCACACAAATTGAGTGCCGGATAGAGAGAGAAGATATATGAGAGAGGAGGAACAAAGTTCAGATTCATAAACTTAACAGCGACGACAATCTGAAAATAAAAAGGAGTTGGTACTCGTTTAAGTATTCAAATATCTATCCAAGCGTATTAGATGACTTACGTGTATGTATGAGAATATCACCCATGTATAAGGAGAGATCGAATCGAACTATATATTCCTCGGTAGGGTTCACGGACTTCATTAAATTTCGACCTGTCTGCAACAGCGACAACCCGATGTAATGGCAGCCGATCCCGAGACAAGAAAAGGCAGCTCCTGCTGCTTTCAGAGCACCCACCAAGCCGTGCTACGTCTTAAATGTTAAGTAGCATAGGAAGAATTAAAAATACGTAGCACGAAAGAAGTTTGTGTGGATGGGGTTTTGGTGCAGGCCTGTGGGGTCTTTCTGCATGGAGGCCAAGCCTGCTTAGTACCTCCGAGTGTGCTTTCTGTTGATAGTGGTCCAGCATTTACTTTGGACCCATGTCGTACCATTAGTCACATATTATTATTATTAGGAGTAGAAATAGTGATGGGAGCGTGTAGTTGGCGGAGGAAAGTTGGATCTGCAGGCATTGTTTCCATCTTTAATTACTTGTTGGGTATTCTACAGCCAGCCTCATGGGCTACTGGAGCCTAGTGTTTGTAGGTCGTTTATTTATGATGCTTAGCTTGGGTGGGGTGGGGTTTGCATTCACCGAATTTTTCAGGAAATGAAGATTCATGAAAATTATTTTTCCCTTGAAAATGAGGATTCACTTCACGGAACATCTTTTCAAGTGAAGTAAAACCACATGTTTGCAAATTTCATGTGTAAATGGAATCTCATGTTTGCATTACTTGGAGATGAGGGGCATGGGAAATATTCTCTCTCTTCTACCCTTTTCAAATTTTTGGCTATTTACCATATGCATCATCAAGTATACAAGATCTTTAATTAGTTGAATTTTAATTTGTTGATGCAAATGGACTCTTGTCAAGAGATTGCTCAACCCTAGACTCTTCATCCAACAAGTGAGAGAGAGAAAAAGGAGGAGGACGACGACGACGAGGGAGAGGGAGAGGGGCTCTTCCACCGATAAGATGTCCAACGCAAGGTTTTAGGGAGGGAGGGAAGGAGAAGAAAGAGAAGAGGAAAAAGAAGGGATCGTGCGTGTGGTGTGAGAGGAAAGAGATATATTAATTTGAAATCTATTTTTTTCACGGAGAGTGAGTTGGGGGAATACTTTCATGAGAAAATAGGGAATATTCCTATAATTTGGGAAAACAAAATCCCAATCAACTAACTCCAGTGTTTACAAAAGGTGTGTAAATTAGTTGAGAAAGTGAATTTTCAACAAAATTTGGGAAATGCAAATTAACCATGCCCTCTTAGTGCATGGCCTAAGGAAGGAGAAGTAATCAAACTGTTGGCAACAACGCATAGTTCTAAACTTACGCTTGCTCTAGTTTAGGGGAACTGCACGTCTTTCTCTCCTTTCTATTAAATCCAAGATGGCGCGATAATTTTAAATTGCAATCTCTTTTGTTTTTGTACATACCAAATGGAGGTGCAAGAGGAGTCAGGTCCATTCCTCCGTATCTAGAATACTAAATGGGGCAACTAATTAAGCACCTTTTTTTGGTTGGATAGTTCGGCCAAAAGGCTATGAAAACCACACCTCACATTGGGATCGAACTTAGGGTCTACCGAATCCTCCCAAATCTCATGCCCAGTCCACCATAGGCGGAGGATGAGCCACTTAAACACTTGCTGCATGCTAGTATCACTCCACAGTCCACACCGAAGAATCTATCCTAGTTTCCTCTTTTCTATTCTCCCTATAGTAGTCTAGGAAGATGAGTATACCATTCTCTCCAGCTCATAGGATAGATGAAGAACATAGCTACAAACATGGAGGGGCTAAGATCATGTATGGCAATGACGTGATCCATCAAAAGTCAAAGTCCAGATATCTTAAACAAGTACAAGAATATAAGGGCCGGTTTTATTTTATATCCACAAGCAGTTTGATAATGTGTTTAGTTTATCCTTACGTGATAAAAGTAATCCAAGATAAAATGGTGATAAAAGAGGTGGTAACTATCTCTCATGTGGGGGTGAAAAAAATTATCCATAAAAATAACTCATTAAATATTATTATTGTACTCTTGAAAATTATGTGTGTATTTATATACAGACAAATGGTATCAAATTAAAGATAAATGTGTGATAACTACACACACTATGTCACATCACATTAAAAATTATCCCATATATAATTATCCCTCATTTAAATCATCTCAAACTAAAAAAAAATCTCTGAATGTGAATAACTTATATCTGATTTACTTATATCTGATCTCCCTATCTCAATATCAAAGTGGCCCGTAACCAAATGCACGAAACTCTCGTCAACACGAGACCTAGAAAAGGGACCATGCATACACCTTACCTCGACAAGTTGAGAGAATATTTTTGAATTCGAATATGTGACCTGAATGTCATGTGGAGACAATCTTATCGTTACTCCTAGTCTCTGTCCTTCAAGATATACCTAGTGCATGAGACTTCCGCCAACACAAAATTTGGGGAGAGGACAATGTACACAGTCTTACTCCAACAAGTCAAGAGATTATTTTTTATTTTGAACCCTGGACTTTCAAGTCACACCAGGAAAACTTTACAGTTGCTTTTAAACCCGCCCTTCAATAATACTATCTTAAACAAGTACAAATATCTGTAATGGAAGTCTGACGGCAACCAAATCGTAATAAGTACATGTGAAAGTAAAATAAGAACAAGTACTGAATATTAATATAAACCTTATCGGGCTATATTTTATTTGAGGCAAGGTTCGTCGTACCGTCTGAATTGATCGTACCGTATTTTTCGTGGCACGGTACGTATCGTACCATACCGTACCGCTGAGGTACGGTGGAAAAATGACATGTTTGATTTATTTTTTTAATTTTGTGACTTAGTTAATATTTGAAATGAGCAAATTTCAAAAGAAAATGAGTAAAACATAAGAACATCACATAAAGAGGTTGAAAATATATAAATAAATTTATTTACACATTTAAGTCAACTCACCACAACCATTTAATATTCATCTAACATACATACAATCATACTAAGATCATGACACAAGCAATTAGTGTTCATCTAAATATTAAGGATATAATCATGATACAAGCCAAATACAATATTTATATCGTCGTCATCATATTCATCATTTTTCTTTACATGAAAAGTTACAAATTAGCATCATCTTCCGTAACATGTCACTAAAGACATTTAACAAGTTCTTACCTACTCTTCCTCATCATGCTGAGCATGTATGTCCACAAAACCTTCGTAGTAGAGAGTATAACTTCCATCTCCGAACAACCTCACATTATAAGTGCTCTCCAAGAAACGCAAATAATCAGCATAAGACATGTAATTTTGATATAGGTCTTCGTACATACGCTAATATTCTAAATATTGATGTGTTCCTTGATGTACTATTGTAGGTCCTGGTGGTGGAACGATTGGAATTTGCATATAAGAACCATCATGACCATACTGGTATCCAGAGACATAATAGCCACCATATTCATGATGTTGTCCATATGGATCCAACTGTGTATGTCCTGAAAAGAAACTGTGACCCTCACTAGCACCCTCAGATGTTGTGTCGTCCTATATGCTCAGTCTCTCAAAATCGGATTCAATCCCTTGATAGCTACTACTGTCCACAGGACCTATGTGTTACTTTTTCTCATCTGCTTGATACCTTTTTGAATAGCTTAGTGGAGCACCGTGATCTAGACTATCTTGGGTAGCATGCGTGAACTCAGACTCTAATGAAAAACGCATGCTACCACCACCACCACCACCACCACCACCACCACTGCCGCCTGTAGCAGATGGAGAAGAATGATTTGACGTAATTAACTCATAAACCAGTGAGCCCGAGGATCCCAGAAAATGCTTGACGTAATTAACCCATAAACTAGCTAGCCCGAAGATCCTCTTGTAAACCCATTCAAATAATGTCCATTTGTGTTGAAATTTTAGCTATAAGCTAATGTAATGGTTTTACAAGTTATGGTGATTTTAGTTTAATTTTTAGAATTTATTTTACATTGGGTGAAAAATTGCCCGAAAAATAGTTGCATCGGCTTAATATCGAAATACGTACGTCAACAATTCCGGATATTTATATTTCTGATATCACCACATTTTTTTGAAAATTATGGTGTTCTCAAATTTTATTTTCATTACAGTTTTTTGGTGTCGTCCCGTCGGAGCGCATACTTCTGAGTATGACATTGGGCTATCATTTATTAATGCTAATTAATCTCAGATATTAATAAAATTACTATAATTTGTATCATCTCTTAATTAGTTTATGTTTGAAATTTTATCTCAATTAGACACTAATTAGATCCCTTAAGTGCACACAGAGTTTGTCGCGGTACGACGAACTCTCTGTGCACGTACTTCAAAGGGACGACATTTGGTTTCGAAAATAAAGTCAAATATGAAATCATCATAATTACTAAAAAAATATATTGATTCTAAAAATATAAATATCATGAGTTATTGATGTATAGATGTTGAGATTAAGTCGACCTAATATATTTTGAGACAATTTTTACTTGACAAAAAAATAATTTGAAAAATTAAACTAAAATTATTACAATTTGTATCACCTATTAATTAGATTATGCTTGAAATTTTATCTCAATTAGACACCATTAGATCCCTTAGATGTTGAGTCAATTTACTGATTTTTAAGATATTTTTTACTTGACAAAAAAATAATTTAAAAATTATAATAAATTACTGTAATTTAGATCATCTCTTAATTAGTTTATGTTTAAATTTTTATTTCAATTAGACATCATTTAGATCACTTAAACACACCGAATACGAAAAAAGTATGAAAACAAAAATAAAAAACCGAAGTTAGCGGACCGGATCGTACCGGTCCTCTGTGTGCCGCAGCGTGCCGCCGCGGCACACTCGGGTCACCCCCAAGGGGTGACCGGACCGTGCCTGCGGCTCGCCGAGCCCCAGGCACGGTGCGGTTCGCCCGTGCCGCCGCGGTATGGGCGGCACAGGCGAACCCTGATTTGAGGACCAACTAGAATAGCTACTCCAAGGCAAAGAACTTCCCTAACAAATCTGTGCAAAGGCTGATGCGTATAAATCAGAACGGGAAAAATGAGATATAAAATATTAGAGTGCAGAATGTTCATAGTACGTGGTAAGTTCCACATTCTAGCAATAGTAGATATAAAACTTACTCCACACGCAAGCTAAAGACATGATTAAGTTTTTTATACAAAGAATCACATCGAAGTTTTGCCCTCCATATGTATTCTCTTGTTACATTTTTCTTCAACCGGCTCTGACTTACTCTCCTTCGCCTCCATTGAGCACCTCTTGTAGGGCTTAAATCCTGTTCTATGCGACTTCAACTTCCCTTGACCGATTCCACTATTTAGAGGATCCTTGCCTATCTTGATGCCCTCATGCGCTGAACAGTTTCTGTCAGCTACCTGAGCATGACCGTTACCTGCAGGTGCACAAGCGTCGCTATTGAGTTCTGCTGGTGGTGCAGCTACCTCCTCCTTACCATTCCCCATCACTGCTTCGGTATGTGCAGGTGAAAAGCTTTGTGGAAGTATGTCTCTAAAGAAAAGTGCTTGAAAGGCAAGCCGACCCTAAGACAAAGCATAAGGAGAAAGAAATAAGAAAAGCGTAATGGAAGTTCAGATGCAATATGCACTTTGCAATAGCTCAGAAAAAAGTTACTAGATGATCACCTCCTCAGAGACTTCTTTCCAAGATTCACTCATATTGCTGTAGCCTCTCGGCCTACGGTTGCTGGTATCTATGGATGAAGGATGGGTCAAATTAACATCCCTGGGTTCTCCTTTGCCTTCTTCAAGGTTCTTGAAAACCTTAGCTTTCTCCATTTCACTGTTAGAAAGTGCATTAGATCCACAAGAAGAGTGGTCAACTTCCTTTTTGCTTCTTGCATTAATAGAGTCTGGAAGATGAGAATCTGATGGTGGATTTGGATGGTTATGTGCGGGACTTTTCAGCTGCACTGCATGAGCCATTCCTTTTCCCTGACTGTCATCAGACACTGATGAGGACAAACGAGCTGATTTTGTTCCCAAAGCCTTAGAGCATTGTGGATCAACGTTTTGCTGGTTTTTTGGTAAATGATCATGAGCGACCTCAACTTCCCTCCCTTCATTATCTTCTGTAGTTTGAGCAGTCTCTGTTCTTGGAATTGTGCTTGTGGGTGCTGGAGCAAATGCGAAGCAACTCTGGAAAGGATGATAAAATGGTAACATGCCATGTGTAGCCCACCATGCAGATGCAGCTGCAACAGTAGCAGTAGCAATAGCGGCCATATGGTTTGTGTGTCCCGCAGGAATCCCCCCAACAAATGTTCCTAAAGCAGAGCCTATGGGAGTTTCAATGTCAGCAGTTGGCCAGAAAGAAGCTGCCAAACTAGCGGCTGAATGAGCTGCTGGATTTTGTAGGAGGGTGGAAACAATGAGACTTGAAAATGTGGATGAGATATTACTGGAAGATCCACAGGCATCTTGGGTACCAAGGAATTGCATAAAGGGAGGGTAAGTAGCCAATGGTTCTTGAACAGAAGACATTGATGTGCTGCTATTGTGTCCAGCAGCTGCAGAGATGCATGGAACTGTACCAAAGTTCAAACTCGTATGAACTTCAACTTTTTTAGATACAGATGTGACATTTGTTGCATCAGACCCTCTATTTTCTACCCTTCCATTGTTATGTCCATCTATTGAATGCACCAGGACATGCTTTGGATAGTTCTTACTACTTCCAACCTCATTCTTCGGAGGCATACAACAGTTTTGCAGCTGTTTCTGACTAATTTTTCTTTCCTCTGTTAGCTTTACTTCTGTATCAATGCTAAGTCGATGAAGACAGCCAATATCCATATCTATGTCCTCCTGGACATTTTCCTCAACAATTGGGTAGTGTTCATTTTCAGTAGGCTTGTCTGAAAGAACAAATTCCCCCGAAACAGAAGCATCTATAGGGGCCGTGCCTGCCGACCAGATGGACACACACTGTGCATCTCCAAAATGGGAAAGGGACTCTGAACACTTGTTATCTTTGGATGTCTCTTTAGTTCTTTCTAATCTCTGATTTCTAGCATGTTTCTGAACAAAAGTTAAGACAAAAATGAACTAAAATGAGAAGAATACAGAGAGATGGAGAGAGAAGAAACCACAAAAAAGGAAGAAAGGAAACAAGGACAGTAGTAGAGGACAAACAAGGTAGGCATGTATACCTCATTATGATCACTTAGTTCCAAGTCTGTTGTTTCCTTGGAACATAAAGAAGAAAAAGACGCCGTTCTCCTGCCATCCTTTCCTTCAACACATGAGGATACAACACCATCACATATCTTTCGTGGGTATGGATTATTTGGTTTCCGTTTAGGACGTGGCGGAGGTATCTGTATATCATGCACTCCTCCCAAAGGAATACCTTTAGCCACTGCTTCTTTCTCCAACTGGAATTAGATTTCTATTAGAAACTGAATGTTGCACTTAAAATAAATCAGACAACCTACAAATGCTTATAACACAATGAGAAATGTTTCACAGCATGTGCTCAATCATACAAATAAACCTTACATTATTTAATAAGTACCCAAAACAAGAGATAATTTGATTCATCACGAGGAGACCATAAGAGATGAGCGTAGAGCAACTCCATTTAACATATGAATAAGCCTTTCATGACTATCAAGGTCTCGAAGATTGAACACAAAAACAAAAGTTCACTATTTTCCACCACAATCTACAAATTCAAGAAATAATAGTGAAGGGGGCTGCAGGATTGGGGGAATGAGTAGTTTCTTTTTTTCTCAATTAAATTACTGAAAAAGGCAAAAAGCAATCAAAATGTCTAACAGGGACATTCTTAAAGTTTAAAAATATCTATAGAGGACACTCTTTTGAACTTCACATTTTGCTAAAGGCAAACTACCAAAAAATACTCTCAAGTGTTTCACAAATGAATTTTATTTAATAAATCTATGTTTTATGAACTTCATATTGGAAGATGAAAAAAAATAGAAGGTGAAAATGAAATCACTTAGATCACATCATAATGCTATTCTTGTCCATCCAACCCATATTGGAATCAATAGAGTATAGATAGACCAGTAAATATAGAAAAATGTATTAGAAGCCAAGATAATCTACACATGGAAAAAGTATATCTCATTTAAGTATCTTCTTTTCTGTATAGCGATGTAAATATGTTAGTTTTATATTTTCAACCCTAGCAATTGTAATAATCATGCTCTCGTTTACTTCACTCTGATATGAGGAAAATTGGATTAGAAAATTCTTCAGTAAATCAATTGAGACCAAGGTTTCTAAATGCCAGTTTCAGGAACGGGCAAGTCCGAGCTGGTTTTGGTTCTGTCCAAAGAAACAGTTCTGGCTGGTTTTTCCGCCACCAGCTTCACCCATTTCCAGTTCAAACAAATCAGTCTTGAAAATTTTCATTATGGGTATCTTCAGGATTATCTTAGGAAAGACATGCTT
The DNA here is from genome assembly GCA_014218235.1 of Colocasia esculenta. Classification (NCBI taxonomy): domain Eukaryota; kingdom Viridiplantae; phylum Streptophyta; class Magnoliopsida; order Alismatales; family Araceae; genus Colocasia; species Colocasia esculenta. The sequence goes on along the minus strand of CM024764.1, from coordinate 66,355,062 downwards.
TTGCCCTTTACTGATATGAAGTTCAGAAATAGTGTGCTTCCAGATATTTTATCCTTAGAGTGCCCTAGTTGGTTATTTTACTATCCTTTCCCATTTTAGTAATGTTCATTTTCCTTTCCTTTTTCTTCTTTGGAGGCCAAGGAATGGTTTCCTATGGATATTTTTTCTGACATGTGACTAAAAGTTTTGCACAAGACCTTGCAAGTTCATTCTTAAATCAATGAGAAAAAACCACTAAATCTGTACCCCAAGATATTTTACAATAAATAAGTAACAAACGGTCGAGAAAACGTAATGCAGTTTGTGGCCAGACAGATAGATTAAGCAAATTCGGATCTATCTAAGTCCTGACTGAAAATATGCTAAAGAATACTGTTATTGGTAAAGGATATTGCTAATGATAAATAATAATGACATTGTTAAAGGATACTACTAAAGATAAATAGTAAGAGTAAGGGATATTACTAAAAGTAAGTATATTGGTAAAGAAAGAGGATAAGGATATAGATATATTCCTATTCACACTGAGCCCAGAATTAAATAAGAGGAAAAAGTATAAACGTAAATAGGAAAGTAATATCTAGAATTATAAAAATATGGGATTTTCATGTTATTGTCAAATTTTTAAGGGATCCCGGTGAAAAATCTAGAGGCCCTGTAGACTCAATCGAATTCCCGATCGGAGGTCATTCAGGGCTTGAACGATCGAACGAGGGGTTAGGAATGGGTATATCTCCAATTTTTAAAAGTCAAAGGTTAAAATGCTAACGACAAAAAAGTTAGGGAATTAAGTGAAATAATATTTAAAAAACCTAAAAATTTCTAAGAAAATCAAGAATCCTCTGGAATGTTCTGGAAAGGGACACTTGTCGCCTCCTGATGAAACCCTGAAACCAAAGGCCAAGATTTCACCACCAGGGGGCGCGCCTTCCCCAAGCCTATAAATACCTCCCCCCCCCCTCCTTCATTCCCATCCATCCAAAGGAGGACGAACCAAGGTTAGGCCAGTAGAAAGCGAGAAAGGAAGAAGAGCGTTCGTTCTTGTGAAGTTCTGCCAGTAAGTAGGTTCTTTTAAGTTAGTTCTAGATCTCTAGTGAGTGAAAGTGTTGTTGGTTGTGTTCTTCTATTCCCTCGCTATGTCGGAGCGTTGTCAGTTCATTTTCTCGAAATCTCTCATTACGTCGGAGCACTATCGATTTGATTTCTCAGAGTCTCTCGCTACGCCAAAATGCTGCCGATTCGTTTTCTCGAAATCCCTCTCTATGCTAAAGTTCCGCCAACTTGTTTCCTTGGGATCCACCGCTATGCTGGAACTCTACCGATTTGTTCTCTCAAAGCCCTTCTCTATGTCGGAACTTTGTAGGTATGTTCTTTCGAAGCCCTTCTCTATGTCGAGACTCTGTCGATTTGTTCTCTCGAAACCCTTCTTTATATTGGAACTCTATCAGTTTGATTTCTCGAGATTCTCCTCTACATCGGAATGTTGTCAGTTTGATTTCTCAAGATCCCTCTTTACGCTGAAATGTTGTCAACTTAACTTCTCAAGATCTCTCTTTCTACGTCGAAATACTGCAGGTTTGATTTTTCCGGCAATCACTCTTTATACTAGAATGCCACTGGTTTGATTCTCAGAATCTCACCTTATGCCGAAGTATTATTGGACTATCGTACTAATTTTCATATTATTGTGGATTCTCCCGTCGATGTTTGTACTAGTCAAAATTCTGTTGAATCTTTATCAAAATTACTACTAGAAGGATCTTTTGTTCCTTTTATTGATTTTGGTTACTGTCAAGTCGTCAATTCAATACCTTAATAACAATTTAAGTGATGGAAATGATACTTGTACTAGAAGGCTTGGGGGGGGCGCCTTCCCCAAGCCTATAAATACACCCCCCCCCCCCCCCCCCCGCCCTCCTTCATTCCCATCTATCCAAAGGAGGACGAACCAAGGTTAGGCCAGTAGAAAGCGAGAAAGGAAGGAAGAAGAGCATCCGTTCTTGTGAAGTTCTGCCAGTAAGTAGGTTCTTTTAAGTTAGTTCTAGATCTCTAGTGAGTGAAAGTGTTGTTGGTTGTTTTCTTCTATTCCCTCGCTATGTCGGAGCGTTGTCGGTTCATTTTCTCGAAATCTCTCGTTACATCGGAGCACTATCGATTCGATTTCTCAGAGTCTCTCGCTACGCCAAAATGCTGCTGATTCGTTTTCTCGAAATCCCTCTCTATGATGAAGTTCCGCCAACTTGTTTCCTTGGGATCCACCGCTATGCTGGAACTCTACCGATTTGTTCTCTCGAAGCCCTTCTCTATGTCGGAACTTTGTAGGTATGTTCTCTAGAAGCCCTTCTCTATGTCGAGACTCTGTCGATTTGTTCTCTCGAAACCCTTCTTTATATTGAAACTCTATCAGTTTGATTTCTCGAGATTCCCCTCTACGTCGGAATGCTGTCAGTTTGATTTCTCAAGATCCCTCTCTACGTCGAAATGTTGTCAGCTTAACTTCTCAAGATCTCTCTTTCTACGTCGAAATACTGCCGGTTTGATTTTCCCGCAATCACTCTTTATACCAGAATGCCACTGGTTTGATTCTCAGAATCTCACCTTATGTCGAAGTATTACAGGACTATCGTACTAATTTTCATATTATTGTGGATTCTCTAGTCGATGCTTGTACTAGTTAAAATTATGTTGAATCTTTATCAAAAGTACTACTAGAAGGATCTTTTGTTCCTTTTATTGATTTTGGTTACTGTCAGGTCGTCAATTCAATAGCTTAATAACAATTTAAATGATGGAAATGATGACTTTTATTACGAATTCTAAGTTGTCAGCTCGCTACATTGAGATTGTAAATGCAAATGTGGAATTTATGTCGGATAGGGGGCTAATGGTCTAGTCCCGGGAACATCCCGAATACTCTTAATACCCAGTGGTACTATATGGAGAGTGATGATCTGGTGCTTAACATACACCATAAATAAAGTGTTTATAGTATTTTGCTGACAATTTCAAAATTCGTGAAAAGTGATTAATAATATGGCTCCCTAATGTTCTTCTAAATGCGTGATCGTTATGAAATTGTTCAGTGGTAAATTTGGATTTCAGCACAACAAAAGAAGTGATTGTGTTATTTATTTAATTTTCTTGTTTATGTGCTTTTCATTTAAACACTTAGAGATCGACAAATAGTTGTGTTAATTCCTTTTATTCGGTGATACATGAACTCTTGCATTGCTCCAATTTCTCATTTTCTTGATATGTTATTCTAAATCTCCTTTTTGTCTTGTATACTGACTAGTGATTGAGATTAACTTAAAAGAGTTTACTAGATAGGTTTTACTCATCCCTACCTTTTTCAACATTTTTCAGGTGACCATCAAGTTTGATCATAGCAGGTAGGGTTGTGTGCTGAGAGACCATCTTCTTGTGGTAATAAGGTTTAATTAGTCATATTGTGTTTAGTGTGATCTGGATGTCCTAATAAGTTTTATTTAATAGTTTGTCTTGTATCTCGAAACTCTCAAGTGTTACACCAATATATATATATTAATAAATATTTTGTTAGTTATCATTTGTTTGTTATGTCTCGATAACTCCGCTGCTATTGAGACGTGACAAAATCTGACACTTCGAGAATCACAACTTCGTAACCCACTTAAAGCACTACATAAATAGAAGAATAGAGGTGCATTATTTGTGTTCATTTCCATGCCATGATCTTTGAGAAAACTGACCGACCTCTTGAAGAGATTGGTGTTAGTCAAGACCCTTTTGTGAAACTTAGGTACAGAAGAGGTACTAATATCAGATAATGTTGCATGTAGATTAGATGAGTTCGAGACACGGCTCATTGATGACTATGGAAAAGATGAGAACTACACCTGCGGTGCATATGTGATCCTCTGGAGCAGAGCAACCTTTCTAGAGGGTAGGGATCTGGGGATATTAACTGCCTGTTGATTTTGAGGGCCTCAACTTGATATAAACGTACCAAGTAAAAATGTCTGATATTTGGTAAAATACAAAGCAAAAAGTGGTATTATCCCTAAAAAGAAACCGATCGATTTGGATCAGACTGGCTGATCTGCCAGAAGTTTGGCCAATCCTAGATTGGCTAGATTAAGATGTTTTTTTTTTTTTAATATGAAAAATCAGAAAACAAATTTCAGGAAAAATCCAAAAAAGTCAGGAAAAAAACATATCTTCAATATTTACATATATTTATGTCATATATATATATATAGATGTAGAGAAATGCTATGATATGGCGGGGCTTCTTGATACGACCCCGCCGTAGCATAGCGCAGGCCCTTGGATTCAAATCCAAGGGCTGTTCTGACAACTTGTGCTCGGGTGCTCGGTTTCATGATGGTCGGTGCTCGGTGCTTGGGTGCTCGGTGCTTGGGTGCTCGATGCTCACCTGCTCGGTGCTCAGTACTCGGGTTGTCAGGATAACCCTTGGATTTGAATCCAAAGGCCCAGACAATGCTACGGCGGGGACATACCAAGAGGCCCCTCCGTATCATAGCATTACTCTATAGATGTATATATATACACACAATATATATGTAATCATACACATGTATACATACCATATTAATGTACAAACATAATTAATATGTATATCCTTATAAATGTATACATTATAAATATATAGATATGTGTTAATGTATACAATCATATATTACACATAATATAGATATACATATGTATATAATACTTACATATGTATTTATGATATATGTAATCATATACATAAATTTACACATTATATATGTATACAATATATATGTTATCACATACATATCTCTTAAATGTACAAACATAATGAATATTATGTCTTTATAGTATATGTATAATATTAATGAACATTTTATACGCATATACGTGTGTTAATGTACACACAATCATATATTAATGTAAATATAATAATAATATGTATAGATATGGTTAATGTGTATATATATATATGACAATGAATGTATACATATATACATTAAAGGGAGAATTAATTATTAGTCCCTGGCAGGGATCTGACATTACTTTCAGGTCCCTGTCAGGTTTTCACAGGTTTTCAACAGCCTTCTGGTCCCTGCTTTATGCAGGACTTATTTTTAAGTCCCTGCTTTTAACTCCCGTTATCCTCCTCTGTTATCACAAAAGTGTGTAACTGCGTAAGTACGTACTTACACAGTTACATGTGTAACTGCGTAAGTATGTAAATCTTGTAACTGTGTAAGTACATACGCAGTTACACATGTAACTATGTAACTACATAGAAATTTTATAAGTTTGTAACTCTGTAATTAGGACTTACCTAGTTACATACTTACATAGTTTTAGAAGAATTTACCTAGTTATTTTAATTCGTAATATACCAAAAGTGTGTAACTGCGTAAGTACGTATTTACACAGTTACATGTGTAACTGCGTAAGTATGTAAATCATGTAAATGTGTAAGCATGTAATTACATACTTACGCAGTTACACATGTAACTATGTAACTACATAGAAATTTTATAAATTTGTAACTCTGTAATTAGGGCTTAGCTAGTTATATACTTACATAGTTTTAGAAGAATTTACCTAGTTATTTTAATTCGTAATATAACATAATTTTGACACTTACAAGTTGCGCCCGCATGTGCACTGACGCGACCCTTTGAAAAAATTTTAAAATAATGAAACTGGTCTTTGAAAGACCGATTTGGAAATCGGCCTTCAGAAGACCGATTTCCTTGCTAGAAGGAAATCGGTCATTTAAAGACCGATTTCTTTCCTGTGTGCACATCATAGTTTTTTTTTAATTAAATTTGTGTCTTTAATTTTATATCTAAATAATATCTAATTAAAATAAAATTTTAAATATATATTAATTAAAAGGTGATACATTTTATTATGATTTTAATTTAATTTTTAAAAATAAAATTTTAATCAAACTAATCTCGATATCCGTACTTCAATAATTCTCGATGTTCATATTTTTAGAATCAACACATTTTTCTGATAATTATGATGGTTTCATATTCAATTCCGGTGACGCCCTGTCGAAATGTGCACGTCTTAACACAACATAAAATTCATGTTAATAATATAAGAGTGACTTTAAATAAAAAATAATCATGATTACTTTTAATTATTTTTTATTTAGAGATACTTTTATATTATTAACATAACTCCGATATTATCTTCGCCCCCCCCCCCCAATGAAAAGCAAGGTTTGTTACATGTGTAACTGCGTAAGTATATAATTACATACTTACACAGTTACAGGATTTACATACTTACGCAGTTATACATGTAACTGTGTAAGTACGTACTTACGCAGTTACACACTTTTGGTATATTACAAATTAAAATAACTAGGTAAATCCTTCTAAAACTATGTAAGTATGTAACTAGGTAAGCCCTAATTACAGAGTTACAAACTTATAAAATTTCTATGTAGTTACACAGTTACATGTGTAACTCCGTAAGTATGTTACTTACACAGTTACACATGTAACAATGTAAGTACGTACTTACGCATTTACACACTTTTGGTATATTAAGAATTAAAATAACTAGGTAAATCCTTCTAAAACTATGTAAGTATGTAACTAGGTAAGCCTAATTATATAGTTACAAAATTATAAAATTTCTATGTAGTTACATAGTTACATGTGTAAGTACGTAAGTATGTAATTACATACTTACATAGTTACATGATTTACATACTTACGCAGTTACACATGTAACTGTGTAAGTACGTACTTACGCAGTTACATACTTTTGGGATAACGGTTACACATTTTTGGGATAACGGGGGTTAAAAGTAAGGACTTAAAAATAAGTCCTGCATAAAGCAGGGACCAGAAGGTTGTTGAAAACTTGACAGGGACTTGAAAATAATGTCAGATCCCTGTCAGGGACTAATAATTAATTCTCCCTACATTAAATTTTGAATATGTAATCATATATATATATATATATATATATATATTTATGTGTGTGTGTATATGTCTGTCTGTCTGTCAAATATGATATACTACATATATTATGTATATATGTGTTTGTGTACATATATGCGTAAATATGTAAATTAATGCACACAATCATATTAGACATATTAATTTGTGTATATATATACATATGTATTAATTTATATAGGTGAAATGATGTTTAATGCATGTGTTAATTAATGTATACAAGAAACAAAATTTGTTTGGCAGAATCAACGATCCTAGACATATTAACTTGTGTGTACACACACATATATATATACATATGTATTAATTTATATATGTGAAATGATGGTTTAATGCATGTATTAATTATTGTAAACAAAAAAAAATGTTTGGCAGAATCGGCCGGATCGACCTAGGGTCGACCGATCCAAGCCAATTTTGGCCAAATAGGCCAATCCAATACATAGAAGAGAGGATCAGAATCGGGGTCCGGATCGGCCATGACCGATCTCAATCCGAATCAGGGCGATTCTTGATCTGAATCAGCCAGAATCGACCGGAATCGACTAGATCGGCCATGACCAATCCGATCCAGAATCGGCCGATTATGCCTTCCATGATCTAATATGGAATCGGGATCGGCTGATTCCACAATCCATGTCTCCAAAAGCACTAAACCATTACAGATAGAACAAAAATAAAGAATAACTCACATTCCCCTTGGTAGTGAATAATATCAGCAATTCATCAAATGTCAAAGAGAAAGAAGCATGTACATCTACATTATTCGCATGATAGATCACTATGACAAAACATAGGATCCATATCAAGATGGATGGTATAAAATGCTCAGCACAAATTTATTTTTATGTAGAAATGCTTCTTCATAGGACCAACAAGCTTATTTGAACAGAAAATAGCCATAACTAAGTATGTGACCAACAAGCATTTCAATGTAGAAATGATTCCTGAGAAAGGAAGTCTGTTCTCAATGCGGTCAGCCTACCTGGCTCTTTCTGATGGGGGATTGCGGCACCCCAAGGTTTCTCAAACATGGGTTCCCAAGAGCCCTATGAAGGTGAAGGTGAAGGTGATGATTTGAACATGGGTTCCCAAGAGCCCTATGAAGGTGAAGGTGAAGGTGATGATTTGGAGGATCTCCCATGGTCGGTTACCAACTTGTGATAGAGTGGCTCATTTTCTCCAGCATATTTCTACCTGATGTTGTATGTGTGGGGACGAGAATGAGGATTTGTGTAGCAACCCGAGAATTTTAATAATTAAAAATTAGAGATAAATAGAAAATATGACCACTTAATAATTTAAAACTAGTTAAATACGTACGCACCATTATCCTAGATGTAAAAACACATCTAAAAATTTCGTAAAAATTATAGTTAGACTTTAAATATTATTCTCTAGTGACCCATAAAGAAATTTGGGCCAATAAAAATCCTTTGGATTGAATTTAAGAATTTTTGTGACTTATTATCTTAATTAAGAAATAAGTCGAAAAACCATTATCACATATACATAAAGGGGTCATAAATTAAAATAAATTATGGTTGGACTTCAAACAATGGGTATTGACAATCCAATGAAAGAAATGGGCCGAAGGATGTCCTTTGGACCACAAATAAATTCATGCTAGGAAAATGACCAGAAATTCAGAAATATTCACTAATGGACCATGATAGGGTAAATTCTCATCCTATAGACCATCATTAGACTTCAAACCAAGCACAAATTCGTGGTTACCACCTAAGGTAAGCTTCCATACCAATTCCATCATGAATTGGGGAGAGAAATCTCCAAGTTGAGGAAAGATATACCCAAATTCGTGTCTAAAGGTTTCCTAATTTAATTAGGCAACTAAAGGCCCCTCTCTCTATAAATAAAGCATCTCTCTCCCATGGGACGACCCCTAGGGTTATTGGAGGCGTTCTTGGAGGCAATGGTGGCTGGAGATCTCAAGGAGAAGGCTGGAGCAAGGAGGAATCCCGTGCTCTTCCCAACTCGGATCTGCAACGACCTGCACTTGAGTCCCTTCAAGATCATCACCAAAGGTTAGTGAAACCTCGACCAAACTGTGCAAACCATACATCCTTGGAAAGCTCTTCGAGTCTAGTTTCTTATGACACTATTTTGCATAATTTTTACCCAATAGTTCGTGAGTATTAAGCGTTCTCCTATGACAAGTCGACAAGTCGACACGTCGCTACCATAACGCGACAACATCATGGTCGCGACCCATACCAAAAATCAGACAGTTTTGTGGTCTCCTTCAGAAGGCGACAAGATGATGGTCGCCTTCATGTTCTGAAGGCGACAGGCAATGTGTCGCCTTCTGCCTATGTCCACTTAATCGGCCATAACTTTTTCTATAGACCTTGGATTGACAAGCCGTTTTCTTTGCTGGATTCCTCATTCAAAGGGCTTCAATATGTATATTCATGTGTGATATTTGAATAAAAAATCAATGAGTTATGACCTAAGGAAGTGAAGGGATGGGACTACATTTGCCTTCTAAGGGGCATACATCTCGATTTTCGTCGTTTTGTGTCGTTCCTTGTATGTGTGAGTTTGATCTATTCTAGGAAGGTTATAGAAAGTATTATCATGCATTTAACAACCCATATGAAAGTTAAAACATGTTCACATGATTTTTAATTGATCTTAAGTTCCTGATCATGCTCTCTACTTGTCGATTATTCACATTCTTGCCTTGTTACCGAACTTGCTAAACATACAATGATACTTGCTATAATTGGTCATGCATGATTAGTACTTCATGATTTAGAACTCATGATACTTGCCATAAATGGAGTTTCTATAAACGAAGTTTCCATAATCGGATTCTCATACACGCACTCGAGCGATTCTCACGCGCACCATGCGCACACACTCTAGCACAATAAGAAAGCCCTTCTTGGCTTGTGGTGAACTCTCCGTCGGATATTCCTTCTGCCGGACTAGTGACCCCTTGACCAAGGCCTCCATAAGTCTCCTCTGACCATAGATTCCCACATGGCCGATGAGCAGGTTGTACCAATGAAGTACCCGAAAGTTAGTGTGCACGTATCTCTTCTCTCTCGGCATTCTTGAAGAGATCTTTCTCTCCTCATCTTGACTTTCTCTGAGTGATCAAGTATAATACATGAAACCAAGTTATTAAAGATAAAATCTATGTAAATGTGTCGTTATGCTTCCAGATTGAACTCTTGACTCGATATTCCCAACGTACCCTTGAACTCTATATCATTATTGACATGACACTCTCGATAATCATTACTATTGACATGATAGTCTTGAACTTTCTCGACCAGTCTATCCTTATTGACACACATTGCCTTCTTGTGATACGTTGTTGAAGTACATTAATGATATTGGAGTTATGGACTCAAAACTCGTTCTTGTCACCCATGAGTCGACGGGCTCATTAGGACACATGCCAGTGTTGCGCAATACGAACCTGACTGACGGCCCATATCTGGTCCTGGAGATTCTGGCAAAGTCCTGTTACCTATGGGTGTGATTGTCAGATTCGGCCCCGACAAAGTCTTGTTTACCCCAAAGTGTTGATTGCCCAGTTTTCCCAAAGATGTTCGTTACCCCAGGAGTTGATTGTTAGGTTGATCTCCTAACAAAGTTGTGTGTCTGGCGTGGTGCCGAATCATGATTGGTGCTTGGCATGGCACGTACTTGTTACACGTGATAAACTTACTTGCTTGTTACCTGCTATTGTGTGTTGGTCCTTAACCCGAGTGGCTAAAGGACGTACTTGCATGAAGCACCAGTAGATCTTGCGTGATATTCTTATGGAGTGCTCCGAGTGGGTTACTCAAAATGCTTGCTAGTGAAATGGCCATCTTGTTACATGTTATCTTGCTCTTGTTCATGAAGTTACCATCTTGCTAGATCATTGTTCACAATATCTTGAACTCTTAAATACAACCTTGTTGCTAGATTGATCATTACAATCTCTTGATCATACTATCTTGCATGATACACTGTACACGTGTTACTACTGACATTTTAATTGCATTGTACATATCATGTCATACCTTCTACCTTTTAAAATGTAAATACTTACATCATTGTTGGAAGATGTAAATCCTACTGGGCGAGTGCGCTCATACCTACTCTCTTTAACATTTCAGGTAGTGAAGGTAAAGCTAAATGATGGGACTTGTGCGCCGAGCGTGGAGTACACTTAGAGAGTCCATTCATATTTTTTATTTAGATTGGTCATTAATGTAATTTTCCCCTTTCTTTTGGAGATAGATAGATTGGTGAGCAAGGAGTGTTTCATTTGACATTAGAGGTTGTAATATTCATTTTGATAAATAAAGGAAGAATATTTGATTATTGCATTGTGGGCCCTATTTGTAAAAGCTATTGGTCTATAACTTCTGAATGCTTACTTGTTCGTCGCGTCTCCCAATTTATTCCTCTGCTAAAATAAAAATTGGGGGCGTGACAATTTGGATCACTTATTCACTTCTTACTCTTTCGCGAAGGCTATATGGGTGAAGATGGGGCAGAGGATACATCAGCCAATGGGGAATTTTGTTACAGTGCAGCACCTTCTCCAATTGGCGTAGAAGGTGGGTGCTCAAGGGGAACAGAATCATTTGGTGGCTTATCCTTCATGCCACCTTTTGGGCCTTGTGGAGTGAAAGGAAAAATAGAATATTAAAAAAAAGGCTAAAACAGAGGAGAGAGTTTTTTGCTTTTATTTGTGAGAAAGTGGTTTTTTGGGGCTACTCATTGTTATGAGGTGGGTCTCCATAAGTCCTCGCTCTTTGTCTTCGGGGAGTTAGGTTGACACACTATTTTGGTGTGGAGATTTTTGTATATGGGTTGTCATTGGCCATCCTTTGTACATTCCATTTTATTTTAATATACCCATGGTACCATCCACGTTTCAAAAATAAACTAAGTATACACTCAAATGAATCTAGCATAGTGATAACATAAGGATGATAACTAAAGGTCACCCATAGCCACTAAGATCATCATTCTTGCAAGAAAGCTGATTTCATATCCTTCAGCTCAATGTTGCAACTTAGATTGTGGATGGCTCTGACAAATAGAGACAACTTGTCTTTTTTCTCCAAAGTCTGATGTATTGCAAAAGGCAAGCACTCAGGATATGGTTCCTCTTTTACAACCAAAATGTCATTGGCTGTAAGTGGATGCCTAAGATAAGACTAAACCACATGGTCTGTGTGGCTCAACATATGGTCAAAGGTTTTGTTGAAGAGCATAGTACTAACTATGAGAAGCCTATTTCTCCTGATGCCAAAACGGCCTTAAAATCTTTACATCCAGAAGAGTATCACAGATTCTAAATTGTCTTCAAAGCACCCCATGCACCAGATTTTATGAACTCAACAAGCCTCTCATCTTGGGGCTTTTTTTTCATCCACGTTTCTGCCTTATTTTAAGAACTTCCTGCAATAGCTGAATTGTATTGCTTCTTTGTTAGATGACAAGATAAGACGTTAAAATGGCTTCAGGGTGCTGGGAAATACATGGTTTTTGTGATTCGCCAAAAGTAATTTAAAATATATCAAAGGAAACTTTAGTAACATGAGGGTGGACCAAGAAAATGTGGCTATGAACAATACTCAAGTTATTCCTAGAAGTTGCAACTTATGACATTCCCAATCTGTTGTTTGATAACAAGGACCAACATTTATTGTTAAGGGAAGCTTGTTGAAAGGAAGTGGTGCATTTATACCCTAGAGTCCTCCAGTATACAAATCAAAATACTCAATGGATGTTGTCAGAAAAGGTAAGACATACATATAATCAAAAAACATTTGGATATTGTAAAATATGACATACAAATCTATATTGCTAAAGGCAAAAAGTGAGTTAGGCAACCAGGGTTCACCTCACTACCTCAGCCTCCAATTTCTAGGTGAGTGAATAAGAGTTAGGGGTCATGTGTTTCCTATCATAAATAACAATGGTGGAAGAAAATGGCACGTAAAGGAAGATAAACAAAGAATCCAAGACAGTGATAAGTAAAGCTTAGGGAAACATTGATCACGTCCAATATATAAAGGCTAGTTTGTATAAAGTGCTCATATAAGTAATAGGTAGCCATAAAAATCATCACAAATAATAAAAACATGGCAGCATGCAAGAGAAAAAGGGAATACAATACAATTTGAAAAAGCAATACAATATAATTGAAAAAATATATATAAGCATTTAACATATATAATTTAGGTAAGCACCCAAGTGAGTGAGTGGACGTGAGTTAAGGGGATGCATTTTTGAGTTGCCCATGTTACTCCATTGCGGCATTGCCTAGGTGAGCAAGGTGATCACCTTTGACAATATAGTATGCAGAAGAAGATACTACAATAAGAAAGAACATTCTAAAGCTAATATCAGCACGTGAAGTGGCAATTAATACAAGGCATTTTTCAGTTCCCATGTTACTCCTTAGCCTAGGTGAGCAGGGTTTTCACCTTTAATAATATAGTATTCAGAAGAAGAGATACAACAATAGGGAAGAACATTATAAAGATAATATTAGCAAATGAATTAGCAACTAATGCAAACGTGCTTCCACGACTCATGGAAAACTGAATTGCTCACAAACCAAAAGCACCATGACATTCTTGAGTCTCCTTGTTCTCTTCTGATCTCTAGCTCTGTTCCTAGTTCATGTGGGTTTAATTTTTACCTGTTTCAATCAATCTTATTGACACCTTTGTTTCTATTTCCTAAGATATTCATATTTGAACAGAAACATTTTTCCAGACATAAATTACTTTGCACCTCAGCTTGTACATGCCTTAAATGAATACACAGCTTTTCTCCTTGAACTACAAAGGGTGTTCTCCTTATGTACAACCTTATCCACAAAGCAAATTGTTGGTATAACATAGAACTCAATGCCTCAGACATTTGTCTATAAAAATCTTCTATTCCTTTCCAATCCTAGTTCTCCCCAACCTACTCTCTTGGTCTTTCAGTTTCCACTTCTGCACTATTACATCCTGCTCATCACCATCCACTGAGTCCAGTATCTTTCCACTGTCAAGCTTCTTGATGTCTCACGAGTCTACTTCCACCTAGCCTATTAAGTATACTTCCAGGCTTCTAGCCTGTTTAATCTAGCTCCCTTCAGCCTATACCCTCTTATCACCCAAGCCTACTCTTATTATCCTCATAATTCATTTGATTCTTCAGAAGCTCAAGCTAATGCTCCATCTAGTACTTCTGCACACCTCTCTATTCTCTCTGCCTTTTGCAGTTCCAAATTGGCACTGTCTTCTTTAGGATTGTCATCCTCTTGATCTCTTTGTTTTTACTATAGTTGAATCTCATTCTCCATAATGTCATTACTTTCTTGCAGCCATGCATACACATCAAGAGTCTTAGATCTATGGTCAAGAAATTCATTACAATGAGTGATGGAAGAAATAAGCGAGGATTAATAGTCTCAAAGTTGGTATCTCCATACTATCAACTGCAAGTAGATATACAAGATCAAAACAAGCTGGATGATTCTGTTAAGTGGCACAAGTAAGAACAGAAGCTTGTAATTTCACTTTTGGAGAAACCTTTGCTCAGATGACTATCATGACATCAATGCAGACTCTATTTCTGTTCTATCACTCATGTTTTGCCCCTCTATGAACTTGATAAGAAGAACACCTTTCTTCACAATGAACTCCTTATGGAGCTGTGCACCACTATTTCTACCTTAACATGTTTGTCATCTTTGTCATGTCACCTATGAGCTAATCAGGTGCCATAAGCCTAGTGTGAATAATTAACAAGGAGGGTACACAATATTCTGTGTTATGTACAATGTGCCTTCCTCACATGGTTGTGTCATTTTCCTCTACATAAGTGACAGAGATGGAGCCCTTATCAGTGCCCAGCTAAAGTACTATGTTCATCTACAGTTTCTATGCATTTATATGTATATATGGTACCATTGACACCAGTGGAAAAGGAAGAATGGTACCACATGATTTGATCTCTGATTCTCAATCTATATAGTTAATTTTCTCCACTGTTATGGAATTGCTTAAGATCATGGATGTCTCATACTTTTCTCTTTTCCGACAGAGGAATATAAAGTGAATGGCTTAATGATATCATGTGATACATGACTCCTTACTATCAGATCTGAACAGTTTTCAGTGCATAGTTAGGTTTTCCAATCGATAGAGGGTTTAATGGCATGGATCATAAATAAGAGATCAAATCTTAAGATTTTGGAGAATGTGGGATTATTCCTATTTGGCATCTCGAGGTAATAGAACCTCTCTTATGACAAAAACTTTTAAAAAAGGCTAGTGGTTGTTCAATTTCAGAAACATCAGATTTGATTCCATTTTACCTATATGCGGCAAACAGAAAATGGACAAGTAGAAGAAGTTTTGGCATGGAGATTGGTAAAAAGAACACAGACCTTTGAGAAGAACTTCTGTGCATGACTTCTTATTTGAACAGCCGTCTTTGTTGCGATATGCTCTGTACAATGTCCAAGATGGGGAAAGGGATACGGAAAAGAGAAGGACGTGGATGCGGGTAAGCAAAAATTTCCACAAATGCCTCAAAAATGCGCCCTTCCCACGGAGTGAAAGAAAGGAAAATAAAGATCCTCTTGAGTGGAAGATTCTGAAACAAATTTTCATCATCAGGTGTATATGCTTTATGGATGCCAAGACCTGGCGTGGGCCCAATCCAAACCTGACGACATTGAGTTCGTGGACTGCCCAGGCATGTGTAAGTGTGCTGTTGTGTGTTTATTTCTATAGGATCAGGAGACAAATCATAGGAATTTACTAACCTTCTATCTTCTGCCAAGCTCTCCCATATAGCTTCAAAGCTTCTAAAAACTTGTTGTGCTCCTCCTCGGTCCACTTCTCCCGCTGTTTGGTGATCGTGTATGGTTTCCTCGCCTACATGCACCACAAAGCATCCAAAAGAGAAGGGGGGAAACATCAACTTCAGAAAAACAGGAATTGGAAAAGTAAAGAACAAGCTACAAGCACGACACCACCGTCCAAAGTTCCTACAGGGTACCACCTTTACGACCAAGTCCTCTCCCGAGGAACATGTCCCCATGCCAGGTCTCCTGTAACACGACAATAAGAGAGAACAGAGAGAAGAAACGTTGGGCCTGGCTCACTTCATATCCTCCTCCACGAGTACGAAGCCTCCTTCCATCATGTCTCCAACCCTCCGCTCCAACCGGCGCTACCAATCCGCTCTTCTTCTCTCCTTCTTCACTTCCTCCTTCCCGGATCCGAGGGGGCGGCAGCGGCCGACACCAGGCTGCTGCAGTAGCCGCTGCTGCCGGAGAAGTCCACAGGGCGGCCGAGGGAAGAGGGGAAGCAGAGAGGACAGCCACGGCGCCAGCAGAGAAAAGAGACCCGGGGTGGGAGTGGGGGTCGCCCTCGCCCGAAGGAACTGGATAAATCTCAGCCACTGTCTTCTCTGGTGGATTTCGGGGCCTCAGAAAAATGTTTATTCCAGTTAGAAAAAGGGGAGTGGGGGAGAGGGGGAGAGAGAGAGGAGAGGGAAGGTTAACGGGACGCCGCCAAGTGGCGCCATTTCAGTGGTGCTGCTGAGGTATGCTGCGCTTTTTGGCGCGAGGGGCGGGGGGAGGGCGCCAGGGGGGTGCCTTTTCGGCCACAAGAAGGGCGGGGAAGGGGGGCAGTCTGGGCATTTCCGAGGCGCATGTGGCGTAGGTTTTCTTGCTGACCGCTGTGGGTGGACGCAAAAGCGACCCGGCTGGGAGAGGCGGGGCTCACCCCGAGTGTGGTGGAGGTTGGGGGTGGGTTTCCCCCGGGGGGGGGGGGGGGGGGGGAGATGGGCCGGGCCCGTCTTAAAGACTCTCTTGATCCAGGTTCCAGGGCTGTCGAAATGGACCTGGTGTATTATTGGATCCGATAGGGCCCAATAGCAATGTTTTTGATAGATCATTTCATCTCCTTTATGAGATGCGCTGCCCACGCTGCACCTGCCCAACGGCGGGACCGTTTCTAATTTCCTCTCATATGAATTCATGTTATGGAGAAAGGTTTTCTCCTCGACCACCGACTAAAAAAAATCTGATGTGGCTTATCCTCTTGTCTCTATAATTGGTAGGACAGTTGGAATCACATCATATTTTTTTACTTAATCATCAGATAAAAAATGTTTCTCTATATTATGTACCCACATCTTCAAAACTTTGTGCAAAGATCTGAATATCATTGTACTACACTCTTGATCATAAAAAATATAAATATATATGTTACGTTTGGTTGAGATGTGTATAAATACCAACTCTACGGGTGATCAGATAATCTTGCGAATAAAAGAACAAAGATTATAAATTTAGATGGGTGTCATAGATGGATCCCATTATTTCTGAAGTGCACGATTATTTTTATAGAATTTTCTGGTTATTTAAGTCCTCGTTGACTTATGTTTGTGAACATAAGACATTATTTTTTAAAAATACTTTCTTCATACTAAATACATTATTTTCCACGCATTTACAAATTTAATGCCAAATAAATAGTGTGGAGGTGATTTCCTGCTTGGGCCGGAGCCAAGCGGGCCTACACTTGGAAGAAGGGAAGAAGGATGCCGGCAGCGGACGGATATCTACAAAACCAGAATGGAATCAGGGGGTCCGGTTGAAGAACCGGGGAGAACCCTCCGATGCCTAAATTAGAGATGGACTCAAAGGCTTGGAAGAAGAAGGTTCAGTGTTGTGCAGGAGAGATGTGTCTTAGATTGTGTATCTCTGCATGGAGGCTTACCGGTGCCTTTTATAGGCAGAAGTGCTGAGGGGGAGGGACAAAACGTGCCTGATCAATGCCGCAAAGGGTGCACCCGTTAGCGTCCTCAACGGAGGGTTACGCGTTGAGGCGCTCGTTGAGGAGCTCGGCAGTTAATGCACCACTTGATCGTGGGGCACGTGTGGTATAGCCGTTATAACCGCCACAAGGGGATGAAGGGCTACTTGGATTCTCCTGGACGGAAGATACCGAGTAGGTAGCCTGCTCGATGAGCCAGACCTGCTGCTCGGTAGTCGAGCCCGCTGCTCGGCGCCTGGTGCCCGGAGGCATGGCTTGCTGCCAGATGTCTGATGCAAGGAAATGTTGTTCGTGTCGAAGTGGTTTTCGGCACAAGCCGAGCAGACCCTGCTCGGAAGGAAGGGCCTTTGGCCGAACAGGCTATGAGGTACCCGGAGGTGGCTCTTGGGTCCCGCTGGTACCCGAATGTAGGGACCGGCCTCGGGACCTTGAAGCTATTCTTGAAAAGACGTGGCGCCTTGCGGGAGGGTCACGTTTGCCTGCTGAATTGGGCTGGGCCATGATGGGCCTAGCGCACGATGGTGGCTAGAAATAGCCACCACACTTGCCCCCCACGCCATCGAGTGAGCTCAGGAACCGGGACACTCGAGGGCGGAGGCCTGCTCGAATGTCACTCTTCGTCTTTAAATGCGATGGTGACCTCGGACATGCAAACGACGGCTGACGCTGACGCTTCGTACCATTTCCTCGAAAGCGAAGGAGAGCTCATGATGAAGGGGGTGTCGTGACGAGTTGGGAGCTCTGCGTGATACGCCTGAACGGTCACCCGGAGGGAGTGACACCATCCGTAGGTCTTCGGGTTTCGCGCCCTCTCTTCCTTATAAGGAAAAGGAGGGGCGAAAGCGGGAAGCCACGCATTAAAAACACCTTGTGAAGAGCTCGCTTACCCTTCCAACCTTCTCCGTCTTCTTCGCCTTCATACGGTCGCAGTTCTTGCTCCGCCGTCCTCGTCTCCGGTGATGTCTCAGAAGGGAAAAGCCGTGGCCAGCGCCGGCGGAAGCGGCGAAGCGCCGGAAGGACCCCAGCGGATGAAGTACTGCTTCTTCGACGGACTTTGCGAGCGATACCGCATCGGGCCAGAGTACGACATCATCCTCACGAAGGAGGAGGAGCCTTACTGGCTGGAGAAGCCCGGATGCATCGCAATGTCACACGACATTCTGGAGGCAGGGTTCCGGCTGCCATTGCCGGCGGTGGCGAGAGAGCTGCTCAACGCACGGGGGATAGCCCCCATTCAACTGGCGTCAAACTCTTGGAGGACGATATGCGTTTTCTGCATATCGTGCAAGGTACGCGACATCGAACCCACCGTAAACCTCTTCCGGAGCCAGTTTATTTTGACGGCGTCGCCGGGGACGAGCCGGAGTGTGTACTACACCAAGCACCGGCTGGACCTGTTGAACCACTCTCTATTTGTTCTTGTATTTTGGTGATAATAAAATTTATGATGTAACTTAAATTGAATATTTTGTTTCATCTGTGTCGCATCAATCTCATAGCAAAATGCTGAGTCTCACATTGATGCAATATGGCACACTAAAATGATAAAATCAATGTTTAATCAATATACATCGATTTCAGTTTAAGTGCCAAAATTAATAAGCACTACAACGATTTTGTTTTAATTAATTTTTTAAAAGCGCTACAACGACTTCGCTAAGTGGTCATAACGATTTGTTAAGAAATCAATCTCAGAACGATTCCTTTGAAGGATCGATAAAAGATGTGGACAAGATCTAGAAGGGAGGGGGGGGTTGAATAGATCTATGCCAACTAATGCGGAAGCTAAACCAATTTTGAAAAACCTTTGAATCAGAGTTAGATTGAAAGCAAATTTCACAAATCTGAAGAGAGATTAAGTGAGTTAAACAATTGGTGTGTGAAAAACAAGTTGATTAGATAGATTCAAACGATCCTATGCATTTATCTAACGAAGAGTAAATTCAAACCACAAGCAGACCAATGCACAGAGATTTTTAGGTGGTTCGGAAATCACACCACGTGACTCCTACATCCACCCCTCACACACAGTGAGGATCCACTAACAACCTGGGTAACACAACCCACACTGGAGCCTGACAACTCCACAACTGAGTTAGACAACTCACACACTACCTAGAGCAAGACTACTCTAGACTCTGAGCAAGACTGCTCAACCACACAATTTGAGTACGACGACTCAAAACCCTGAGCACAGAGGCTCACAATCACTTGCTAGAATAGAAACAACAAGATCCAAATCCTCTAGCAATGATCTGATCTATTAAGGCCAATTCAAGAAAATTAATGCAATCGATTATGCACAATTTCTAGAATAGCCAAGAAGAAACAAGAAAGACTCAAGACATGAGGTTGACAGTTCTTGTTCTTCAAGAAAAACTCCCTTGTAGAAGTAGACTTGGAAGGATCTTGATCACTTGAAGTCCCTTTGCCGATGCTCTGCAACTTTGAACTTGGGATCTTCTTGAGTGCTTCACAATTGCTGGCTTCTACTTGATCTGCTCCCTTGAAGTTGATCCTAGTGCCTCATGTTGATCAATCTTCGATTCTTGTGCTTGGAAAAGTGTGAATTGTGGTGTGGAAGCACAGGAGGGAGCAAAATAGGAAGGAGAGACTCTCTAGCCGCCACTTCCAGTTTCTGGAGGCTCTTGGAAGATTCTCTTGTGGATGGGTGCCCATTAGGAGGGTATTTATACCCTAAATATCCGAAAGATACCCTTGGGGTACGTGGGCACAAGATCTAAGGTTGATCCACCTTCTCCCTAAGGTGCCACGTGTCCAGGAGGAATCTTAAGTCACAAAGATTCCGGAGTGTGTTGACCTGCCCAAGAGGTGTGTCGACACACTGTCCCAGACTGGCAGAACAATTCCCTGGGAGAGGTCTCTAGTGTCGACCTGAGATGATCCAGTGTCGACCTCATGTCCCAGACAGCAAAATAGTCCTTCTGGGAAGGCTCTCTAGTGTCGACCTGATCTCATCTCGTGTCGACCTACTTTGGCCATCTGAAAAATAGGCCTTCTGGGAGAGCCATCTAGTGTCGACCTGCCAGCATTTGGTGTCAACCTCCTTTGGCTATCTGAACAACAGGCCTTCTGGGAAGGCTCTCTAGTGTCGACCTGCTCTGGACTAGTGTCGACCTGAGATGGACTTTTCTTCACATTTCTGCCTTTGTTCTAAACCATTGTGTCGACACCACTGATGGTTGTGTCGACACTACCTTTGCAGAAAGTGTTTGTCCTTGAGAAAATAAACACATAAATCATTAGTTAAATATATTATCATGAATATCAATGATAAATGTGCTTGGAAACATGCTTTTTGAATATTGTAATTTCAGGTGATGTATTTTACATGTTCCAATGGTTATGCATTAAAATCACAACTTGTCATCATCAAAATGTGAGGAGAAATGTATTATATTCACACTCAACCCAACAATCTCCCCCTTTTTGATGATGGCAACATTAAGTTCATTTGGAATTGGAAATTTTTAATGAAATGTGATTTTAATCATTTTCATTTTCTTTTATTTATACTTTTCAAGGACCTTTGAACATTTTTTAGTGACAGTGAAATTTATACACATGATAGACACAATGTTACTAAAATAAGCTATTTTCACACAAAGGTCAAGCAGCTTGACAAGCATTCATCACATTCACATTCATTCAAAAGATTTGCAATCACATTTAAGGCACAAAAATAGGCACATAAATTTCTATTCATTTCATTTCATTCAAGATGTGAACATTACAATTTCAAACAAACTTCTCCCCCTTTGACATTATCAAAAGAATTACATTACTGGGGAGGAGGAGGAGGAGGAATGGGTAACAAAATAGTCTCAATATCCGTTAGCCTCTTTTCCATTGAAGTTAGACTAAACTTCATCTGAGCTTGGATAGTTGAGAGTCTTGTGTGTAGAAGATGCTCCATTCTCTCCGAGTTCTCTGACATGGCAGCTTGAATTGCAGTGAAGTCATTTGACATTGGTTGTGATGAAGATGAAGATCCAGCTGACCAACCAGGCCTATTCAATACTTTGAATTCTTTCTTGAGTGCAGACATCTCTTCATCTATGTGAGCAGAGAGATTCTTCATACTCTCCAAGTCATCCACCAAGTGTGCAAAAGACAATCTTGTCTTGCTTATCTGAGAGAGTGTCTCCTTTGTGTTGAAGACATCAGCTTGGGAATTTGCCAAAATTCCCTGAAGGACTGTCTCCAACTTCTCTTGATGCTCTTTAAGATCCACTGAAGCATCAGCCAAGGTGTCAATTAGCCTGTTGAATCTTTGAGTAGCATGGTCTGAGGCTGCTTTCTATTCAATAAACTTGGCTGACACTGAGTTCTCCAACCTCTGAATCCTCAATTCAAAGTTTTCTGACATGGATTGAATAGAGGTGTTCAAGGCATCAAACTTGTCATTTAGGAATGTGTACAACTCTGGTGGAACAGAAGGTCCACCAAAGTAGGAGGATGCTTGAACTGGAGGTGTTAGAGAAAATGATGGGATTTCAGGTTCAAGGTTCATGGAGGAGGAGGGCTGAGGTTGAGGAGAGTGAGGGGCAATGAAAGGTTCATCAACTTCAGCTGCCACATGAGGCTGATCCTCATTTATGGGAGGCTGGTCCTCATGAACTGGAGGCTGCTCCTCTGGAGCTGGAGGCTGTTCCTCTGGTATTGGAGGTTGTTCCTCTTGAACTGGAGGCTGATCCTCCTGAGCCACAGGGGCCTCTACTGCAGCTGGCCCTCTCCTTACCTGATCACCAACAATCCTAAAGCCCATGAATTTCTGAACATGCTTAAAGCAATAGATGTTGGACTTAGGAATCTTCTCAGATTTTCATTCTCTAAAGACACACCAAAGTGTTTGAATACTTGAGTGAGATGGGCTGCATATGGAAGGGATCTATGCAAGTCTGCCCTAGTGGTCTCAGAGATAATTTGATACATGATGACATGAAGATTTATCTTGATGTCCTTGCTCATACAATACATCACAAACCTTTGAATATCTGTAAGCCTATCTCTCCCATCACCTTGAGGTGTGATGATGGTAGTGAGCATGTGATGAGTAAGCCTCAACACAGGGGGAAAGGTGTTGGTATTGAATTTTGTGACATGGGTTTGCTTAGGATCAGACTCATCTGCAGGCAAACCAGTCATTATGGTGTAGGCTTCATGAAGATTGAATTCAAAATTGTGGTAATCTTCGCCTTCATCTGGAATCTTGAAAATAGTGGCTGCTAAGTCTGTTGGCATGTCTATGACAATCCCTTTAACCTTGGACTTGTACCCTTCTTCTGTGCATTCCAAATTCTGATAGAATTCTTGTACAAGTCTAGGGTAAATGATACGAAATTCTGATATAAAAGACTGTCAAGACTGGAATTTGAAGAAATTCAAGACTTCAGGGAATGCAGCAATGAGTTCACTGTCATCCAAATCCACTGCCCTAGGTTTTAGGATGGTCTTCCCGGCACTTAGGGGTTTGGAAGGGGGTCTCCTAGTGGGCTAGGAGGACTCTGAGGAAGAGGATGAGGATGAGGACTTCTCTGAAATTTCAGGAGAAGAGTCCAGGGTTTTCCTCCTAGGGTACATAGACCCTTGACCACGACCAAAGGAGGATGCCCTACCTCTCTTAGCAGATGAAGATCCTGGCTGCTCTGCAGGATCATGGCGACGCTTGGTTCTCCTCTCAGTGGGAGGAACCGCATCCGCCGGAATGGGCCTTGCCGAAGCCCTTGACTTTGCTCCACGGCGAGGAAGCTGCTTGGGTGCCATGGAAGCAGAGTGGAATCGGGGATGATGGAGAGAGAGGGATGAGAGAAAAATGGTTGGAGATGGAATGGAGGAGAGAAAAGATGGAAAGAGTTCAAATCTCCTGCCGGAAATCAAGAGAATGGCGACCGTCGGGTCGACCTGGAGAAGAAAAGGGGGTTTTGGATAACCTATCCCGCAGGAACAACACGTGCTTAACCGGCGCCCACGGTTTAATTGAGTCTGGCAGGGGGGTCAGTGTCGACACTAGAAGAGGTGAGTGTCGACCTGAGTCAAAGTGTGTCGACACTAGATGGAGTAGTGTCGACCTGGCCTGATGAAAAATTTTGGATTTGAGTATGGAAAAATTATGTGACTTCTGGGACATCTTTATAATGATAAGCAATGGGTGGAATAATCATTTCAAGAATATTTAAGAGACTAAAAAATTCATTTGTTAAATTTTACAAAAATTCAACACAATTCAAGTTTTACATAATATCCAACAGGATATGAGCATTCAGTGACTTGAGTCATTAAAATGATAATTTGAGAGATATAAAACATTTAACAATCAACTACACACTACCATATTCTTCAATTCCAAAGAGATAAAAACAAATCTTTTAGACTGAAAACAAGTGTGTTGACAGTAAACATTTTTAAAGAACAACTTGATGATGGATAAGAATTATTCTTTAAAACAAATTCTCCAATGACATATATATTTTGTTTTGAAACAAACTATCAAATGAGATATATCTTGTTCACTCAAGAACTAATGCTTTTTACACACTATAGTCCCTGGATATTGAAGATTTATCCATTATCAAGTCTCAAAGGGGTAAATGATGACCTTTTGACATGAAAATATACGTTTTTTAGACGCCAATATTTCTAGTTACTCAGTCATCATAAAAAATTGGGCATATTTATTTTGTTTTGCATTGATTTTTAATTTTTAATCCCCTTTGAACAGAGATAGCATTAGTGCCTCATGACATACATGGCACTTCATTCATTGTGAAGGTGTGCAGTTTCTCAGCACATGTGCCATTGCTCTGTTGAATTGATAGATTTTGGAGAGTTTTTGACAAAAAGATATCATCTATATCCAACATCAATTGCAAACGAAAACATGTTTAAGATCAAGACACACATTATCCTTCAGTCTTAGAAAGAAATCTGAATTTCTATAGTTTTGAAGAATATAGGTGAGAGTTGACAAATGAATGTAGTAGATCACTCAAAGGATCATTTTGAGATTCTAGACACCTGAATAAGGACATCATGCAAGGAAATTGATGTAATGCAAGAACAGTTTTGAATTTTTCAAAAGACATGACTTATGAATTCTCTAGCTCCCCCTGAGATGAGAATTTCAATCACTTTTCATCAGAATAAATATATGCAAGTTTTGAAATCAGAAATAATTCTCTTTGAACAACAAAAGCTCCCCCTCAACAATTGCATATTCATTCATTGGTACTTGGCGGAGACACATACTCTCGCATAGTGAAAGTGTCCAGACAAGCAGAACTTGTCCTTCTTCAAATCACCATTTGATATACCAAGAAGTTCGACACAATGTGAGGTGAATAGTTTATTGTCAAAAAGAAATAGAAGTGAAATAGAGAGAGAGAGAGATGAATCAAGGAAGCAAATGAGTATGATAATGCGAAGAACTCCCCCTCAGAAGATGCCTAACACTCAACCCAATCCCAATGGACATTTACAAAGACTAAGTTCTCTCCTTAAAGATGAGAACCTACTGTTAGGAAGGGGTTTAGTGAAAATGTCAGCAATTTGCTTTTCAGTTTCTATAAAGTGGAGTTCAAAAGATTTCTTTGCTACCTCATCTCTCAAGAAATGATGTCTAATTTCAATATGTTTGGTTCTGGAATGCTGAATGGGATTTTTAGATAGATTTATTGCACTTGTGTTATCACAAAGGATGGGAACACAACCTAACTCTTGGTTGTAATCAAGAAGTTGATGTTTCACCCAAAGAATTTGGGTTCCACACCTACCAGCAGCAACATACTCAGCCTCTGCAGTTGACAGAGCAACTGAATGTTGCTTCTTAGAAGCCCAAGAGATTAGGCACCCACCTAGGTACAAACACAAGCCACTTGTGCTTTTTCTATCCGCCACAAAGGGAGCTGCTGTGAAGTCTCACCTACAAACCAGGGAGTGAGCTTCACGAAGAAGCCCAGTAGGGACTACCAATATCCCACTGGTTCTAACAGTAGAAAAGAACTAAGTGCAATAATTAAATAAAGCAGTAAAGTCTATTCTATTAAACAGAGTTAAGTGCGGAAGTGTGAAAGAAACTACACGGTCGTCGGTCTAGGCTACACAACTGAATCGGAAAATCTGTGTAAACCAAGGCACCACAAGAACCCAGCTGTAACACAGATAGTAGACACCGCCTGGACAACGCACTAGCTACAGAACACTACACTAGTCAGCCGGTCAGGTGTGCCATGCGCCTTACCCTTAACCAACTGCCAATGTCTAGCACCTCCCGTCGGAGTGAGACACGGAACAAGAACAACCACAACTGCTGTAGTCTGGCCGGACTATGGTCCCACGCCAGACCCCTCTAAATGGTTCCAGAACCACCTAGAGTAAGGCAGTGAGAAAAGGACTAGCTGATTTACGCCATACGAGCTATCAACCACCGGCGTCCCAGACTCAGCTAAGAGAGCTCTACAAACGACTCACGCCGTTGTCCCACCTGTTGCCCAGCTAGCTAGCCCAGAGGGGGGGTGAATGGGTTATTAAAAATTTGATCTTCGATTAAAAAACCTGTTCACTAAAAGGATTACACAACAACTTAAATGAAGGTTAGAGTTAGAGGAAATGAGATAGCAATCACACAAAATACAACCACAAGACAGTAGGATTTTTATCCTGGTTCGGAACTCCTTTCCACAGGAGACCTACGTCCAGTCCCTGAGCAATACCTCAGGATTTCACTAATCAAGGGTACAGTCCCCCTTAAGGACACAACAACACCCAGCTCAGCTGGTCTTCCTTCACACCCGAAGGGAACAACACCCTGGATACCACCAGGTCTTCCTTCACACCAGAAGGGAACAACACCCTAGATACCACCAGGTCTTCCTTCACACCAGAAGGGAACAACACAAAGAGAGGTTTGAAAGACAAGCCCCTAGATCAAACTGCAACAAGCAATGATCTGAAGGACCTAGCACTGAGAGCAAAGAATCTAAATCTAGGCTCACTCTCAGAACTACACAAGCTCTCTTCAAATGATCTTTCACTAGCTAGTAGAGAGCAAAAGCTAAGAGGAATGAAGTTTTCTGCTCTAAACTTTCTTCAGAAGAATTTGAATGTTTTTCTTAAACGTTGATGTCTTCTTCTGTTCTTCTGACTTGTATATATATCTTCAATTTGAAATCTAGATGTTAAAGAGTCCATTGTCTCTCTTTTGAGTAGTCGTTAGACTGAATGACATCTGAAGTCTTGGAAGCTTCCTGTCCTCAGTCTGTTGATTACTTGAGCACGCAAAGAGATGAGATCTTCAAAGATATCCGATGGCTTCTATTTATTTAACGTTGTACCATGAAGCTAGTTTAGAGATCTGCACAGATGTCAATCTCAAATAGCAGACAGATAAGCTGTCTCTGATGTCAGTCAACGTCAGTAGCAATAGTCAAGAAAATAGTAATGCCAAATAGCTTGTCTAAAGGACGTTATCAGAGTAGACACGATAAAGGATGATATGGTCTGCATGCATGCAGAGATATGTTCAGATCTCATAAATGCAAAAGCGTCGGAGAGATATCTACGTGGACTTTGACTGGTCAATGCTTTAAGATGAATAAGATATCAAGATATGAAATCGATGACTGTATGACTTATGAAATCGTTATGAGTCATAACAAATCGTTATGAACACTTATCAAGTCGTTATGAACTTCAAAGAAATCGTTATGAGAACTAAAGAAATCGTTACGGCTACCAAGTCGTTACGAGTTTCAAAGAAATCGTTACGAGAACTAAAGAAATCGTTACGGCTACCAAGTCGTTACGAGTTTCAAAGAAATCGTTACGAGAACTAAAGAAATCGTTACGGCTACCAAGTCGTTACGAGTTTCAAAGAAATCGTTACGAGAACTAAAGAAATCGTTATGGCTACCAAGTCGTTACGAGTTTCAAAGAAATCGTTACGAGAACTAAAGAAATCGTTACGGCTACCAAGTCGTTACGAGTTTCAAAGAAATCGTTACGAGAACTAAAGAAATCGTTACGGCTACCAAGTCGTTACGAGTTTCAAAGAAATCGTTACGAGAACTAAAGAAATCGTTACGGCTACCAAGTCGTTATGAGTTCTAAAGAAATCGTTACGAGAACTTACGAAATCGTTACGGCTAGAAAGTCGTTGTGAGTTCTAAAGAAATCGTTACGAGATCTTACGAAATCGTTACGAGAACTAAAGAAATCGTTGCGACATCTTTAAGAAATCGTTGCGGTATCGATTTGATTGAACTTTTCGGTCAGAAGGAAATCGTTCTGCTTATCAATAGAAGTCGATACAAAGACTTGGACAAAGCATGAAATGAGACTTACCTGATTGTCTTGAACTTTCATTTTTCTTTTATTTCCTATTTTCAAAGCTCAAGTAATTCATTAGTACTATTTTGTTAATCATCAAAATTAATGTATATAAATAAGTGAAGTAATTTATATGGGGAAAGTTTGGTCATCAATCTCCCCCTTTTGATGATGACAAAATATACTAAACATTATACAACACAAACATGTTTTTCAGAATAGTTAGTTTTCTCCCCCATTTTGTCAATAAGCAAAAAGATAGTCTATGAGACAAAGAAGAGAGAAATCATTGTATTAAGTGGGAGGAAGATAGTACATAGGAGACAACAAAGAGGCATGCTGTGAGATGACAGCCCATGCCTTGATCTCAAGGTCTTCAAAAGTCTGTTGGAAAACCCCAGAAGCAACTGAAAAAATAGGACCCATGGATGGAATGGCCCTTTGAATGTAAAGTTGCTGTTGCTTTTCCATGAATTCTTCATACTGATGTGGGTCCAAGATGAATCTGAAGTAAGTGCTCTTTCCAAAGCTGGCACGATGGAGAAATCTATCCAGAGAGATTGGATAGAAAATCTTCTGATCAAGCAGATCCTGCTTCAAAGCATAGAAGGTTGTATATCTGGCTGCCCACTGAACATAGATCTCTTGAATTGGGTTTATGGAGTTGAGATCCATGAAGGCTTCGGTTGAGAGAATGGGCTTAGCTTGACGAACCAAGGAAATGTTGATTGCCTGTAATTGAAGATGGGGTTCCTTGTAGAGAGTTTCCCATATGGTGGGAGTAAGCCTTTCACATTCAGAAATGAGTGGGGCCAAGGTTTGGGAAGAGATGCGGCCAGAGTGATATTATCTGAAAATGAACCGCAAGAAGGAGGGTAATATGCCCAACTTGGCTGACAAACGGCCCATCTGCCTAGCAAACATATCCAGTGCATGGGATCCAGCATCTGAGTCAAACACTAAAGAGTGTAGCTTTGGTAGAAGAACTGGAGAGTCAACTTTGAGATTGGCAAAGTCCACTGTGAGGGGAAGATTTACTGGACGTTCTGATCTCAACATCACTAAGGCTGAATGAAATTGATAGAACTGTACTTCAGGCAGCTTGTTCAAATAGCAAAAATCAATGTACAACTGAAAGTTCTTGGCAATTCTGATCTCTTTCAAGATGAAGGGTCCCCACGAGTTCTTATGCTGAATAATGAACCACTCAGAAAGAGTGAGTGGGTGAGCTCGATGGGTAAGAGAGTACCAAAGAGGAGGAAATAATGGTGAGGAGGGGATGTAGAAGGAGATGAAGGTGAAGAGAGGGTTGGAGTTGCAAGGGTAGAAGTGTCAGGGGCCTTAGTAGCTGTCATGGGCTCTTTCCCTTTATCTTGACCTTCTCTGACAACTGAAGAGGGTTCTGATGACCCTGAAGCTGGCACTGGTGGCCCTGGTACTTGAGCTGATGGCCCTGCTGGCCGAGACTCTTGAACTGGAGGCCCTGGTGGCCGGGGAACAGCAGCTGGTCTGCTCTGAGTAGCTGCAGGAGAAACTTCACTTGACCTTGAAAGACCTGCTAGCATCGACTTCATATCAGACATTTCTTTATTAAACCACTTCATTGCATTTCTGACTGAAGAGAGCTCAGAGGTAGTCGAAGCTTGACTAGCAAGTATCCCTTGCACACTGGACTGCACTGCTGACAGAATCTCTCCCTGAGCCTTCAACAATTACAAAACCGGGTTCAGATTGACTTTCCTGTGGCTCTTTCTGAGTTTTCTGTGAACTATCCTTTTGCCTTTCCTTTGAGGTGCTGGTTCATCAATAGACTGCTCCCCCTGAGCAGGAGCTTCCTCTTCAACTTCCATTTGCTCCCCCTGAGCAGGAGCTGCCTCTTCAACTGGATCTACTGGAGCACTGGACTGCTCCACATGAATTGATTCTTCAATGTGGCCTTCTGCCATAGCTTCTTCCATTTCAATTTCACCAGACTGTGAGTCGATTCGAGTGGAGAGAGCTGATTCAATTACATTCCTAAGAATTGAGCCAATGATTGAGGTAGGCGAATCACTGGCTTTATCTGCCACTTCCTCCTCAACTACAAAACCTGTAAAAGATTCTGGCTGAAATGCTGGTGCTACTCCCTGCTGTTCTGCTGCTGATTGAGTTGCTTGCTACTCTGCTACTGACTCTTCTGCTTGCTGCTGCTCTGCTAGTGCTACTGATTGCTGGTCTGCTGATGCTACTGCCTGTTGCTCTGCTGGTGGTGTTACTACTGCCATTTCCTGAACATCAGGAATTTCTACATCACCGATTATGGCCTCTCCTTCAGCCACAGTGGTCTTAGACCATACACCTTCAATTACAGAGAAACCACTTTTCTTGAGATTTCTAGACCTTATACACTGGCCCATCTCCTCCACAACTGCCTCAGATAAATCTATTCCAAAGTGTTTGAAGATCTTTGTAAGTAGATGAGCATAGGGCAATGAGACATTTAACTTACTTTTTGTATCCCATATTTGATCTCTGGCAAATTTCATCCTTTCCAACATGACTTGCGCCATATTAATCTCCCTTTGTTGAATCGCCCAAAAGATCATATCAGAATCTGCTCTAGTGCACGTTGAGAAGGTGGCACTACGAGGAACCAAAATTTGACAAATAATAAAATGAAGAAGACGGTTGTATGCATTCATCTGATTAATATCCAATTTTTGGTCTCTTAGCCTAAACCCTGGACCTATAATGCCAAGGCCTTTTGCTTCATCATTCACTGCATGAACCCCACTGAATCCAGACGTCTTCACTCCAAACAACATGTGCAACAGCTCATGATCGACTTTAATTTGGATTCCCTTTACCGATGATACAAGGGACCCATCTGCCTCTGACCTTAAGCACACATAAAACGCTTTCACCAGGTCGGGATAGCTTACCTCGCTGAAAGTGGCAATTTCCATCCACTGCATCCTTCTCAGAGTTTCTGCAATACTTCCCATGCCATTTTTCTCGAGATTTGGAACATCCACTACCTTGTTTCCGCAAACATTTGTCTTCACGAAGGTGAACCTTTCTTGCTGTTCTGCGGTCAGGTACTCAGCACTGTAGCCCCCTACACTTCCGGAGATCATCAGAGCAGCCATGGGTAGAAAGGAGAAGAACTGATCTGGAGAAGGGAGATGATGGAAGAGATGGAAGCTTTCGAGGGATTCTTCGCGGGAAGAGGGGAAAGCTTCAAATCTTGCAGAGAGTCGATGTCGCAATCGTTAGGGCATCGGCTTTGGGTGAATAGATAAAGGAGAAAGGGTAAAGGTAGAAGATGAGTCGTTCCCAGAACGATTTGACTAAATAGGATTATTTTATCGAAAACAGGAAGCGCCAAAAGGCGGTAACGGCACAAGGCGACAAAAGGGTTTGACGAGTCAAACTGCTTTTAACACAATAGCGGTCAAGGAAGAGTAAATAAACTGAGTTTTGCTTAAAGTGAGAGAGAGAAGATCTTCATTTATTCTGAAAAATTTATATGCCATTTTAAATACAGGAATCTTTTCACAAATTGCACATCCCTAATTCCCTTCTAAGAGATGTAAATCTCTCTTCAGGTAGAGCTTTTGTGAAGATATCTGCTAGTTGGCTATTTGTATCAATAAAGGATATTTCTATATTTCCATTTGCAACATGATCACGAATAAAATGATATCTAACCTCAATATGTTTTGTCCTTGAGTGCTGAACTGGATTCTTGGTCAGATTAATGGACTGGTGTTGTCACACAGCAATGGAATTGATTTGATATTTAATCCAAAGTTTTCAAGTTGTTGCTTTATCCAAAGGAGTTGTGTACAGCAACTTCCAACAGCTACATATTCAGCTTCAGCTGTTGATAGTGCCACTGAGTTTTGTTTCTTTGAAGACCAAGATATCAAACATCTTGCAAGAAATTGACAACAACCACTGGTGCTCTTTCTATCTATCTTGCATCCAGCATAGTCAGCATCAGAATATCCTACTAAATCTATTTCACATGATTTTGGATACCAAAGACCTAAATCATGAGTTTTAGCCAAATATCTAAATATTATTTTTACAGAAATTAGGTGTGATTCTCTAGGATCTGCTTGATACCTAGCACACATGCATACACTAAACAAGATGTCTGGTCTACTTGCTGTTAAATAAAGTAAAGACCCTATCATACCTCTATAGTTCTTTTGATCTACTTTTTACCATTTTGATCACTGTCCATTCTGGTTGATGTGCTCATTGGTGTTGACAGTGGTTTGGCATTATCGAATCCAAACTTCTTCAGGAGTTCCTTGGTGTATTTGGCTTGACAGATGTGGGTGCCTTCCTTCCCTTGCTTGACTTGCAATCCAAGGAAGTAGTTTAGCTCCCCCATCATACTCATTTCAAATTCTCCCTGCATAAGCTTCTCAAAATACTTGCAAAGAGATTTGTCAGTAGAACCAAAAATAATATCATCTACATAGATTTGAACTAATAGTATGTGATTGGCCTTCGACTTTATGAATAATGTGCTATCTACTTTGCCTTTATTGAAATCATGATTTAACAGAAAAGAGCTAAGCCTTTCATACCAGGCTCTAGGTGCTTGTTTTAAATCGTATAATGCCTTATGGAGTTTGAAAACATGATTAGGAAATTCGGTGTCATCAAAACCTGGAGGTTGTTCAACATACACTTCCTCTTTTATAAAACCATTTAAGAATGCTGATTTAACATCCATTTGAAATAGTGTCAAGTTTAGAGCTGATGCATATGCAAGTAAGATTCTAATAGCCTCGAGTCTAGCTACAGGTGCATAGGTTTCATCGAAATGTATGCCTTCCTCTTGAGAATAGCCCTGAGCTACCAATCTGGCCTTGTTTCTTAGGATTACACCAGTTTCATCCAATTTGTTTCTGAACATCCATTTGGTGCTAATAACTGGATGATCTGATGGTCTAGGAACAAGTGACCATACTTGGTTTCTCTTGAATTGATTTAATTCATCTTGCATGGCTATTATCCAAGATTCATCAGTTAAAGCTTCATTAACTGTCTTAGGCTCTATCTGAGAAACAAAGGCTAAATAATCACAGGGGATTACATTACCTCTTGTTCTTACCCCTATGGATGGATCACCAATGATATTCTCAAGTGGGTGATCTTTCTTATATCTCCATTCCTTTGGAAGATTTTCATGAGTAATTTCTTCTTGTTGTAATTCTTCCAGAGGTGGATCATCCTTGTCCTCAATTGATGTATCTTTAAGCTTTTTGACAGTTCATCTACATCATCATTATCACTATCTACTTCCTTTCTCAAGGAAGGGTTAGTTTCATCAAAAATAACATGCACAGTTTGTTCAATTAATAGTGAGCGTTTATTGAAAACTCTATAGCCTCTGGGTTTAGAAGTATACCCCATAAAGATGCCTTCATCTGACTTGGCATCCAACTTGCCAATGTCCCTTTTTCCGTTGTTGTGAATAAAGCAAGGACATCCAAAGATTCTGAAATGACTTACCTTGGGCTTCTTTCCTTTAAACAACTCATATGCAGTCTTCTTAAGTATTGGCCTGATCATTACTCGGTTGACAATGTAACTGGCTGTGTTGACTGCTTCAGCCCAAAAATATCTTGGTAGCTCATATTCAGAGAGCATGGTTCTTGCCATATCCAAGAGAGTTCTGTTCTTCCTCTCAGCTATACCATTTTGCTGTGGTGTCCTTGGTGCTGAGAAATTGTGCTGAATTCCTTGATCATCACAGAATCTAGCAAACTTTTCATTTTGGAACTCACCACCATGGTCTGATCGAATGGACACAATACTGAACTTCTGATCTTTCTGGACCTTCTTACTAAAACTGACAAAAATATCAAAACTATCATCTTTATGCTCTAAGAATGATACCCATGTGAATCTTGAGTAATCATCTACTATGACAAATCCAAAATTCTTTCCTCCAAGACTGGTACTCCTCATTGGTCCAAATAGATCCATATGTAAGAGCTCTAAGGGTTTTGAGGTAGTCACCACTATCTTTGACTTGAAGGAACTCTTTGTGTGCTTTCCCTTAGCACAGGGTCTACAAACACTTTCCAATTTTCCATTGACTTTTGGTAGACCTTCCACAAGATTCCTCTTTCTGAGCTTGTTCAATCCGTCCAAGCTGCAGTGGCCTAGTCTTCTGTGCCACAACTCAGTTGATTTATCTTTGCTGGCTGCCAGACACACATTTTGCTCTTTGAGTTCTTCAAGGTAGAGCACGTACAGATTCTTCTCTCTATTTGCTTCAAAGATTACTGCTCCATCCTTTAGTATGCTGCACTTTGATTCTTGAAACTTGATTTGATGACCTCTATCACATAGTTGACTTATACTGATGAGGTTGTGCTTTAATCCTTTGACTAAAAGCACATCTTCTATGACTATTTTTCCTTTGCTATTTACTGATCCACTGCCTACTACAGTTCCTTTCCCGTTATCTCCATAAGTGACTGTTCCTTCTTCAGCTTGCAGATGGGAAAACAGCTTCAGGTTTCCTGTCATGTGCCTTGAACACCCACTATCCAGATACCATTTGGATGCTCGAGGATTAACCTTTTCTTCGATGTTGGCCATGAGAGCCAGGTTGGCTTCTTCTTCATCACTGCTTGAGCTTGACTCACTGTCTAAATCACTGCTGTTCTCCCAAGCAACTGCCATTGCCTTTTTCTTGTATCTTCTGAACTTCTTGGAGCTATCCTTCTTCTTGTGATCATTTTTCTTTAGCATTGGACAATCTGCCTTGATATGTCCAGGCTTCTTGCATTCATAACAGATGGTCTCTCCTTTCTTCATTTCTTTGTCATCTGATCTTTCGAAGTCTTTATTTTTCTTAAAGTACCTTCTGCCGGATTGAAATTTTTTCTTCTTGGCCAGGATGCGTTGCAATCTCTTAGAGAGCACTGCTTCTTCATTTTCGTTGTCTACCTCACTCCCGCTAGAGCTTGCTTCTGATGACTCTTCTTCTGCTTTCAAAGCATTGGAGTGCTTCTTTCTGCTAGATGATTCTCCTAGCCTTTCCATGTTGATCTCATGGGCCATGAGGGACCCGATGAGCTTTTCTACTAACATTCTCTTAAGGTCATTAGCTTCTTCGATAGCTGTAACCTTTGGTGTCCATGAAGATGGCAAGGATCTGAGAATCTTTCTTACCATATCTGCAATCTCATAGGACTTTCCTAGACTGGCTAAACCATTGGTGATGTCAGTGAATCGACTGAACATCTGGGTGATTGACTCTCCTGACTGCATTTGAAATCTCTCATACTGAGTGATAAGAATGTCGATTCTTGTCTCCTTTACTTTGTCTGTACCTTCGTATGTGATCCTTAGCTTTTCCCACATTTCCATGGAGGATTTGCAGGCTGAGACTCTGTTAAACTCCTTCTTGCTTAGAGCACAACATAAAATGCTCTTGGCTTTATAGTTCAAGGAGATTTTCTTTCTGTCTTCATCTGTCCATTGTGTTTTCTCATTTGTGACAACCAGGTCACCTTCTTCTACTATCAACCAGATTTGATAGTCGTGGCCTTGTAGAAAATATTCCATTCTGGTATTCCAATACGGATAATCTTCACCATCGAACAAAGGTGGTATGTTGACTGACTGACCTTCGAAGTTGCCTAGGGCTGCCATTGATCTTTGCTCTTCAGATCGTTGGATCTTCTTTTTGTCAAAGAGACTCGCTCTGATACCACTTGTTGCCCAGCTAGCTAGCCCAGAGGGGGGGTGAATGGGTTATTAAAAATTTGATCTTTGATTAAAAAACCTGTTCACTAAAAGGATTACACAACAACTTAAATGAAGGTTAGAGTTAGAGGAAATGAGATAGCAATCACACAAAATACAACCACAAGACAGTAGGATTTTTATCCTGGTTCGGAACTTTTTCCACAGGAGACCTACGTCCAGTCCCTGAGCAATACCTCAGGATTTCACTAATCAAGGGTACAGTCCCCCTTAAGGACACAACAACACCCAGCTCAGCTGGTCTTCCTTCACACCCGAAGGGAACAACACCCTGGATACCACCAGGTCTTCCTTCACACCAGAAGAGAACAACACCCTGGATACCACCAGGTCTTCCTTCACACCAGAAGGGAACAACACAAAGAGAGGTTTGAAAGACAAGCCCCTAGATCAAACTGCAACAAGCAATGATCTGAAGGACCTAGCACTGAGAGCAAAGAATCTAAATCTAGGCTCACTCTCAGAACTACACAAGCTCTCTTCAAATGATCTTTCACTAGCTAGTAGAGAGCAAAAGAGCAAAAGCTAAGAGGAATGAAGTTTTCTGCTCTAAACTTTCTTCAGAAGAATTTGAATGTTTTTCTTAAATGTTGATGTCTTCTTCTGTTCTTCTGACTTGTATATATATCTTCAATTTGAAATCTAGACGTTAAAGAGTCCGTTGTTCTCTTTTGAGTAGTCGTTAGACTGAATGACATCTGGAGTCTTGGAAGCTTCCTGTCCTCAGTCTTTTGATTACTTGAGCACGCAAAGAGATGAGATCTTCAAAGATATCCGATGGCTTCTATTTGTTTAACGTTGTACCATGAAGCTAGTTCAGATATCTGCACAGATGTCAATCTCAAATAGCATACAGATAAGCTGTCTCTGATGTCAGTCAACGTCAGTAGCAATAGTCAAGAAAATAGTAATGCCAAATAGCTTGTCTAAAGGACGTTATCAGAGTAGGCACGATAAAGGATGATATGGTCTGCATACATGCAGAGATATGTTCAGATCTCATAAATACAAAAGCGTCAGAGAGATATCTACGTGGACTTTGACTGGTCAATGCTTTAAGATGAATAAGATATCAAGATATGAAATCGATGACTGTATGACTTATGAAATCGTTATGAGTCATAGCAAATCGTTATGAACACTTATCAAGTCGTTACGAGTTTCAAAGAAATCGTTACGAGAACTAAAGAAATCGTTACGGCTACCAAGTCGTTACGAGTTTCAAAGAAATCGTTACGAGAACTAAAGAAATCGTTACGGCCACCAAGTCGTTACGAGTTTCAAAGAAATCGTTACGAGAACTAAAGAAATCGTTACGGCTACCAAGACATTACGAGTTTCAAAGAAATCGTTACGAGAACTAAAGAAATCGTTACGGCTACCAAGTCGTTACGAGTTTCAAAGAAATCGTTACGAGAACTAAAGAAATCGTTACGGCTACTAAGTCGTTACAAGTTTCAAAGAAATCGTTACGAGAACTAAAGAAATCGTTACGGCTACCAAGTCGTTACGAGTTTCAAAGAAATCGTTACGAGAACTAAAGAAATCGTTACAGCTACCAAGTCGTTATGAGTTCTAAAGAAATCGTTACGAGAACTTACGAAATCGTTACGGCTAGAAAGTCGTTGTGAGTTCTAAAGAAATCGTTACGAGATCTTACGAAATCGTTATGAGAACTAAAGAAATCGTTGCGACATCTTTAAGAAATCGTTGCGGTATTGATTTGATTGAACTTTTCGGTCAGAAGGAAATCGTTCTGCTTATCAATAGAAGTCGATACAAAGACTTGGACAAAGCATGAAATGAGAATTACCTGATTGTCTTGAACTTTCATTTTTCTTTTATTTCTGTTTTCAAAGCTCAAGTAATTCATTAGTACTATTTTGTTAATCATCAAAATTAATGTATATAAATAAGTGAAGTATTTATATGGGGAAAGTTTGGTCATCACCACCGCTTTCCCCTACTGCTACCAGAGTCAACGACTTGAGCAAACCCGCCGCCCGGAGCAACACCCTCTGACACAGGCGCGCGGGGACTGGGGGTCTGAGGTAACGGTAACAACCTGTCTCGTGGACAAGCCCTCAAGTGCCTAGCACCAGGAGAAGAGAGACTATAGTAGCATTGCACTAGGAACAACACAGGTGCCAAGAAAATGGGAGAGACTTTGATAACTTCTTTGTTGATTCTAGCCCAAGCACAAGCTATCAAGTCCCTTCCAAGAATAAGAAAGGTCAAGCCAAGGGTAAGAAACAGGAACCCAAGAAAATCAGTTCAGCTGTTAACACAACTAAGAAGTCTGTCAACAGCCCCAAAGAGGGTTGTCAACAGGTCTGGAAACATGCTTCCAAAGAAAAGCTAACCAGGCAACAGAAGGGTAAAATGCCCATGCATGTTCGTCAGAATAACAAACCCACTGTTTTGGAAAAATCTTCATCATACAATGTCTGTAAGAAAGTTAGGCACAATGCAAAACGATGTTGGAATAATCCAAATAAACTGAAAATCAAACAAGTTTGGATTCCGAAGCATTTACTTTTTGGCATGAATGATACATTGGGACCCAAAGTAATTTGGGTACCAAAACCTCTTTTCTGATCCACATATGCAGGAATGCCTAGCAGCCCAAAATCAAAGGAAATGTTAATCAAGAAACACATGTTTAATTTGATCATCTAAATGTTCACATTATCCCACTAACAATGCTCTTAAATGTAGGTGAGATTGCATGCAAGACAATGTACCAAAACTAGAGCAAAAAGATCAAGAAAAGCACAAAAACCAAGTGCCTGTCGACAGCCCCCAAGATGCCTGTCGACAGCCCTGCACAGACATATCTAATAGGGTACTGGCAAAGATGTACCTGTCGACAACCCCACTGATGCTTGTCGACAGATCAGCACAGACAGAACCAACAGGCTCCTGGTAAGGTGTACCTGTCGACAACTCAAGTCGCCTGTCGATAGATCCACATAGGGAACTGTCTCCCGGAAAGCCCAACCTTCTGCTTTTTGCAAGTCTGTCTACATCTATTGACAGATGCTGTTCTTGCTGTCGACAGACGAAGAGAAAATCTCAATACGAGATCTCCATACGTTTCCGAATTGGGTGTTTCCAATTGTCACGACTCTCCATACTTAAACACCCATATAAAAGGAACTTTTTGGAGTTATTTTCGTACAGAAGCAGCCACCACACAAAAACCCTAGCAAAGTCTCAAAAGAGAAGATCTTTCTGCTGCTCTGCTTCAACCGTTCGTCCAGGCAACCAAAGAGACATCCTCCGAATGGGATTGAAGCCAGATTGTCCATCTCTCAAGCTTCTCCATCAACTGATACCTGTCAAGACGAAGCTTGAAGCACATCGGGACGATCATCTGAAGAGTTCCACATCAGGATTTGAAATCTCAACTCTGAACTCTTCTTTATCTCTGTTTTTCATATCTCGTGCGTGTGTTTAGTTGAGTCAAGCGTCCTTGTGCTTGATTCACGTTTGTCATGTTGTTCTGATCGTGGTTTACATCAGACTACGTGAGTGTGTGTGTGTGTTGTAGCGAGTGAACTTGCTGATAAGCAGTCTTTCTATGTGTGTGTGTGGACGATGGACGTAGGATACACAAGTTGTGTACTCCGAACCACCTTAAATCATCGTGTATGTGGTTTGAACGTTTCACGCTAGATGTTTGGTAGGCACGTTGATCTCTCACATGCTAGATAAATTGCTACTATATCTACTTACAATTGAAAGATGTGCGGAATTGTCCTATATGGTAATCTAGAAGGGGGGGTTGAATAGATTATTATCTGTTAGATAAACTATGACCTTCTTTTTAATGGAAACACAAGCAAATTAAAAAACAGATCTCCCAAAACACAACCGATGAACAGAGAACCTGCTCTGATACCAATTGTTACGATTGGATATTCGGTAACGGCAAAGCTAGAAGGGGGGGTTGAATAGATTTGCAGCGGAAACTTAAGCAATTTAAGAATTACTTTGGATTAAAAGATCTACTCAATTAAAACCCCTTTGATCTGATGTAATGTGTGTGAACAAATTAACAAGTAGTGTGTAGACGAAATCCCTAGGCATGCATTTAGCGCAATACAATGCAAACCACAAATCAAACCATAGTGCACAAGGGATTTTTTAGGTGGTTCGGAGATCACACCCAGTGACTCCTATGTCCACCCCTCACACAGTGAGGACACACTACTCAAGAACTGAGTACAACACACAC
Source organism: Colocasia esculenta (assembly GCA_014218235.1). NCBI lineage: Eukaryota > Viridiplantae > Streptophyta > Magnoliopsida > Alismatales > Araceae > Colocasia > Colocasia esculenta. The sequence continues at coordinate 66,314,893 of CM024764.1, read as the reverse complement.
ACATGAGCACAACGGCTCAACCACACACACATACGCTAGATCAAGTCCACAAAAGATCAGATCCTCTAGCCTTGATCTGACCAACACACCACACACACATTTTCTGATGCAAACACGTTACCAGATCAACAATCCATATGTGGATTAAGCACAAGTAACGCTTGAACCAGTACTACACACACAAAGATATGAAAGGTAGAATAAAAGAAGAGTTCTGAGTTGAAGATCAAATCCAAATGAAGAACTCTTCATGGTGGTCGTCCAGAAGAACTTCAAACTTCGTGTTGATGATGATCAGACGATGTAGAAGAAGCTTGATTCGTGGACAAACCAACTTCAACTCCGCTCGTGAGATGGATCTTCCTCGCGCTGGATAGAGAGTTGAAGCAGAAAACAGGGGAACCTTCTTCTTCTTGTTCTTGGCTTAGGGTTTTTTTGTGTGGAGGCTCCTTGCTGCGAAAATACCTCTATATGGTCTATATATAGTGGTGTCCAAGCATAGAGAGTCATGCTAAAAGGGATCACCCAAATATAGATCATATCCTGGCCATTAGATCTTCCCAAAACTCCATCTGTCGACAGCCAACTTACTGTTGTCGACAGGTACTGACAGGTTTGTAAAAACCAGAAGACTGGCCTTCCAGGAAACAAGTTCCTGTGTGTATCTGTCAATAGGCTACAGTGTATCTGTTGATAGGTCACTATTCATCTGTTGACAGGTACCGATAGGTTTCCAATTTCTTGAGCTATTGCTCTTGTCTTTGGTACATTGTCTTGCCTGGAATCTCACCTACATTTAAGAAAATTATTAGTGAGATATAATGAACATATAAATGAACAAGTTGTACATGTTTTTCTTGATTTGTATTTGCTTTTCTTGATTAACATTTGCTTGACATGGCATTCTCATTATGTTTCACATATTCACATCACATCAATTTGTATTGTTCATGAAATGCTCATCATCAAAAACAAACATACCATATGTCAACTTAACATTCTCATATAAACCCAACATTCTCCCCCTTTTTGATGATGACAAAATTTTCAATTTATACACAATTTTCTCCCCCTTTTGGCAACATCCAAAAAGATAAGTCATGCACAAATGGATAAGAATGAAGCAAAAAACTGTGTTTCTAGTCATTGATCAGTAAGTACACACAGTTACAAATAAAAAGGTAATCCATAGCATGAAACAACAAAAGCAAAAGTGAAGGAGAAAGAGATGACAGAGTTAACAGACTGATGACTCAAAGAAGTGGAAGGAAATGAAGCAAAGAACTGTGTGACCACAGAACTGAATTGTGAAAGATATGAGTGGGGAATGAGTGTTCAATTAGAATTTTAAGGTTGAGAACTGGTTTATATCACAACAGAAGAAATAGAGTGAAGCCTCCTCATTTTTTTTTCTTTTCAAGGCCAAGCTGTTGTTAATGAAACATTGCCCATGTAGACATCCTTTTCATACACCTTTTGACTGTCACATACTAAGATATATGTTCTTTTGCAATGGTTTTATTCAAGCGGTTTATTTTATTCTCCTATGTCTTTTTGTTCAGTGTACTCCTTATGCTGCAACTTGAGAGTACGGGGAATATTATTTCACAACCATTGTTGATAATTGACATGTCCTAATTATTAGTGGGTATGACATTTTATAATGTGTATTTACCTATTTTCCATCTTATATACACATTGGACGCTCATTGACTTGAAAAATCCTAACCAAATACTTCACTGGCACACTTTCTGCAAGTGCCTGTCGACAGCCGGCGGCAAGACCTGTTTTGGAAGCCCAACGGGCGGCCATCTACGGCAGATTTTGTGGGTCCCAGTCCTTTCAAATCCCTTCCCACTTTCTTTAAAAGGACCCCACGACCCCTTCCCCCCTTTCTCACTTCCAAAACATCCCTCCTCCTTGCCTCTTCACCAAAACCCTCTTTCTCCAAGGTGCAGAGCAGAGTCTTCCTCTTCGGGTGTCTCCTCCTTCTCGTGTCTCCTTCCTCCTTTCACATCCCTCTCTACTCTGAAATCCTTCTTTCTAATGGCTCCCAAGAGCAAGAAGCTTGTCTCCCAACGCCGTCCTCGTTCTCCCCAAGCCGGCGAGGGTTCCAGGGCTCATACCGAGCACCGAACAAAGCACCGGGATGATCGTTTGCCCGAGCTCGTTATTCCTCAAGATCTGCAACTTCTCAATGTTCATGGCACCTTTACTAAGTTCGTGCAGTTCAGATACGTTGATTTCGTGTCTTTGGAAGACATGTTTCCCGGGTTGCTACCACTTTTTGACACCCAGGGCTGGTCTCCCTTCTGCTATTCTCACAAGCGGTACTCTCCAACTGCTGTGATGGAGTTCTACACAACCTCTGGGAAACCACTCGAGGTGATCTTTATACCAAGGTGAAAGGCACCCCGTTTCTGATCACTCCAAATCTTCTCTCCGTTGCACTTCAAATTCCAAACACTGGCATTGATATCATGAAACAACACCCATTGGCATCTGAGTACTACACACTCATCACTCGGTAGCCATACGATTCATCTAAAGATCGTGTGCAACTGAATGCCAACTCCTTCACTCCCTTTCATTGTCTCATCCACCATATCTTTACCACAATCATAGTCCCCAAGGATGGTAGTCAGGAACTTGTGACTGCCATTAACAAATCCCTTTTTCACGCATTTCTTAACTATGAACAAGTCAACCTACCACTCCTTTTACTCTCTCACATCCGGATATGCCTTCGCAATTCCAATAGGTCTATGCCTTATGCATGTCCAATCACTTCTCTTCTTTATTCATCGGCATCCAAATCTCCAAAGAAGAGATGACAACCTTCAAGTCTCGTAGCTCCTTTGATCTCACTGCTGCTCACAGGATGGGCTATAAATGGTTGATGGGGTTATGTCACGAGAACTCAAGGGTAAGGGACCGGCAATTGCTGAGGCAGATGAAGAAGATGATGTTGATGAAGATGATGCTGGTGATGACTCCCAGTCCGAGCCAATAGCAGCTTCGGGAGGTGAAGATGAAGATGCTACTGATGAACAAGCGCCTGCTAAGCTCTCTCTTCGAAATTTTATCATTGCTCAAATGGCACAGATGCAGCTTCAAATGACCACAGGCTTTGAACACCTAAAAGAACGATTGGACACTGTTGATACGAGCATTGAAGCACTAGCTGATACTCAAGTCCAGCTTCAGCTCAGACTTACTAGACTCTCCATAGAGATTCATGACATTCGTCAGGCTTCTGCACCGCCTGGCAATGATGCTGCTTAGAGAGTTTAGGTGTCCACTGTGTTTGGGTCTTGGTCATGGTCTTGGTCTTGTTCTTGATGTACTAATTTGCTTTCTTGGTCATGTTATTCTCTTCCTTGCAATTCCTTTTGTCACGTTGTTACTGCATTTTGTAACTGTGTGTAATGCTTGCCACTTCAATGAAAATCACAGTTATTTACTCTATTCAAGCGTGCATGACGTGTCTTTTTGGATGTTGTCAAAAGGGGGAGAACAAGCAATTGTATTATTATGCATTAATTGAAATTTTGTCATCATCAAAAAGGGGGAGAATGCTGGGTTTACATGGATTTATATTTGAGATGTTTGTTTTTTATGATGACCAAATCAATGAGCATTTCATGAACAATACAATTTCATGTGATATGAATGTGTGAAACATGATGAGAATGACAAGTCAAGCAAATGTTAATCAAGAAACACAAGTTTAATTTGATCATCTAAATGTTCACATTATCCCACTAACAATGCTCTTAAATGTAGGTGAGATTGCATGCAAGACAATGTACCAAAACTAGAGCAAAAAGATCAAGAAAAGCACAAAAACCAAGTGCCTGTCGATAGCCCCCAAGATGCCTGTCGACAGCCCTGCACAGACATATCTAATAGAGTACTGGCAAAGATGTACCTGTCGACAGCCCCACTGATGCCTATCGACAGATCAGCACAGATAGAACCAACAGGCTCCTGGCAAGGTGTGCCTGTCGACAACTCAAGTCGCCTGTCGACAGGTCCACATAGGGAACTGTCTCCCGAAAAGCCCAGCCTTCTGCCTTTTGCAAGTCTGTCTACATCTGTCGACAGATGCTGTTCTTGTTGTCGACAGACGAAGAGAAAATCTCAATACGAGATCTTCATACGTTTTCGAATTGGGTGTTTCCAATTGTCATGACTCTCCATACTTAAACACCCATATAAAAGGAACTCTTCGGAGTTATTTTCGTACAGAAGCAGCCACCACACAAAAACCCTAGCAAAGTCTCAAAAGAGAAGATCTTTCTGCTGCTCTGCTTCAACCGTTCGTCCAGACAACCAAAGAGACATCCTCCGAATGGGATTGAAGCCAGATTGTCCATCTCTCAAGCTTCTCCATCAACTGATACCTATCAAAATAAAGCTTGAAGCACATCGGACGATCATCTGAAGAGTTCCACATCAGGATTTGAAATCTCAACTCTGAACTCTTCTTTATCTCTGTTTTTCATATCTCGTGTGTGTGTGTTGTTGAGTCAAGCGTCCTTGTGCTTGATTCATGTTTGTCATGTTGTTCTGATCGTGGTTTACATCAGACGATGTAAGTGTGTGTGTGTGTGTGTGTTGTAGCGAGTGAACTTGCTGATAAGCAGTCTTTCTGCGTGTGTGTGTGGACGGTGGACGTAGGATACACAAGTTGTGTTAAATCATCGTGTATGTGGTTTGAACGTTTCACGCTAGATGTTTGGTAGGCACGTTGATCTCTCACACGCTAGATAAATTGCTACTCTATCTACTTACAATTAACACACAACCTAGTTTGATTTAAACTCTGTTTGAAATATCAAAAGTCTGTGTTTCCATCAAAAAGAAGGTCATAGTTTATCTAACAGATAGTAATCTATTCAACCCCCCCCCCTTCTAGATTACCATATTGGACAATTCGCACATCTTTCAATTTCTTGTGTTTCATTAACATTTCTTATTTTGTTCTTTTCTTCTTGTTCTTGATGTACTAGTCTACTTTCTTGGTCATGTTATTCTCTTCCTTGCAATTCCTTTTGTCACGTTGTCACTCCATTTTATAACTATGTGTAATGCTTGCCATAGCAGCTTCGGGAGGTGAAGATGAAGACGCTGTTGATGAACAAGCGCCTGCTGAGCTCTCTCTTCGAGATTTCATCACTGCTCAAATGGCACAGATGCAACTTCAAATGACCACAGGCTTTGAGCACCTAAAAGAACGATTGGACACCATTGATACGAGCATTGAAGCACTAGCTGATACTCAAGTCCAGCTTCAGCTCAGACTTACTAGACTCTCCACAGAGATTCATGACATTCGTCAGGCCTCTGCACCGCCTGGCAATGATGCTGCTTAGAGAGTTTAGGTGTCCACTGTGTTTGGGTCATGGTCATGGTCTTGGTCTTGTTCTTGATGTACTAGTTTGCTTTCTTGGTCATGTTATTCTCTTCCTTGCAATTCCTTTTGTCACGTTGTCACTCCATTTTGTAACTGTGTGTAATGCTTGCCACTTGAATGAAAATCACAGTTATTTGCTCTATTCATGCGTGCATGACGTGTCTTTTTGGATGTTGTCAAAAAGGGGAAAACAAGCAATTGTATTAATTGTACATTAATTGAAATTTTGTCATCATCAAAAAGGGGGAGAATGTTGGGTTTACATAGATTTATATTTGAGATGTTTGTTTTTGAGGATGAGCATTTCATGAACAATACAATTTCATGTGATATGAATGTGTGAAACATGATGAGAATGACAAGTCAAGCAAATGTTAATCAAGAAACACATGTTTAATTTGATCATCTAAATGTTCACATTATCCCACTAACAATGCTCTTAAATGTAGGTGAGATTGCATGCAAGACAATGTACATAAACAAGAGCAAAAAGATCAAGAAAAGCACAAAAACCAAGTGCCTGTCGACAGCCCCCAAGATGCCTGTCGACAGCCCTGCACAGACAAATCTAATAGGGTACTGGCAAAGATGTACCTGTCGACAGCCCCACTGATGTCTGTCGACAAATCAGCACAGACAGAACCAACAGACTCCTGGCAAGGTGTGCCTGTCGATAGACTCAAGTCGCCTATCGACAGATCCACACAGGGAATTGTCTCCCGAAAAGCCCAGCCTTCTGCCTTTTGCAAGTCTGTCTACATCTGTCGACAGATGCTGTTCTTGCTGTTGTCAGACGAAGAGAAAATCTCAATACGAGATCTCCATATGTTTCCGAATTGGGTGTTTCCAGTTGTCACGACTCTCCATACTTAAACACCCATATAAAAGGAACTCTTTGGAGTTATTTTCGTACAGAAGCAGCCACCACACAAAAACCCTAGCAAAGTCTCAAAAGAGAAGATCTTTCTGCTGCTCTGTTTCAACCGTTCGTCCAAGCAACCAAAGAGACATCCTCCAAACGTGATTGAAGCTAGATTGTCCATCTCTCAAGCTTCTCCATCAACTGATACCTGTCAAGACAAAGCTTGAAGCACATCGGGACAATCATCTGAAGAGTTCCACATCAGGATTTGAAATCTCAACTCTGAACTCTTCTTTATCTCTGTTTTTCATATCTCGTGTGTGTGTGTTGTTGAGTCAAGCGTCCTTGTGCTTGATTCACGTTTGTCATGTTGTTCTGATCGTGGTTTACATCAGACGACGTGAGTGTGTGTGTGTGTTGTAGTGAGTGAACTTGCTGATAAGCAGTCTTTCTGCGTATGTGTGTGGACGGTGGACGTAGGATACACAAGTTGTGTACTCCGAACCACCTTAAATCATCGTGTATGTGGTTTGAACGTTTGACGCTAGATGTTTGGTAGGCACGTTGATCTCTCACATGCTAGATAAATTGCTACTCTATCTACTTACAATTAACACACAACCTAGTTTGATTTAAACTCTGTTTGAAATATCAAAAGTCTGTGTTTCCATCAAAAAGAAGGTCATAGTTTATCTAACAGATAGTAATCTATTCAACCCCCCCCCTTCTAGATGACCATATTGGACAATTCCGAACATCTTTCAATTGCTTGTGTTTCATTAACATTTCTCATTTTGTTCTTTTTCTTCTTGTTCTTGATGTACTAGTCTGCTTTCTTGGTCATGTTATTCTCTTCCTTGCAATTCCTTTTGTCACGTTGTCACTCCATTTTGTAACTGTGTGTAATGCTTGCCACTTCAATGAAAATCACAGTTATTTGCTCTATTCATGCGTGCATGACGTGTCTTTTTGGATGTTGTCAAAATGGGAGAACAAGCAATTGTATTAATTGTGCATTAATTGAGAATTTGTCATCATCAAAAAGGGGGAGAATGTTGGGTTTACATGGATTTATATTTGAGATGTTTGTTTTTGATGATGAGCAAATCAATGAGCATTTCATGAACAATACAATTTCATGTGATATGATTGTGTGAAACATGATGAGAATGACAAGTCAAGCTGCTGAATAGTGTGCTGTCAACAGATGAATAGTGCACCTGTCGACAGATGAATAGTGACCTGTCGACAGATACACACAGAAAATGGTTTCCCGGAAGGCCAGTGTTCTGGATTTTGCAAACCTGTCAGCACCTGTCGACAACAGCAAGTCGGCTGTTGACAGACGGAGTTTTGGGAAGATCTAATAGCCATGATATGATCTATATTTGGGTGATCCCTTTAAGCACGACTCTCCATGTTTGGACACCCATATATAAGGATCATATGAGGCTATTTTCGCAGCAAGAAGCCACCATATCAAAACCCTAAGCAAAACACAAGAGAAGAGCTTCTTCCTGCTGCCCTGCTTCATCTCTCCGACCAGAGCGAAGAAGATCCATCTTCCAAGCGGAGTTGAAGTCGGTTCGTTCATGGTTCAAGATTCTCCATCAACTGATCTTCCTCCAAATGAAGCTTGGAGTTCTTCCAGACGACCACCACGAGAGTTCTTCATCAGGATGTACTTCTACATCTCTGAACTCTTCTACTTCTACACCTTTCATATCTTTGTGTGTGGTAGTGGTTCAAGCATTCCTTATGCTTGTTCCACGTATGGATTGTTGTTCTGATTGCATGTTTGCATCAGACAACGTGTGTGTGGTGTGTTGGTCAGATCAAGGCTAGAGGATCTGATCTATTGTGGAATTGATGTAGCGTGTGTGTGTGTGGTTGTGCTGTTGTGCTCGTGTGTGTGTGTTGTACTCAGTTCTTGAGTAGTGTGTCCTCACTGTGTGAGGGGTGGACGTAGGAGTCACTAGGTGTGATCTCTGAACCACCTAAAAAATCCCTTGTGCACTGTGGTTTGATTTGTGGTTTGCATTATGCTGCGCTAGATGCATGCCTAGGGATTTCGTCTACACACTACTTGTTAATTTGTTCACACACATTACATCAGATCAAAGGGGTTTTAATTGAGTAGATCTTTTAATCCAAAGTAATTCTTAAATTGTTTAAGTTTTCGCTGTAAATCTATTCAACCCCCCTTCTAGATTACCATATTGGACAATTCCGCACATCTTTCAATTGGTATCAGAGCGAGGTTTCTCCGATTTACTGCTTTTATAGCTTGATCTTGTGATCAGGAGATTCTCGGTCTTATGGAATCTAACAAGGGGTTAATGGCCGAGGGACACTATGTGACCAGGCCACCCTTCTTTGATGGCACTGACTATCCTTATTGGAAAAATCGCATGCAGGTGTTTCTGAGAGCTCAAAATTTCGAGCTATGGAAAATTGTCAGCAAAAGAGCATACACCCTTCCCGAGGACGAAGATACCTGGACGAAGGACCAGATTGCAAAGGGAACTCTCAACTGGAGTGCCCTGAACATGATGCAGTGCGCTGTTCATCCCAAAGAATACTCAAGAGTCTCCACATGCACTTCAGTGAAAGAGATGTGGGACAAACTTGAACTTATCTACGAAGGTACGTCCGAGGTAGGGGAAACCAAAGCAAGCATGCTAGTTTTTGAGTATGAAATGTTTAAGATGAATAATGATGAAACTATCTTAGATATGTTTGCTAGATTCATGTTAATAATAAATGGATTGAAAGGTCTTAAGAAAGAATACTCAGAAAGTGACATAGTGAGGAAGATACTTCGGTCTCTTCCATCCTCATGGAACACTAAGGCCACTGTCATTGAGGATTCAAAAGATCTCTTAAAGATGAAATGGATGAACTAATTGGCTCCCTGATGACATATGAAATAAATGTGAAAAGGAAAGAAACTGAAGAAAACCCAAAAGGTCAATTGCCTTAAAAGCTTCAAGCAAAAGTTCCTCTAGATCCAAAAAGATGTTCAACAGGAAAGTGATGAACCTGAAACGTCTAGTGATAGTGAAAATAATGAAATGGCCATGCTCACTAGACAATTCAAGAAATTCCTCAAATTCAAAAAGAAAGGCTCAGGTAATTCCAAATCCTTCCAAAAGAAAGATTTCTCTAATAAATTTGAGTCTAACAAAAAATCTGACATTGTATGCTATGAGTGCAAGAAACAAGGGCATATGAGAGGAGAATGCCCCGAACTCAAGAAAAAGTTGAAGAAAGAGAAATTCACCTTCAAGAAAGCCAAGGCAATGTTGGCAACTTGGAGTGATGAAGATGAAGACGAGGACACACAAGAAGCCGCTGAAGATGACGAAATTTAGTGTCTAATGGCTAGAAGCGACGACTCCAATGAGGTAAATTCTTCATTTGAAACTTATACTGTTGATGAATGGGAAGAAGCATACACTGTCCTATTTGAAAAATTCTGTGAATTCAAATATGAAAACAAGGCATTGAAAAAGAAAATCAATTCTTTTGTTCTTAACACACACAATGATGAACAAGTTGTTGCCTTAACTAAAGAAATTGAAATGATGAAAATTAATGAGGAAGCTCACTGTGAGGAAATGGATTGCTTGAAAATAAAATTGCAAGGAAGTCAAAAAAAAAGAAAAGTCTAACCAACTCTCTTGAAAGTTTTCAAAATGAACATCAAGAAACTAAGAAAAAGTTGGAACAGGCTGAAAAAGATCTAAAAGTAAAATCTGAAGATCTTAAAAGGTTCGTTAAGGGAAAACATAATCTTGATGCAATTTTGGGGTCAAACATCTTTGTTGCAAAACATGGAATTGGATATCAACCAGCAAAACAAAAGAAAATGGGAGAGACTTTGATAACTTCTTTGTTGATTCTAGCCCAAGCACAAACTATCAAGTCCCTTCCAAGAATAAGAAAGGTCAAGCTAAGGGTAAGAAATAGGAACCCAAGAAAATCAGTTCAGCTGTTAACACAACAAAGAAGTCTGTCAACATCCCCAAAGAGGGTTATCGGTAGGTCTGGAAACATGCTTCCAAAGAAAAGCTAACCAGGCAACAGAAGGGTAAAATGCCCATGCATGTTCCTCAGAATAACAAACCCACTGTTTTGGAAAAATCTTCATCATGCAATGTCAGTAAGAAAGTTGGGCACAATGCAAAACGATGATGGAATAATCCAAATAAACTGCTAATCAAACAAGTTTGGATTCCGAAGCATTTACTTTTTGGCATGAATGATACATTGGGACCCAAAGTAATTTGGGTACCAAAACCTCTTGTCTGATCCACATATGCAGGAATGCCTAGCAGCCCAAAATCAAAGCAAATATTAATCAAGAAACACATGTTTAATTTGATCATCTAAATGTTCACATTATCCCACTAACAATGCTCTTAAATGTAGGTGAGATTGCATGCAAGACAATGTACCAAAACAAGAGCAAAAAGATCAAGAAAAGCATAAAAACCAAGTGCCTATCGACAGCCCTGTACAAACAGATCTAATAGGGTACTGGCAAAGATGTACCTATCGATAGCCCCACAGATGCCTGTCGACAGATCAACACAGACAGAACCAACAGGCTCCTGGCAAGGTGTGCTTGTCGACAGACTCAAGTCGCCTGTCGACAGATCCACACAGGGAACTATCTCCTAGAAAGTCCAGCCTTCTGCCTTTTGCAAGTCTGTCTACATCTGTCGACAGATGCTGATCTTGCTGTCGACAGACGAAGAGAAAATCTCAATACGAGATCTCCATACGTTTCCGAATTGGGTGTTTTCAATTGTCACGACTCTCCATACTTAAACACCCATATAAAAGGAACTCTTTGGAGTTATTTTCATACAGAAGTAGCCACCACACAAAAACCATAGCAAAGTCTCAAAAGAGAAGATCTTTCTGCTGCTCTGCTTCAACCGTTCGTCCAGGCAACCAAAGAGACATCCTCCGAATGGGATTGAAGCCATATTGTCCATCTCTCAAGCTTCTCCATCAACTGATACCTGTCAAGATGAAGCTTAAAGCACATCAGGACGATCATCTGAAGAGTTCCACATCAGGATTTGAAATCTCAACTCTGAACTCTTCTTTATCTCTGTTTTTCATATCTCGTATATGTGTGTGTTGTTGAGTCAAGCGTCCTTGTGCTTGATTCACATTTGTCATGTTGTTCTGATCATTGTTTACATCAGACGACGTGAGTGTGTGTGTGTTGTAGCGAGTGAACTTGCTGATAAGTAGTCTTTCTGCGTGTGTGTGTGAATGGTGGATGTAGGATACACAAGTTGTGTACTGCGAACCACCTTAAATCATCATGTCTGTGGTTTGAACGTTTCACGCTAGATGTTTGGTAGGCACGTTGATCTCTCACACGCTAGATAAATTGCTACTATATCTACTTACAATTGAAAGATGTGCGGAATTGTCCAATATGGTAATCTAGAAGGGGGGGTTGAATAGATTACTATCTGTTAGATAAACTATGACCTTGTTTTTGATGGAAACACAAGCAAATTAAAAAACAGATCTCCCAAAACACAATCGATGAACAGAGAACCTGCTCTGATACCAATTGTTAGGATCGGATATTCGGTAACGGCAAAGCTAGAAGGGGGGGTTGAATAGATTTGCAGCGGAAACTTAAGCAATTTAAGAATTACTTTGGATTAAAAGATCTACTCAATTAAAACCCCTTTGATCTGATGTAATGTGTGTGAACAAATTAACAAGTAGTGTGTAGACGAAATCCCTAGGCATGCATCTAGCGCAACACAATGCAAACCACAAATCAAACCACAGTGCACAAGGGATTTTTTAGGTGGTTCGGAGATCACACCCAGTGACTCCTATGTCCACCCCTCACACAGTGAGGACACACTACTCAAGAACTGAGTACAACACACACACACACGAGCACAACGGCTCAACCACACACACACACGCTAGATCAAGTCCATAAAAGATCAGATCCTCTAGCCTTGATCTGACCAACACACACGTTTTCTGATGTAAACACGCAACCAGATCAACAATCCGTATGTGGATCAAGCACAAGGAATGCTTGAACCAGTACTACACACACAAAGATATAAAAGGTAGAATAAAAGAAGAGTTCTGAGTTGAAGATCAAATCCAAATGAAGAACTCTTCATGGTGGTCGTCTAGAAGAACTTCAAACTTCATGTTGATGATGATCAGACGATGTAGAAGAAGCTTGATTCGTGGACAAATCAACTTCAACTCCGCTCGTGAGATGGATCTTCCTCGCGCTGGATGGAGAGTTGAAGCAGAAAACAGGGGAACCTTCTTCTTCTTGTTCTTGGCTTAGGGTTTTTTTGTGTGGAGGCTCCTTGCTGCGAAAATACCTCTATATGGTCTATATATAGTGGTGTCCAAGCATAGAGAGTCATGCTAAAAGGGATCACCCAAATATAGATCATATCCTGGCCATTAGATCTTCCCAAAACTCCATCTGTCGACAGCCAACTTACTGTTGTCGACAGGTACTGACAGGTTTGTAAAACCAGAAGACTGGCCTTCCAGGAAACAAGTTCCTGTGTGTATCTGTCAATAGGCTACAGTGTATCTGTTGATAGGTCACTATTCATCTGTTGACAGGTACCGATAGGTTTCCAATTTCTTGAGCTATTGCTCTTGTCTTTGGTACATTGTCTTGCCTGGAATCTCGCCTACATTTAAGAAAATTATTAGTGAGATATAATGAACATATAAATGAACAAGTTAGACATATTTTTCTTGATTAGCATTTGCTTTTCTTGATTAACATTTGCTTGACTTGACATTCTCATTATGTTTCACATATTCACATCACATCAATTTGTATTGTTCATGAAATGCTCATCATCAAAAACAAACATACCATATGTCAACTTAACATTCTCCAGTAAACCCAACACATTCAACCACACAATAACATATGAATCACCTTAGCATGATCCTAGGCTTAGAAAGAAGGGGATTGGCCCTATGCATGGTAGAACTAGGGAATGGTTTGGGGGTCCCTACCTCAACTTGAAGAACCACCCTAGATGGGCCTTCTCGTATGATTGCACCCCTCCACCTCCGAGCTCCAACGCTCCACGAGCCTCCCACGAACTGAGCTCGTCCTCCTCCTCCTTCACAAGCTGATGGAGAGACACATGGTGCATACCATAGAGGAAGGAGAAGAAGACGTGAGGAGAAGGAAAGAACACAAGCAATCCAAACCACACTACAATTCACATCATACTTACCAAGCAAGCCACAAGGATCTCCCCTTCCAAAGCTCACCACGGAGTTCAACACACAGGGGAATCGCCACAGAGGGGAAGAAGATAGCAGAATGGCCAAATGGGACTTCTGCTCTCAGGCTGAGCAGTTTTAACACAGACGTTAAGAATGCGACGTCCCTGGTCATCGCGTTAGCAACACTAACGCGACACCCTCATACGTCGTGATCTTAAAGTCTGCGACCCAGACTGCCAAACCCAACACGTGGTATGCATGCAACGCTGACACCTAATCACGGCGGGTCAGTATGTCGCATTCGAGCATGCATGCCCACACGTGTCTCCACCGTCCAGACAACAAAACGACAAAAGAACTGTTTGCTGTCAGAACTAGATTGTGACAGGGGCGGCCGGCGCATTCCCAATCTAAACGCGACGGCTACCTCCGTCGCCTTCAGAAGGCGACGGCCCTGCATGTCGCGATCCCAACCGAGAGCTCCTGACCCACAAGGTAACAGGGATGTTACAAAGGCCCTTAGAGGATGGGCTTTGGCTAAAGAGGGCGCCAATCAAACAAACGGTACTAGTCAGGGATGAGGTACAACTATCTTGTTGTCTTGAGTACACCTAGTAAGTCTTTCCAACCGTTGATACGCATTAGAAGCCCACAACTTCTCCTATATGGGAGCCCAACAAACAATCTACTCCATAACCCATATTGGGCTGCCTTGCGTAAGCTACCTTTTGGACCATGGATCTAAACTCTTTCAGCTCATTTGAACTTTTAAGTTGGACTCGGTAAGCCACCCAAGCATGCGTTTCTTACTTCTCAGGGCTTACCCTTAATTTCCATCTCATCTAGCTAATTTTATTTTAAAAGATGACATCCGTCAAAGCTTCTCCCATCACTCCACCACCACTGCGGGGAGATCTAAGCCTCTAGATAACTGATTTGTAGTGTCAAATTAGAAGCCAAAAGAAGCTCCTAAGGATGGATCCCTGACATTCCTGTGGTCTAATGTTCAAAGAATCGAATTGAGGTTAATTTCGCCAATCACCGAACGCTCTCACAAATATGCACCTTTTGAAGGATTATGCATATGTTAAAAGAAGAAGAAGAACACACCATAAAGTTTCAGGTGAAGCAGGATTCCCATGTAGAACATTCCCTCAACGTTATTTAAGAAATTAAGCTTATTATTATATGGTAATCTTGGATTGGGTACCTTTCTTTAACTCAACTTTGGGTTTAGACCGAGTTGGCTTGGGGAGGGTTTCATTAATGGGTTGGGTTTGGAGTTGGAGAGTGGCCAGGATAGTGTTTGGGTACGATCATGATCCCTGTTGGGGATATACAAGGAGAAAAGCCCAAATCACATTTGAGGCCCAAATGAGATTTGAAGTTTGGTCCCAGCAAGTTCTCATTTTGAGGAAAAAGAAATCAAGAATAATATTTGGAGTAATATTTGCTGCACCGCTTAAGAGTATAGCAAGATAAGGGCTAGGTGCATTGTTTCTCTCACCTATAACCCACCAATCATCAATGTTGCATCAACTAGGATGATTTGCATCTTTCATGTAGACATCCAAACTCTCAGGTGACTTGCATTATTGAGTTCTTACTGATCTCTTTTTTCTTTGTCAGAAGATTTTTCTTCTTCTTTTTTTAATTACAAGTTTTGAAATAATTACACATTATTTTAAAATATGTGGAAATCAAAAGTAGACATAGGAATGAACAGATATTCTCTGTTCCCTGCGGATCTAGTACTGAAAACCCAACCATCTCCCCTTTTTAATTCTATTTTATTTATTTATTATTTGTAAAGACTAGCAATCCTGCATATGGTCGTATGTCCACCGCTGCTTTTATGAAACCTGATGTAGCCGTTATTCTTCAAGACTTCACTCTCTCTTCAATGTATCGAAAGGAGAGTTGGGAGAACACTTTTCTGAAACAAAAATAAATTTTGTAATGTTGTGAATGTTTGAATAGAAAGCAATATTCTGTCCAAAAAGAAAGGACAAGCAGTGTCACTTTACGTAGCATCTGTTCATGTACCAATTTCAAGAATCATATAAGTGTAGGCACACTTTCTTGCAGTAGTAGCAAGTACAATTTTAATTCGTACATAGCAATGATTATGGCAACTTTAATTAGAAGATACTTCATTTTTAATTAAAAAAATAAGTTAAAATTTGTTCAATTTAAAATCAGTGACAAGTTTCCTTAATCTTTATCCATGCTTTATCCCATGTGTCTGGATCAGCCACAAATTTATTCCACACTATCGAATGCCATGTTTGCACTTAACTTGTAGAAAGGTAAAACCATCATCTCTGATTATTTCAAAACAAATCATATATTTTTTATTTTCAAGCATTTTTCTGCATGCAAAATAACGCCTAAATTTATGTTTCTTAAAAACCCAAGATTAATTCGATTTCTCCTTAAAGTTTTCATGTACACGTTCCTTTTGAATCTTAATCGTTTTTCTAGTCATCCTACACACTCATCTATACATCCTCATCTATGTCACACAGGTCTTTTGCATGTGTCCAAACTTTCAGTTCCTTAGAACATACCATGTCTATCATAAGTAATTGTATAAAAGCTCCCCCTCCATATCAAGTTGACTGTTTTCTTTTTCCTTGGTTGGAGAAAGATTACCAAATGAAGGAAACTTTGTTGCCTTGTTGGTCACAAAAAGGATCTCAAATGCATTTCTCACATCAACCAACCTGTCTTGACTCTATACCGGTCACTCTGTTGTATTCATCTTCCTATTCTTTTGAATGCAAAAAAAAAAAAAGAGAAAAAAAAAACTTAACATCAAAACCCCTTCTTGCAGGAAATATTTTATCAGGAATATGATCTTAATCAAGTGACCCCCTTATCCACGCTAATCCACATGAACTTGGTCAGTCATCAGAATTCTTCAGAGGGCTAGGACATGGACCACATAACTGAGAAACCCACTTTCTTTCAGTGGGAGTGAAACAATTCGAAGCCAGAGAGAGTTGAACACTTTAACCATGAGCTAGCTAGTTGTAATAGGGTCCACATTTCAAGAGACTAACAGCAGCATATCACATGGACCAGTATATATACTTTGTACCATATGGTTATCCCTGCCCAAGGTTAAAAGTTCGAAGTGTCTTGTAAAGCTATTCATTACCCCTGGCTAGAGGTACTTTCTTGTTATATAGATGGTGCAATTCCATTCTTTTTGTTCTATCTTTTTCAACTACCAGTTTTCTTTTCACCAGCTGGCTCATGTCACCCCCACAGGGCCCAAGTGGAGAAAGTGGTGCCAACAGCTTAAAAACAAGGAAGATTAATGTCCTGTGGTTCTGTCCAATTTAGTCTTTCAGAGATTATAATGGCACGCATGCTCCCTGGGGCCCTCAAATGCTCAAACTAAACACTATGCTCCGCTGAAGTAATATGGTCAAATGCATGTTAAAGAGTATGTGTGGGCACAGGCTATCTAGCGTCAAAGGGTGCATGCAAACATGCAAGTGTGTCTGATGTAGCATCTGATGACAACTCAAACTCAAACCTGTTTAATTAGGTTGGTGTTGTATATGTTTCTCCAAGGAATAATTGCGAGTGACCCCAGAAATCTTGTGTACTTTACTGTCGTATGCTATCTACTTTTACCTTCATTTGACAGTTATCTAACTTTAGTTTTATATGAAATAGGATAGGGCAAATTAATTAGGAGTCTCTGACTGTAATAGAGATGTTTTTGCTGTAATATGGATTAACATATACTGTAACAGATGATAACATTTACTGTAACAGAGGATAATATTTACTGTAATGAGTTACAGCTCTATCAGGAACTAGAAAATAATTCAAACATTTGATAGGGACTCCTAATTAATTTGCCCAATAAGATATGAGGAAAACATAGTATATCTTTGTTTAATTTACTTACATTATTGATGACTTGTCATGTATCCTTTCAAAAGTCTTGTTCTTTATATTTTCGTGTTTGAAAAGGGCCGACTCTTAACGTAGACCGTTCTATTGTCATAGGATGGATTGGATGAATGAGCTCGCCAAGGATGCAAAGGAACAAAGAATTAGAGGTATGTGAATGAACTCCAAAGAATAACCCTATGATACTTAAGTCAAATATGGTAGGTAAGGAAAGCAGTAAAGAGGAGAGAAGAAGGTGACTCAAGATCGCTTTCCACTAGTAAGAGTGCTTTCATTTGCTTATCTTCACCGAAGGGCAATCCAGAGATTAAATAGGCATCAACTTCTCCTTTCATCCACGTGGGGCGTGGTGACATGGTACAAATGGGACGCGGTGGGAGTTGCCTATAATATGGTGGCCTAAAGTAAGGCGATCCATTCTAGCGCCTCTACCCCATATGGCGAATAATTATGTCGTCTGCAGTATGATCATCTAGAATGAGGTGATCCACGTCAGGGCTGAGACCCTCTATAGTGGGGCAATCATGAGGCTGATCTCCAAACCTTACTCCCTATGTCTCTTTATCATTTTGCCTTAGGGAGGGTCTACCTGGAGGAGGCAGCGGCAGTGCAGGCGGTCGGGTGATGGCAGTGGTCGAAGACACTTCCCATCGAAGGCAATGAGAGAGAGAGAGAGAGGGTGGGCTTTGGGGACGAAGGCGGGAGGGGGAAAAGAGCTTTTGGTGACAGATATTTCTGACGGAAATTCTTCTATAGAATATTCTATCGGCAATTCGACGAAAATGTTTCCGTCGAAATTATTGACGGATTTTCAGGTGAAAATGTTTTTACCAACAATTTTACAGACGAAAAATTTTCGTCAATTTTTTTTGTCTGTAAACCCACTTTTTCTTGTAGTGCTACAACGTAAAACTCTGTACACACATTTTGACCATTTTAAACTCTTCTATAATCTTGATATCCTATAATCATGTGCATTTATCATATATGTGCTTATTCTTTAAAACTCTAGATTGTTGTACGAATAATTGTCCGAAGACATAACGGTAAGAAGTGTCTACATTCTTTAGGGTCTTTAGACTTAACATAATTAAGATGTCAGTGCAAATAGGGGCAGGTCCAGTCCCTGGGAAGAGCACCCGAATGCATTTAATCTATAGAGTGTTAATGGATCAACTGCTTTAGTGTTTGGCATAGACATTCCTATATGCTGGATTAGTGAATACTCCATAATACATTATTGTTTCCTTATGCTTATTACAACCTAGTCTGCATTTTGTCATGAACAACCAGTACATGTTTGGAGAATTGCTATACAGTTATTATACGTTTGATATTTGACGAAATGTCATTATATGCTTGATACTTGCCATCCTGGCTCAGTTCATTGACCTATCATTTTGTTCTTGACACTGTTACTTGATCACAGTTCAATTCTTCTACATCTTGATTTGTACCATTCTCCATTTACTTGTACCACATTATTTGTTATATTCATGTACAACAATTTTCTTGATTCTTTATTCATCTTTATTC
Source organism: Colocasia esculenta (assembly GCA_014218235.1). Classification (NCBI taxonomy): domain Eukaryota; kingdom Viridiplantae; phylum Streptophyta; class Magnoliopsida; order Alismatales; family Araceae; genus Colocasia; species Colocasia esculenta. The sequence goes on along the minus strand of CM024764.1, from coordinate 66,295,867 downwards.
TTTCATTTTTTAGGATAAATTCTATTGGGCAAGACTGCTCATATCTATTTTTTTTCCCAGGTAATGTACAGTTCTAGAAGATGGGACAACGTGAATTATGTGCTGAGAGATCAATCCATGCTGCGTCTACCCTTTGAGTTTTAGTTTGAGAGTCATGTAAATACCTTAGTTTAGAGGAATGTCAGTTAATTATTTTTATTTTAGAAAAATACCCCAGGCAATTTCTTTTTCAAAAATTTAAAATTTATTCTTGATTTCCTATTCACTCACGTTATGACATTTATAGACATATTAAATATTGGGACGTGATAGAGTGGTATCAGAGACTCATTTGAGGATTCAATAACTTGAGAGTTATTGACCTTCAACATTCTATAGCAACCTTTAAGAATGGGTAGAAAGCTTGAGGATAAGTTAGATAAGTATAGTTGATTGTAGTTTAATCATCTTAAATTTCTCAAAATTTTGCGAGAAAAGGACATAATAAATCACAAAGACCAATATACCAAGTAGTCAGATACATGTGGTAACAATTATATTAATACTATTAGTTAGAAAAGCTAGTTTCTAAACTATTTATTGATTGATCAAACTTAGACTTTTATTTGCTGAGCCTAGTATGATGGGAGAAAACACATTGGAGAGAGGTTCAATCAATAATGAACAACCTTGCTCAGTTTTTAGAGCAAGTAATCCCAGTCAATGACTAATGGAAAGTGGAGCGTCGTGAAAATATTAGAAATACAAACCCCAAGGAAATTTCAAAAATCTAGATTAACATTTAGTGGGGGGACTATAATAATAGTAAGTTATTATTAAGAATTTTCTAAACACTTAATATATCATTAATAAAAAATAAAGAACATGGTGGAGGTTGCATCTAATTGAACCTAAGATGACAATCTAACTCCTCAGAATTTTGGGAATGATGATAATACTTAATTCTTCAACGACTAACCATGTTGTGACTACAAGATATATGGTGGGTGCACACACCATATGATTTAATAATCATGACAGAGTTGGTAAGAGTAACCAAGACTAAATAAAATTCAAAAATCTGAAAACATAATCTTTGTGATCCATCCAAACTAGTCATTGAGTTTAGAGGACCAAACGTTTTTTTGTGGGGGAGAAACTATAACGTCCCAAAATTAAATACCAAAATAAAAATATGATATCAGAAATTATACTAGATACTGATCCTCATGAAAGACATAACTACTTACATGAAACATGATTACACATAAATTTAGAATATTTTCACATAATTAAGGTGATTCTGGCACTGTCTTCGGATGTACGTACCTCGACGGGATGACACCGGGTACTGAAAATGAGATCAAATCTGAAGTCACCATAATTATCAAAAAAATATATTGATTCTAAAGACATAAATATTAGGAATTATTGATACATAGATATCGGGATTAAATCGACCTAATAATTTTTGGGGTAATTTTCACTTGACTAAAAACTATTTTAAAAAATTAAACTAAAATCATCATAATTTGCATCACCTCCTAATGAGCTTATTTTTGTTTGAAATTTAACTTTAATCGAACATCATTTAGTTATAAATTAGTGTCCCAAGTAATCTAAACGAATTAAATTGATTTTGAAATATATTTTACATAACTTTCTTGTGGACTAAGTAATAAAAGGTTACGCAAGCTGTTGAATCGATGGCAATAGAGCTTTTCACCTAGAGGGGGCGTGAATATGTGTATTCTGTCACGAAAGCTAATTTAACAAGAGCTTACTAACACACATTAGTTATGTTAGTCAAACCATAAAAGACAAAAATTTTATCCTAGTTCGAACATTTCTCCTAATGGATTTCCTACGTCTAGTCCCTAAGCCAATGGCTTAAGATTTTACTATCTTTTCTAAAGATATAACATCCTGGTTTTCACCGGTATTCCCTTCTACATAAGGGGAAAGATAATCTGCTAGCTGCAACTAGCCTTCCCTTTTTAACAGGGGAACCAACCACTAAGATCACTTTGTCCTTCCCTCTTCCAGAAGAGAAAAACACTTTGCTCAGCAGGCCTTCCCTTCTCAAGGGGTACACTTACTTATGATAAGCTTTTTGTGTGGAATACTAGACTCAGAGTGACTCCAGACTTAGAAGTATACAACAGATGGATTCTAGTCTAAAAAGAGACTTTCTAAGTCTGAGGAGAGAATCTTTACAAGGCGATATTTCGATAGTTGCACAAATGTATGCACAGGCAAGACTCCAACATATCAAACTAGCTAGAATCTATGGAGAGGAAGCTTGGTGTAGCACACTTGCACTCTTTCACCTTTTCTCGTGTATGTGCTTATATCTCTCCTACTTTCTTGTCTCTAGCTGGTTATCTCCCACACTCATGTATCTCCTATTCTTCATAAATGTCTTCCTTTTATAGGCTGCATCTTTGTAGCCGTTGCTCTGGTCTATTTGAATATATACGTTGGAGGGATAATCATTGCGTGTCTCCTTCAGAGGCCGATGTGCATGTATTTTATGTTCACATTGGTTAGACAATCTTGCATTGATCATTTTTGTCTTTTTCCTAAACGAGACAAGTTTCAAGAGATGTACTAGACTAGGTCCAAGTTCAAGATACAGATATTTCTAAGTTCATGAGGCAAAGCTTAGATGGTATTATTTTTATGAAAGCTTTGCAAAAGATTGAAGGTAATGTTCTCAGAGAGTGGTTTGATTTTAATCATCTATGTATTTGTATGAAAAACGTATTTCTCAAGATATCATATCAAACAAGAATTATACCATAAGCAGACGTTCAATCATACATTAAAATTTCTATTTATGAAGAAATGTCATGAATGTGATAAACAAATGTTAATGATGAGAAGATATGATATAGATTATGTGTATCCATTACATCTATTTAAGATGTTTATCGAAATGATACTTCGGATATGACGAAGTGGATTTTGTATATGACGAAGTGACTTTTGTATATGACGAAGTTGTTGCCCAGCTAGCTAGCCCAGAGGGGGGGTGAATGGGTTATTAAAACTTCGATCTCTGATTAAAACCTGTTTACTGAAAGGATTGCACAACTTAATAACAAGGTTAGAGTTAGAGCAAACAAGACAACAATCACACAAAACACATCCACAAGACACAAGGATTTTATCCTGGTTCGGAACTCCTCTCCACAGGAGACCTACGTCCAGTCCCTGAGCAATACCTCAGGATTTTACTACCAAGGGTACAATCCCCCTTAAGGATCCTTACACCCAGCCTCAACTGGTCTTCCTTCAGCCTGAAGGGAACAACAACCACCCTGGATACCACCAGGTCTTCCTTCGTCCAGAAGGGAACAACAACCACCCTGGATACCACCAGGTCTTCCTTCGTCCAGAAGGGAACACAACCTAATAAGAAAAAGGGTGTGAAAACAGGCTTCAGACTCTAGCTTGACCAGCTACACACTGAAGCTCCTAAGCCCCCGAGAGAGAAAGAGATTTAACAAGGTTTTTCTCTCCAAGGACCACACAGGCTCTTACAAATGAGAAGATTCCTTTTGAGCACAGAGAGCTAAGAGCTTAGAACAAGGTTGGAGTGGAGGCTTCGCTCTTCTTCAAAGTTCTAAAGACTCTAAGAGATGGATTTCTTTCTTCTTCTAAAATCAAGCGTTGTTGCACACCCACTATCTTTTCCGTCTTGAGTCTTCTATTTAAACTGCTGATTCAAATTCGAACGTTGAAGTGTCCGTTGTCTCTTATCCTTGTGTACGTTAGACTGGTCACTGAGGAAGCTTCTGATCGTCAGTCTTTTATCCTTGTGTACACGCCAAAGAGATGTCATAGAACTTTGTATCTTGTGTCCAATGTTGTCCAGATGAGTCTTGTCAGATATCTGTAAGCATATCATCAATAAATAGAAGACAGCTAAGACTGCTGTCTATTGTTAGTTGAGATGGAACAGATATTGCAGTATATAGCAAAGCTCCTTTCTGTCTAAAAAAGTACGTAGACAGAGTAGCATAGAAATGGAAGATATTGTCTGCATGCATGGGAGATACGATCAGAGAGCATTTAATGCATAGCAGTCAACGGACAAGATATGACTTTGACTTTTCAACGCTATTAAAAGGCATTATACTGATGCATCAAGAAATTCGATAAAAAGAATCTTGCTGACTTATGAAATCGTTATGAATTATAGCAAGTTGTTATGAACTGTAAGGAAATCGATGTGATAACTTATGAAGTCGTTACAACAAGCAGGTCGTTGTGAGTTCTGAAGAAATCGTTACAAGAAATCGTTATGACTATCGAGTTGTAAGGAAATCGTTACACGAAATCGTTATGACTGTCAAGTTGTAAGGAAATCGTTACACGAAATCGTTATGACTGTCAAGTTGTAAGGAAATCGTTACACGAAATCGTTATGACTCCAAAGAAATCGTTATGAAGTCTAAAGAAATCGTTATGACTATAGAGTCGTTGCGAATTCTAAAGAAATCGTTACGAGGTCTAAAGAAATCGTTATGACTATAGAGTCGTTGCGAATTCTAAAGAAATCGTTACGAGGTCTAAAGAAATCGTTACGGCTAGAGAGTCGTTGCGAGTTCTAAAGAAATCGTTACGAGGTCTAAAGAAATCGTTACGGCTAGAGAGTCGTTGCGAGTTCTAAAGAAATCGTTACGAGGTCTAAAGAAATCGTTACGGCTAGAGAGTCGTTGCGAGTTCTAAAGAAATCGTTACGAGGTCTAAAGAAATCGTTACGGCTAGAGAGTCGTTGCGAGTTTCTAAAGAAATCGTTACGATATCGATTTGTTTTGAGTTTTCCGGTCAAAGAGGAAATCGTTCTGCTTATCAAAGAAGTCGATACAAAGACTTGGATAGAAGTGATGAGACTTACCAGATTGTCTTGAACTTTCATTTTTCTTTTATTTCCTGTACTTAAGGCTCAAGTAATCCATTAGTGTTATTTTGTTAATCATCAAAATTAATATATAAATAAATGGAAATATTTATTATGGGGACAGTTTGGTCATCAATCTCCCCCTTTTTGATGATGACAAAATATACTAAACATCATACAAAAAATGAAATGTTTTTCAGATTTACGTTAGTTGTCTCCCCCATTTTGTCATTAAGCAAAAAGATAAGCGGTGAGACAAAGAAGAGAGAAAGATTTATATTAGGATGGAGAAAGATAATACAGAGGAGATAACAAGGAGGCATGCTGTGAGACAACAGCCCATGCCTTGATCTCAAGATCCTCAAAAATTTGCAGAAAAACGCCAGAGGCAACTGAGAAGGAGGGTCCCATGGAAGGGATGTTCCTCTGAATGTAGAGTTGCCTTTGCTGCTCTAAGAATTCTCCATACTGAGTTTTGTCCAAAATGAATCTGAAGTAAGTACTCTTACCAAAACTGGCCCTATGGAGAAATCTGTCCAAGGAAATTGGATAGTGAATTTGTTGATTTAACAAATCCTGCTTTAAGGCATAGAAAGCAGAATATCTAGATGCCCATACAGCATAGATCTCTGGTATGGGTGCGATGGAGTTTAGATCCATAAAAGCTTCTGCAGAAAGAGCAGGCTTCCTCTGACTAACAAGATCTTGATTGATGGCTTCCAATTGCTGATAAGAGGCCTGATAGAGAAGCTTCCATTCTGATGAGGTGAGTCTTTCACACTCAGAAATGAGTGGAGCTAAGGTCTGAGAAGACATGCGGCCAGAGTGATATTCTCTGAAGATGAACCGCAAAAAGGAAGGAGATCTGCCCTGCTTGGCTGACATCCTGCCCATCTGTCTTGCAAACATATCTAGAGCATGAGACCCAGCATCTGAATCAAACACTAAAGAGTGCAGCTTCGGCAGAAGAACTGGAAAATCAACCTTGAAAGAGACAAAGTCTACTTTAAGAGGAAGGTTGAGAGGGGTTTCTGATTTCAGCACAGTAATCTGCGAATGGAACTGGCAAAACTGAACTTCTGGAATTTTGTTCAAGTAACAGAAGTCACTGTACAGCTGAAAGGCTCTGGCAATGCGAATTTCCTTCAAAATGAAGGATCCCCAAGAGTTCTTGTGCTGGATGATAAACCACTCAGAGAAGGTGAGTGGGTGAGCTCTGTGAGTGAGGGATTCGGCCCTTGCAGTCAGGTATTTTGCATACTGAGCCTTATTTCCTTTGATAGCTGCCCACTGATCTTCAGTCTTGAACTCAGTGCCCTCAAGGATTTTGGATTTGAAAGCTTGAGATATCTGAGTAAAAGGAAGAACAATGTCCAGGTGTTCGGATAGGTTGAGAAAAGGAATACCATAAATGGTAGAAAGAATGCATTTCTGGAGGTATTCTTTGTAGATAGGTCTTCTCTTAGGATCAAGGGTAAGAGAGTACCATAAAGGAGGGTATAGAGGAACAGAAGGAGTGCTTAGAGATGAGGAGGTTTTTCTCTTTTTCAAGGCAGGACTGGGAGGGTCAGTCCTGTGAATGTGAGAGGCTGTGGAAAGAATGGTGAGGAGGGTGTTCCTTTCAAAATTGTCTGGAACATTGGTGTCAAAGACACCAAGAGGCAGAGGTTTATCTGGAGGAAAGATAACAGAATTAGGAGGAGTAGGAGGATAGAAAAAATGTTTAGGATTAAAGGAAGAGGTTGGTTGAAGAGGAGATGTTTGAATTTTAATAGGTGAAGGTTTAGGAGTTAATGAGGATGGAGCTGAGATGTGAGCTGGAGTAGGAGAGAAGGAGGGTTGAGATGAAGTAGAGGATGAGGAAGGTTGGGTGCGAGGCATGGGATGTTTTATGGTTGGTGGAGCAGGAGGTGCAGTAGAAGGAGATGAAGGTGTGGAGAGGGTTGGAGTGGCAAGAGATGAAGTATCAGGGGCCTTGGAGACTGACACTGGCTCTTTCCCTTTGGCCTGACTCTCTCTGACTGCTGGAGAGGGTCCTGAAGACCCTGAGGCTGCCACTGGTCCGGGTAACCTCACGACTGATGGCCCTGATGGCCCTGACCCTTGAACTGGTGGCCCTGTTGGCCGAGAGACTTCTGCTGGAGGCCCTGGTGGCCTAGGAACTTCAGCTGGACTGCTCTGAGTGGGTGCAGGAGGGACACCACTAGACCTTGAAAGATTAGCCAGCAAATTCTTCATATCAGACATCTCTTTATTGAAATACCTCATTGCATTTCTTATTGAAGATACGTCTGAGGAAGTTGAAGCTTGATTAGAAACAATGCCTTGTATGCTAGACTGGACTGATGCCAAGATCACTCCTTGGGCCTTTAACATAGCCATAACAGGCTTCAAGTTCACTTTTCTAGGGCCCTTCCTTGACCTTCTGTGAACAATTCTCTTCTGCTTACCTTGATGAGTGACAGGCTCCTCAAGATTTATAGTTGTACTTGGGCCTTCACTAACATCAACCATGGCTGGAGCTGGAATTTCCTGAGTAGGTGCAGCTTTCTCAGGAAAAGCTTCATTCTCTGGCTTTTCAATCTCAGCTTGCTCCCCCTGAATGGGAGCAGGGACTTCAATACTTTCTTGCTCCCCCTGAGCAGGAGCTTCTTCCACGACAACTTTCTCCAAGTGGCCTTCTGCCACTGATTCAGATACTTCAGGATCAACTCTACTTTGCTCCCCTTGGTTAGGAGCTTCTTCCATGACCACATCTTGTTGAGTACCTGCTTGTACCTCAACATCTGCAACCGATTCAGACTGAACTTCAGTATGGCCTGCTGCCATAACTTCTTCATCAGGTCCACCTGCCTTAGAAGAGACTGAGATGGAGGGAATGGAATCCAATACCTCTCTTAAAATAGAGGCGACTAAGGTGGTGGGCAAGGAATCTGCCACACCAGCTGCACCCTCTTCCAATTGAGCTTCGGATTGGCATCCCACAGCTGACTCTACTGGTTCTTGCTCTGCTTGATTTGCTGCTGCTTGCTCTGCTGGATCTGCTGCTGCTTGCTCTGCTGGATCTGCTGCTGCTTGCTCTGCTGGATCTGCAATGATTGCCTCTCCCTCAGCCACAGAAGTCTTTGACCACATTCCATCTACCACTGAGAATCCACTTTTCTTCAGATTTCTGGACCTTATAGACTGGCCCATCTTTTCAGCTACTGCACCTGACAAATCTACTCCAAAGTGCTTGAAAATCTTGGTCAGTAGATGAGCATACGGAAGGGAAACATTCAACTTGCTCTTTGTTTCCCATAACTGAGCATGTGCAAACATCATTCGCTCAATCATCACTGCGGCCAGGTTTATCTCTTTGTTCTGGATTGCCCAGAACATTATGTCCGAATCTGCCCTAGTGCATGAAGAAAAGGTAGCACTACGAGGTACTAAGATTTGGCAGACTATAAAGTGAAGCAATCTATTGAATGCGGACATCTGATTAATATCAAGCTTCCCATCCTTTAACTTAAATCCTGGACCGATAATCCCGAGACCTTTGACTTCATCATTCACAGAGTGAATGCCACTAAATCCAGAGGTCTTCACTCCAAACAAATCACGCAAAAGCTCATGGGTTATTCTGATTTGGATGCCCTTGACAGAGGAAACAAGGGACCCATCTGCTTCTGACTTCAGACAAATGTAGAAGGCTTTTACCAAGTCCGGGTAGCTTACCTCACTGAAGGTGACCACATCCATCCACTGCAATCTTCTTAGAGTATCAACTAGCCTGGCCATGCCATTCTTCTCAAGATTCTGAACATCCACTGCCTTATTTCCGCAAATCTTCGTCTTCACAAACGTAAATCTTTCTTGCTCCCTTGGGGATAAATACTCAGCACTGTAGCCCCCAACACTTCCGGAGATCAACGGAGCGGCCATGGGTGCAGAGAAGAAAAGATTCTGGAAGGGAGGATGATGGAAGGGACGGAAGTTCTCGAAGGAATTCTTCGCGGGAAGAGAAGAAGGCTTCGAAAGTTGCAGAGAGTCGATCCCAAAATCGTTAGGGCATCGGCTTTGGGTGAACAGATAGAGGATAAAAAGGGTAAAGGTAGAAGACGAGTCGATCTCAAAGCGATTTGGATAAAATAATATTACTTTATTGAACGGAGGAGCGCCAAAGGCGGTAAAGATAGAAAGCGACAAAAAGATTTGACAAGTCAAACAACTTTCCACACAGAAGCGGTCAAAGCATATAGATAACTGAGTTTTGCTTAACTTTAACGGAGAGAGAACTTTCATTTAATCTGAAAAATTTATATGTCAATAAAATCACAGAAATTCTTTCACAAATTGCACATCCCTAGTTCCCTTCTAAGAGATGTAAATCTCTCTTCAGGTAGGGCTTTTGTGAAGATATCTGCCAATTGACCATTTGTATCTATAAACGAAATTTCTAAATTACCACTAGCTACATGGTCTCGAATAAAATGATATCTTACCTCAATGTGCTTCGTCCTTGAGTGTTGAACTGGATTTTTGGTGAGGTTGATGGCACTTGTATTATCACACAATAGAGGAATTGATTTGATGTGAATGCCGAAATCTTCAAGTTGTTGCTTTATCCAAAGAAGTTGTGTACAGCAACTTCCAGCAGCAACATATTCCGCCTCAGCTGTTGATAGAGCTACTGAATTTTGTTTCTTGGATGTCCATGATATTAGGCATCCTGCAAGAAACTGACAACATCCACTGGTGCTCTTTCTATCTACTTTGCAACCAGCATAATCAGCATCTGAATATCCTATTAGATTTATCTCACAAGATCTAGGATACCAGAGACCTAAGTCATGAGTTCTAGCTAAATATCTAAATATTCTTTTTACAGAAATTAAGTGAGACTCTCTAGGGTCTGCCTGATATCTAGCACACATGCATACACTGAACAAAATGTCTGGTCTACTGGCAGTTAAGTAAAGTAATGATCCTATCATACCTCGATAATTCTTTTGATCTACCCTTTTACCTTTTTGATCACTGTCCATTCTGGTTGATGTGCTCATTGGAGTTGATAATGGCTTTGCATCTTCAAATCCAAATTTCTTCAACAGCTCTTTGGTGTACTTTGCTTGACAGATATGAGTGCCATCCTTCCCTTGCTTGATTTGCAATCCAAGGAAGTAGCTTAACTCCCCCATCAAGCTCATTTCGAATTCTCCCTGCATAAGCTTTTCAAAGTACTTGCAAAGAGATTCATCAGTAGATCCAAAAATAATATCATCTACATAGATTTGTACAAGAAGTATATGTTTAACCTTAGATTTTATAAATAATGTACTATCTACTTTACCTCTAGTGAAACCATGATTTAATAAGAAAGTACTGAGCCTTTCATACCAGGCTCTAGGAGCTTGCTTTAAACCATATAAAGCCTTATGTAGTTTAAATACATGATTTGGAAATTCAGTGTCGTCAAAACCTGGAGGTTGTTCAACATAAACTTCCTCCTTGATGAAACCATTTAAAAAGGCTGATTTGACATCCATTTGAAAAAGTTTTAAATCAAGTGCAGATGCATAAGCAAGTAAAATCCTAATGGCCTCAAGTCTAGCTACAGGTGCATAAGTTTCATCGAAATCTATGCCTTCCTCTTGGGAGTAGCCTTGAGCCACCAATCTGGCTTTGTTCCTTAAGATTATTCCAGACTCATCCAGTTTATTTCTGAACACCCACTTGGTGCCAATAACTGAATGATTGGATGGTCTAGGAACAAGTGACCATACTTGGTTTCTCTTGAACTGATTTAGTTCATCTTGCATGGCTAATATCCAAGATTCATCAGATAAAGCTTCATTGACTGTCTTAGGCTCTACTTGAGAAACAAATGCTAAATAGTCGCATGGAATTACATTACCTCTAGTTCTTACCCCTACAGATGGATCACCAATGATGTTTTCAGGAGGGTGATCTTTCTGATATCTCCATTCCTTTGGAAGATCTTCATGTTGGATTTCTGTTTGCTGCAGTTCTTCCAGAGTTGGATCCTCTTTGTCCTTAATTGAAGTATTCTTTAATTTTTCGGACAAGTCATCTGCATCATCAATGTCACTAATTTCTTCCTTTTTCAAGGAAGGGTTAGATTCATCAAAAATAACATGTACTGATTGTTCAATCAATAAGGAACGTTTATTGAAAACTCTATAACCTTTGGGTTTAGAAGAGTACCCCATGAAGATGCCTTCATCTGATTTGGCATCCAACTTACCAATGTCCCTTTTTCCATTGTTATGGATGAAGCAAGGACATCCAAATATTCTGAAATGGCTAATCTTTGGCTTCTTTTCTTTGTAGAGTTCATAAGACGTCTTTTTCAGAATTGGCCTGATCATCACTCTATTTATGATATAACATGCAGTGTTGATAGCTTCGGCCCAGAAATATCTTGGCAGATCATATTCTGACAACATGGTTCTTGCCATATCCAAAAGAGTTCTGTTTTTCCTCTCAGCAATTCCATTCTGTTGAGGTGTCCTTGGAGCTGAGAAGTTGTGCTCAATTCCTTGATCATCACAGAACTTCGTAAACTTTTCATTCTGAAACTCACCACCATGATCTGATCGAATAGAGACAATTGAGAATTTCTGATCTTTCTGAACTTTCTTACTGAAGCTGACAAAATTTTCAAATGTGTCATCTTTGTGCTCTAAAAAGGATACCCAAGTGAATCTTGAATAATCATCAACTATTACAAATCCAAAATTCTTTCCTCCCAAACTGGTAGTTCTCATTGGCCCAAATAAATCCATGTGAAGTAGTTCTAAGGGCTTTGAGGAGGTTACTACAGTCTTTGATTTGAAGGAGCTCTTGGTGTGCTTTCCTCTTGCACAAGGTCTGCAAATGCTATCCAATCTGAAATTTACCTTTGGCAGTCCTTCAACTAGTTTTCTCTTTCTGAGCTTGTTCAACCCATCCAAGCTGCAGTGGCCCAATCTTCTGTGCCACAACTCAGTTGATTGATCTTTACTAGCTGCCAAACACACATCTTGATCCTTGAGTTTCTCGAGATATAGAACATACAAATTTCTTTCTCTGTAGGCTTCAAATATGACTGCACCATCCTTTAAGATACTGCATTTTGATTCTTGAAACTGAATTTGATGGCCTTTGTCACACAACTGGCTGATGCTGATGAGATTGTGCTTTAACCCTTTGACCAGCATTACATCTTCTATAACTGATTTTCCTTTGATGTTCACAGACCCGCTTCCTATCACAGTCCCTTTTCCATTATCTCCATAGGTGACTGTACCTTCTTCAGCTTGGAGATCAACAAATATCTTCTTGTTGCCTGACATATGCCTTGAGCACCCACTATCCAAATACCATTTGGATGCTCGAGGGTTAACCTGAAATGAGAACATCAAGCTTTAGGTACCCAAATTCTTTTGGGTCCTGATTGGTTAGTATCATCAACTTTACCTTTTAATATCCATTTTTTATGTCTTGTTGGGCATGTAATTTTAATATGTCCTAACTTGTTGCAGTGACTGCAGCAGGATAACTTAGTCACTTTTTCTATATATTTGAAATCAGCTTTGTATGCTATATCTTGTTCGGGTACAAATTTTGGTGTTGGATATGTTTTAGGGTATATTATGGTTTCTTCATTGTCTGGGGGTGTATATCCTAATCCATTTTTCTTTTTACCCGATCTCCTAGCACCTTTTAATATTAAAGAGTTTTTACCATTGGTGAATTTCTCTAGTGTACTTGATAGATTATCATTTTCTTTATTTAGTCTTTCTATTTCTATTTTAAATTCACCTAAGTCTTCTTGTTTTTCTAGAAGATTTATTTTCTTATTTTTCTCTTTTAAATCTTCACATAATAATTCATTTCTTCTTTTATGTTCAGTAATTTGTTTTTCAAGTTCTTCATTTTCTGTTCTTAGGTCTGAATTTGTATTTTCTAGACAGATTATATTTTTCTTACTAGTTTTAAGTAATTTGCATACTTCTTTGTATTTTTCATAAAGTTCATTAAAAGCATTTTCCAAATTGTCAGAATCTGAATCATTGCATGAATCAAAAGAAGAGTCAGAAGTTACTTTGTCCTCGGTGTTGGCCATTAGAGCCAAGTTGGCTTCTTCACCTTCACTGCTCGAGCTTGACTCACTGTCTGAGTCACTGCTGTTTTCCCAAGCAGCTGCCATTGCTTTCTTTTTGTACTTCTTAAATCTTCTGAAGTTGTCCTTCTTCTTGTGATCACTCTTTTTGATCATGGGACAATCTGCCTTGATGTGTCCAGGCTTTTTGCATTCATAACAGATCACTTCTCCTTTCTTTTGATCCTTTACTTCTGGTTTTCTGAAGTCTTTGTTTTTCTTAAAAAATTTTCTTCCTGACTGATACTTCTTTTTCTTTGCTAGAATCCTTTGAAGCCTTCGAGACAGCATCGCTTCTTCATCATCACTGTCTTTACTACTCTCACTATTATCCAAAGATTCTTCCGAATTATCTTCACTTGCTTTGAGAGCATTTGATTGTTTCCTTCTGCTGGAGGATTCTCCTAATCTCTCCATGTTTATCTCGTGAGCCATGAGAGATCCTATTAGCTTTTCCAATGACATTAATTTTAAATCATTGGCTTCTTCAATGGCTGTTACCTTCGGAGTCCAAGAAGATGGTAAAGATCTGAGGACTTTTCTAACCATATCTGGTGCATTATAGACCTTTCCCAAACCGGCTAATCCATTTGTGATGTCAGTGAATCTGCTGAACATTTGAGTTATTGATTCACCTGTCTGCATCTGAAATCTTTCATATTGAGCTACTAGAATATCAATTCTTGTCTCCTTTACCTTGTCTGTCCCTTCATAGGTAATTTTGAGCTTTTCCCACATCTCCATTGCGGACTTGCAGGCTGAGACTCTATTGAACTCTTTCTTGCTTAGGGCACAGCATAATATGCTCTTGGCTTTGCAGTTTAAGGATATTCTTTTCCTATCATCATCTGTCCACTGAGCCTTAGCGTTTGTGACCAAAAGATCACCTTCTTCTACAATGGACCAGATTGTGTAATCATGACCTTGTAGAAAATATTCCATTCTAGTCTTCCAGTATGTGTAATCTTCTCCATCGAACAAGGGAGGCCTGTTGACTGACTGACCTTCGAAGTTACTTTGGGCTGCCATTGATCTTTGCTCTTCAGATCGTTGGATCTTCTTCTTTGTCGAAGAGACGAGCTCTGATACCACTTGTTGCCCAGCTAGCTAGCCCAGAGGGGGGGTGAATGGGTTATTAAAACTTCGATCTCTGATTAAAACCTGTTTACTGAAAGGATTGCACAACTTAATAACAAGGTTAGAGTTAGAGCAAACAAGACAACAATCACACAAAACACATCCACAAGACACAAGGATTTTATCCTGGTTCGGAACTCCTCTCCACAGGAGACCTACGTCCAGTCCCTGAGCAATACCTCAGGATTTTACTACCAAGGGTACAATCCCCCTTAAGGATCCTTACACCCAGCCTCAACTGGTCTTCCTTCAGCCTGAAGGGAACAACAACCACCCTGGATACCACCAGGTCTTCCTTCGTCCAGAAGGGAACAACAACCACCCTGGATACCACCAGGTCTTCCTTCGTCCAGAAGGGAACACAACCTAATAAGAAAAAGGGTGTGAAAACAGGCTTCAGACTCTAGCTTGACCAGCTACACACTGAAGCTCCTAAGCCCCCGAGAGAGAAAGAGATTTAACAAGGTTTTTCTCTCCAAGGACCACACAGGCTCTTACAAATGAGAAGATTCCTTTTGAGCACAGAGAGCTAAGAGCTTAGAACAAGGTTTGGAGTGGAGGCTTCGCTCTTCTTCAAAGTTCTAAAGATTCTCTAAGAGATGGATTTCTTTCTTCTTCTAAAATCAAGCGTTGTTGCACACCACTATCTTTTCCGTCTTGAGTCTTCTATTTAAACTGCTGATTCAAATTCGAACGTTGAAGTGTCCGTTGTCTCTTATCCTTGTGTACGTTAGACTGGTCACTGAGGAAGCTTCTGATCGTCAGTCTTTTATCCTTGTGTACACGCCAAAGAGATGTCATAGAACTTTGTATCTTGTGTCCAATGTTGTCCAGATGAGTCTTGTCAGATATCTGTAAGCATATCATCAATAAATAGAAGACAGCTAAGACTGCTGTCTATTGTTAGTTGAGATGGAACAGATATTGCAGTATATAGCAAAGCTCCTTTCTGTCTAAAAAAGTACGTAGACAGAGTAGCATAGAAATGGAAGATATTGTCTGCATGCATGGGAGATACGATCAGAGAGCATTTAATGCATAGCAGTCAACGGACAAGATATGACTTTGACTTTTCAACGCTATTAAAAGGCATTATACTGATGCATCAAGAAATTCGATAAAAAGAATCTTGCTGACTTATGAAATCGTTATGAATTATAGCAAGTTGTTATGAACTGTAAGGAAATCGATGTGATAACTTATGAAGTCGTTACAACAAGCAGGTCGTTGTGAGTTCTGAAGAAATCGTTACAAGAAATCGTTATGACTATCGAGTTGTAAGGAAATCGTTACACGAAATCGTTATGACTGTCAAGTTGTAAGGAAATCGTTACACGAAATCGTTATGACTGTCAAGTTGTAAGGAAATCGTTACACGAAATCGTTATGACTCCAAAGAAATCGTTATGAAGTCTAAAGAAATCGTTATGACTATAGAGTCGTTGCGAATTCTAAAGAAATCGTTACGAGGTCTAAAGAAATCGTTATGACTATAGAGTCGTTGCGAATTCTAAAGAAATCGTTACGAGGTCTAAAGAAATCGTTACGGCTAGAGAGTCGTTGCGAGTTCTAAAGAAATCGTTACGAGGTCTAAAGAAATCGTTACGGCTAGAGAGTCGTTGCGAGTTCTAAAGAAATCGTTACGAGGTCTAAAGAAATCGTTACGGCTAGAGAGTCGTTGCGAGTTCTAAAGAAATCGTTACGAGGTCTAAAGAAATCGTTACGGCTAGAGAGTCGTTGCGAGTTCTAAAGAAATCGTTACGAGGTCTAAAGAAATCGTTACGGCTAGAGAGTCGTTGCGAGTTTCTAAAGAAATCGTTACGATATCGATTTGTTTTGAGTTTTCCGGTCAAAGAGGAAATCGTTCTGCTTATCAAAGAAGTCGATACAAAGACTTGGATAGAAGTGATGAGACTTACCAGATTGTCTTGAACTTTCATTTTTCTTTTATTTCCTGTACTTAAGGCTCAAGTAATCCATTAGTGTTATTTTGTTAGTCATCAAAATTAATATATAAATAAATGGAAATATTTATTATGGGGACAGTTTGGTCATCAGAAGTGACTTTCGTATATGACAAAAACTTCGGATATGATGAAATGAACTTCATATATGACAATTTCAACGTGATCAGTTGAAGTGAGACCTTCATGTGTTACTTCACATATGATGAAGTGAACTTTAGATATGACAAAGTGAATTTCAGATATGACGATTTAAATTTCATATATGACGATTTCAAAGTGATCAGTTGAACAGAGACCTTCGTGTTTTACTTCGCATATGACGAAGTGAACTTCGGATATGACGAAGTAAAATTCGTGTATGACAAAGTGAACTTCAATTGTAACGTAGTAATTTGAAACTAGACTTCGTATATAACTTCACATATGACAAAGTGAACTTCGTATATGACAAAGTGAATTTCATGTATGACAAAGTGAATTTCGATTATAATGTAGTAAGTTGAAACTAGACTTTATATATAACTTCACATATGACGAAGTGAACTTCGTATATGATGAAGCTAGCTTCATATATTCCTTAGTCAGTTAACGTTACACTTAGAATATCTGAGACTGAGAAGAATAACTTGTATGATGAAGTATGCCTTTGAGATTTTTACTATGTGATATGTAGGAGAGAGAATATAATATTTGACATGATTTGTTACAGATAAATATCTTTTTATTTTATCATCTTCAAAACTAATATATGTTATGGTTTGAATTGTGAATATGCGAGTTATAATTAAGTAGTGGTTCAACAAACTCCCCATTTTTGTTGATGATAAAATACCAGATATTAAGGTAAATGCTATAATAGAATAAATTCAATCACACATAAAAGACAAGGAGTTTCATAAGTTATCTCCCCCTTTCATATATAAATTTTTTCCCCCTTTCAATTTACAGTGTTGCATTTCATTTACATCTCTCCCCCTTTCTGTCAGGTTAATGAAAAGGGAGTGACAACTCATCATCAGTTAGGTACAAGTGGGAGGGAAAAGACTGATAATAGGAAAGGAGGAATTTGTGAAGGTTAAGTTCAATACTTTGTAGGCATCGTTCAAAGAGGGAGAAGTCCATACTAGCATTTGGACAGAGAGTGCGTTTGAGAAATGCAAGATGCCTTCGATAAAGGGTTTGGATAGTGGTGTGGGTTTGATGTTGGAGATGAAATTTAATGAATAGAAATTATTGTCTTTTGGACTGAAGGAAGAAGAAAGTAGAGATCATAGCCCATAAGTAGCATTCTTCCTGGGCATCGTGCTTGACTTTATAGTAAAGGTTGAATCTATCAGTCCAAGTTTGAGTGTGATGACCCCCTAGGATGCCATATTGGTGAACAAAGAAGGCATCAATGTCACCCTCAAAGGAAGTGTATGCATCAGAAAGTGTAGGATATATAGCAATTGTGTCATTCATATAGAGATAGTCTCTCCATTTGAGCCAGAAGGAGCTGAATGGAATGAGTAAGAGAGAAGTATTTTTTTGACAATAATAAGGAGACATTCAAACAATGATAGAGAGAATTGGTATTTGACTATCTTTTGGCATTGCGTTCAAATGGCCATAGTGAGAATCTGAAAGGAGTTGGGACTAGCAACAATGGCTCCGATGAGGGAGTGATATTTGTCACTCTCAGGAATATGAGAAATGGAGGGATCAGGATGAACACGAAATTTGAGAAGACATTCATACTGATAAAAAGAGAGGCGAGGGAGGTTAAGAGCCATCCGTTGTTTATTGAAGTTGAGTAATCGATCACTGAAATTTGACATATGTTCAACAAAATCTGCCTTGAGAAAGTGAGCTTGTTGCTGAAACCATTCATCCAAGCTTAGTTGAGGTTTGCCTGTTCTAATTCTATTGTCATTGATTCTTAGGAAGGACCTATCATCATGATGATTTTGACGAAGCCATTGTTTCTGTGTCAGATGTTCTGTGGTGTTTAGAATTTGTTGAAGTCTTGTTCTATCCAATTGTTTTAAATTCACGAGCATAAATAGCCAGTCATGGAGGTCCAATTCTGGTAGTCCAAGAGCTAGGTGAAACTTCTAGATTTTGAGATACTCTTTGAGAATGTCTTCATCTAGAGGGTGAAGAAAGTGGTAGAACAGTGGGGGTACTTAGGTTTACTGGTTTCAGGCTTTTTACGCTTGGATTGACGGCCTTGAAGAGGAGGCTTGAGGACCCAGTGAAGCATCAAACAGAATGTCTTCAGGTTTGATGTCAGGTTAAGGCAGAGGGTTGGAGGTTGGTTGTGATGAGGGGTGAGGAGAAGGGACTGGTGATGGAGCTGATTGACTTTGAGGTGGAGAAACTGGTGGTGGTGAGTGCTCAGTAGGTGGAGGTGGTAAGGGCTCAGTGGGGGGTGGTTGTGATTGCTCAGAAGCTGGAGGTGGGGAAGGCTGATGAGGTTCTGGATCTGCAAGCGGAGAGGTGTCACAACCCCGATTTTTAGCAGCAGAATTAATCGGGAGCACGACGAACAAGCAAGCATGCAGAAGCCATAGACGAATGACTTATATCAATAGGGCCCATAAATTCAATAATCAAACTCTTATATTCATCATAAACGATTATTACAATCTCCAATGTTAAAAAGAACAACTCTCTAGTCTCATCTATCTCTCAAAGAAAGACAAGATTACAAATGATGACCAATCTCTCACTAACAAACTAAATAATCCCTCTCTATGGGGTATGTCACACTCGGTGCACAAGTCCCATCATCAAATGTACTCCTCATCTTCACTACTTGAAATGTTAGAAGGCAGGTATGTGCAAACTAGCCCATTAGGATTTACATCTCGATGTGTGGGCAATGATATAAGTGATTAACGATTTAAGAACTAGGCAAGCACGAGTAATCAAGCTAAATGATAAACACGACAAAATCGATGACAAAGTGCTATCAGGATATCATGCAAACAGGAACGTATCGAGACATTAGAATTTAGACTATCAAGGTATAAGGTGATTTTCATGAGATGAGTAGGTACTTTAGTTTATTCAAGCAATAACGGTAACAGTAATTGAACAGTAGCAGTGTAATAGGAGAGTACGACAGTAGCCGTTCAATAACAAGATAGTAGCAGTTAAGTAACAGTCAATGGTAGTACAGTAACAATGCAGTACGTCTGAACTAACAGACTAACAGTAACAGTATAACAAGCAGATGTCTAGCTCAATTAGAACAGTCAGAACCAGTGCAAATGCAAACACCGTCATTAGCCCCTGCAGGTATTTTCGAGTGGCTCTCTGCCCCCAGGACTAGATTGGAGCCCCTCGGACACTCTCCGTTCCCTCAACAGTAT
Source organism: Colocasia esculenta (assembly GCA_014218235.1). NCBI lineage: Eukaryota > Viridiplantae > Streptophyta > Magnoliopsida > Alismatales > Araceae > Colocasia > Colocasia esculenta. The sequence continues at coordinate 66,276,370 of CM024764.1, read as the reverse complement.
GCATTTAAGTCGAGTAGAGTCGCAACACCCGTTATAGTGCTAGACAGTACAGAACAGTTGAAGATAGTAGGAGCCACAATAGCTCAAAGGATCCCAAGAGGGTACTTTCAAGAGTTCAAGATGTCATGTCAAGATGTCCAAGAACATTAGTACGATCATGTCAAGGGACAATGTTCACTAGTAGTCCGAGACTATCATGTCAAGAGTGAGTTCAATAGCATGTAACACGAACAAGTTTGTCGAGAAGGGTAATGACTATCAATTCAATAACAATGGTTCAATGTCTTATAAATGTTGGATCGAAAATGTATATGTGAATAGATCTAGAAGGGGGGGGGGGTTGAATGAATCAATACAAAATTCAGCGGAAGCTTAAGCAAATTAAAAATATGACTTCACATTAAAAGATCTAATCAGATTCACAGTCTTACTGAACTGATGAGAATGTGTGAATCGATGTGGGTAGAAGTTAGATAAGCAATGTGAATGCAGAAACCTATGCAAGCATCTAGAAGAAAATAGATGAAACCATTGCACAAGAGATTTTTTAGGTGGTTTGGCTCCCAGACGGAGACCTACGTCCACCCCTCACTCAAACCAAGTGATGCTTCACTAAACCGCTGATTCACAGCTTCAAACACCTGCTGACTCACAGCTTGAACACTGACTCACAGCTTGCACACCGCTGATTACACAGCTTATCCGATGATTCACAGCTTCAAGATCACACAAATCTCCTCAATCCACACTCACTCAGTATGGATCAACACTCATAACATCAGTAGGAGCACTCAACAAGTTCAGAGAAAAAGTTTAAACAGAAAAATAAAATACACAGAAGATCTGAGTTAAGGGAGATAAATCCTCAAACACCAGTCCTTCGGTTTTGCCCAATTCCCTTTGGACTGTGTAATCTAAACTCTGAATCTTCAGATCTTGATAGTTGAAGATGTGCTTCAGATCATCTTGTGCATATACATCATCTGGTTGTGCTTCTCAACCAATTTGATCTGAAATTCTTCAAACTAACTTCAATTCACAGTACACTATTTCAGATCTGATTTACAGAGAATTTCATATTTGAACTCTTGCTCTTGAGCTCCTTCATGGATGCAGAACTTTGTGCTTCTGCTCTTGCTTTGGCTTCCTCTTTCACCTACCTTCAGATCTTCCTCTTCTTTTCAGCTTTGCTGCTTCTTCTGTGCAAGATCCATGATGCTCTGTTTTCAGATCTGCTACATGCACATTTCCTTCTTCTTCCTCTGCTACTTTCTTCTTGATCTGCTCCTCTTTCTGCACTCCAGAGCTTTCTCTCACTGCTTGGCCTTGATCCCCAAGTCCTCTTTGATGGAATCGATGAATTGCTCAAAGGGATGGCTGCTTCAGATGAGATGGAGGCTAATATAGCCACTGCGCAATCCCAAACACGTGAGAAAGGTGTGCACTCAAACCTAGGATGCACACAAGGCTGCCACGTGTCCAAAAGGCCTTTACCTCATTGCCACTTGGATGAAAGGGCAATTTGGTAAATATAGCATCTCTCAAAAAGATCTCAGAAAGAGATCACAGCCGCTGGATTTTATGCTCTGCACAATTCTGGGTTTACAGAAAAAGAGTGTCGACCTATATTTCCATAGTGTTGACACTACTGATCAGAAATTCCAATTTCCCTTTACTGGCAGAACTCTAGTGTCGACCTGATCAACAGACAGAGTCGACCTTCTGAGAATATCTCCAAAACTAGTTCACTGGATGACAACTAGTGTCGACCTTACTCTCAGCTAGTGTCGACCTTACTGGTAGCTTGTTCTTCAGGAACTTACTGAGCAGATTGGTAGAGTTGACCTTACTGTCAAGTAGTGTCGACCTGACTGTAACCTCTTCTTCAAAAGCTTGCTGGGCAGTCTGGTAGTGTCGACCTATCTGACAAGTAGTGTCGACCTTACTCTGACTTTTTCTTCAGAAACTTGCTGGGCAGTTTGGTAGTGTCGACCTATCTGTCAAGTAGTATTGACACTATTTTGACAAAACTTTGCAAACTTGTAAATATAAAGAGTAGACCATCAACACATGTCATTATTAGTAAAATATGAAACATTAAGCATAAAGAACATGTTGTTTTGGTATCATTGTGATATATGTCATCATCAAAATCAAAGTGTGAGTATTTGGACAACATTCACAACCAAATATTTTAGTCATCATTAAAATCAAAGTATGAGAGTGTAGACATCATTAATATGTCATCATCAAAACACAAAACTCAACAATCTCCCCCTTTTTGATGATGACAAAACATGACAATATTTGACAACATTCAACATTGTTAAAACAACATTCTTTCACATAATAACATTCTCTTCCCCTTTATTCTAAAACATTGAATTTGTCAACAATCTCTCCCCCTTTTTGACAACATCAAAAAGGTTGAAAGGCACATGCAATGCAATTTGAATCACTCCCATTTTTTAAGTTTTCTCCCATTAAAACAAATAGCCCCCAATATCAAGAATTTCACTAGAGGACTCATAAATCTCACAAATATGCAGAATTCTCCCTCTAAGTGAAACAACTCTCCCCCTTTGACAGTATTGGAGTTGACCACTTTCAACTGAATAGGGATCAATAGAAATGATGTGAAACTGATAGAAGTGATGAAACCAATTGATTGGGGCATAAAACCAGAGTTCAACAATAAAAGGTTGCTCCCCCTGAACAAGAGATTGTATTGCAAGGAGCACAAACAATTTGATTTTGAAGGGATCATGAAGGTATCAAGGTACACAATGATTTTAGTATATGAAAAAATAAAATAATTGTACCATTCATATTGTGCAGCAAGGGTTTAAAAATAAAGATGATTTTTGAATGAGTTCTTATGTCAGTTCTTTATCATCAAAAAAATCACTTCAGAAATTTTATTTACAAAAGTAACATGATTTTTGTGATCTAAATTGAGTTGTCAAGAGTGTATATCATTAGAAAATTAAGGTTTTGATCCTAACACAATGTAGAATAACATTTTAACATTCTTGAACAACATGAATTCTATTTTAGGTTAGCTGCACTTTGTACACCTTTTTCTTTTTCTGTTTATTTCTTTCATTTGAGATATTTAAGAAAATTTAGCAAAGAAGATTAAATTCATACTTTTTGTGCAAGCACACACACTTACCCAGTACAAGAGTGCCTGACTACTAGGCATGTTAATCATTTGTTTGCTTCTTTTTGAACAGAGATAATTTAGCACCACCTTTTTACTCAAGTTCAACCACGTCTCAGGTGGAATAACCTAGTTACTCAGTGTACTAATCATTGCTCTGCAGTTTTCCTTAAAATCTTTCTTTTTCTTGAAAATTTTCTTTCAAAACATTCATTACTTTTCATTAGGTGACAAGTAGCTTTTCCCTTAATAGATCATAGTCTAGAGTTGTTAAGATATCACTCTTATCATTTGTTAAAAAACAAAACTTCAGAATTTCTTGTGATATAAAACTCAAGACTTCTCAAGTGTCTACTTAAAGTGTTTTGTAATAAAAATCTAAAGTAAGCTTTGAGGATAAAGATAGACACATTACTCAAGATCTTATTTTTCATCTTCATGTTTAATCCAAGAGCACCAATATTTCAGATATTTAAAATTTCATTTCTCATATAAAAATATCAAAGGAACCTTGAATTGATTTGAATGAAACATGAAGAGATAAATAATAAGCCAAGAATTGTTTCTGTAATTGAATCCTTCACACAGAGCAGTGATGTGTGAGTTCATTCCAGATGAGAACAAAAGTATGAGATTCTGATCAAGTATCATTCAAAGTGTTGAGATTCAAGAGGGTGAACATGACTGTTTTATTTCATGCAATATGAACATTATCACAACACAACAATTTCAGAATCTAGAAGATTTGTCCTCAATTTTCTATCTAACACAGATTCAAGATGAGCATTTCTGAACACAAACTTGAACAAATTGTGTTGACACATGATCTTCAGTGTGTCGACACATGTCATTAAAAAAAACTTATTCAGAATGCAGTAGCAAGAACATTTTTGCACTATTTCAAAATTTCTCCCCCTTAACATGTGTATGGAATGAAAAGTTTGTAATCAATTCACACAAGATTTTGCACACAATTAGCCTTGTAAAAAATATGACTTTTGGTACTTGGCGGAGTATTTTACTCACGCATAATGAAAGTTTTCAGACAAGCATAACTTATCCTTCCACATTTCACCATTTGATATACCAAGAAGTCACAGGGTGGTTACATACACTACAAATCATGGGAAAATTCATACAAGCAAGTTGATACAACCATGATATCCATTGCTTAGATGAATTATTATTGGGGGCAGCAACATAACACATTTTTCATTATTTAGATAAAGATCTAAAAAGTTATTCCAACTCAAGCAATTTAATTTTGAAATGAGATTTTACCTGAACAGTCTTCATTTATTTTGCAAAGATTTTACCTATGTTCTTCAACTTTTCATACCTTGCATAGCCAGTGACTTGATTCTGGATGACAAGGCATGGCTACAAGGCTCATTAGCTTGCTGATCAAGCTACCTTTGGAAACCACACTTCCTTGGGTCCTGCAATGAAACCAGTGTTAGAAATCAACAATGGTTTCTGAATCCACACAGATTTTAATTTTTGTATAGATGCCATTTTTTCATTAATGGAACTATGAGCAGAATTAGTTCCAGAATTCTTCTTTTTCTTGTTCAATGCATCTATGTTTTTATGAATTTTCTATTTTTTAGATTTTTGATATGAGCAAAAATAGAATGATTTTGTGCAACATTACTGTGCCTATACACATGGAATTTCTGAACATTTTTAGTATGAACATGATATTTTTTCCTATGTGTGTTGACATATGCATTAGTATGGAATTTCGGAGCATGCACAAAATAATCATTTCTGTACCAACAATATCTAGAAATGTGACCAAATTTATGACATGTAAAGCATTGGACTGATTTGGCATGTTTATTGAAATTTTGATTTTTATTCCAGCAATGTTTGGCAAGATGACCAAGTTTATAGCAATAAAAGCATATAGAAGAGTTTCTTACATGATGCTTACCTTGGCATGAGTACATGTTTTGAAACCCCATCTTCCTTTGAGGAGACTTTACCTTCTGGTAGCTTCTAATATGATATGGATTTGAAGCTTGCCTTGGAGCACTTTGAGTTGATGAAGAAGGTTGGGAACCTTTGTAGAAGCCTGTTTGTTTTTCAAATTTCTGTTTCTGATTTTTAGCAAATACATGTTTCCTTTTATTTGCTGTGTTTTTCTTTATTTTCTCCTTTTATTTCTGAACATTTTTCTGAACAAGGACTTTTATTGATTTTTCATTTGATAAAATGAAGTTCTTGTTAGCAACAGTTTTGTTCATTTCAAAAACTTTTACTTTCTCCAAAGCAGTAAAAAGCTCATTTTTCATCTTTTCATTTTCAACTTTTAATGCAAAATTTTCTTTTTCTGAAAATTAGAGCTGATTCAGCATGGCATCCAAACCATTTTTTATTTTATTCTTTTCATTATCAAATTGTGCAATGTGCTTTTCCAATTCAACAATTTTTTTACTTAAATTCTTACAATCACTGTCTGAAGGTTTGTCATGCAACATACATTCAAATTTCTTTTTTAGATAATGATTTTCTTCAACAAGTTGTTTAAGTTTTTCATTTACTTGATGATCATGAGCAATGTTTGCAATTTGTTTCTTTAAATGTTCAACTTCAGATTTCAGATTTTCATTTTCTTTTGAAATGATTTGAGAATTTTTCAACATGGTCTCATTCGCTTGGATTTCAAGTTTTAAAATCTTATTTTCAGATTTCATTTTCTTTATTCTTTTATACAAATGTTCACAAAGATTTTTCAAATCATCATAAGATAATTCTTCATTATCACTGTCAGAAGAAGAACATGAATTCAGAAAATCATTGGAGTTTACCGAATCATTGGAATTCTCTCTAGCCATCAAGCCTATTATGCTTTCATCCTCATCATCTTCTGAATTTTCTTCTTCCTCATCATCTTCTTCTTCACTCCAAGTTCCAATCATAGCTTTGGGCTTATTTCTCTTCCACTTGGGTTGAAACTCTTTCTGAGCATTTGTGCATTCTGGTTTTACATGCCCTGGTTTTCTGCAATTATAACAAACAACTCTGTTAGCATTTTTATTAGCAATTTTTTTCTGCTTGAAAGAGTTGTTTACCTGAGGTTCTTTGGTAAGAAATTTTTTACCTTCTTTTCTTAGAAACTTTCTGAATTTTCTTGTAAGCAAGGCAGATTCACTTGAGTCACCTGAGCTTGAAGATTCTTCTTCCTCAGTTGCTTCTTTCAAATTTGGACTTGCTCTAAGTGCTAGTGACTTCTTTTTCTTCATATCATTATCTGTTCTTTTCAGACCCAATTCATATGTCATTAAGGAACCAACCAATTGATCAACAGTCATAGTAGACAAATTCCTAGACTCTTCAACTATAGTAGCCTTTGTGTGCCACATAGAAGTTAAGGATCTAAGAATTTTCCTGACAAGTTCATATTCAGTAAATATTTTTTCTAGACTCTTCAAGCCATTTGTCAAAAGAGTTAACCTACCATACATCTCTGAGATGGTTTCATCATTTTCCATTTTAAAGGCTTCATACTCAGAAATTAACAGATTGAGTTTGGTTTCCTTTACCTCAGAAGTACCTTCATAAATTACCATTAGACGATCCCATACTTCTTTGGCCGTTGCACATGAGGAGACTCTTGAGAACTCCGTTGGATGAAGAGAGCAGTGCATGATGTTCATTGCACTCCAAATAGCATTTGACTTCTTGACTTGCTCTGTCGTCCATTCTTCTTCATTCTCTGTGTGCTCATATGGTTCACTATTCACTACCTTCAAGATTTGATGATTCTGGGCTCTTAAGAAAACCTGCATACGAGTTTTCAAGTAAGTATAGTTTGAACCATCAAAATAAGGAGGTCTATACATAGAGTGCCCTTCTGGCATATATCCCCTTAGATCCATTTCACAAGTACTCTAGGGGCTATTAAACCACAAGAGTAGAGAGCCAAGACTCTGATACCAATTGTTGGATCGAAAATGTATATGTGAACAGATCTAGAAGGTGGTGGGGGGGGGGTTGAATAGATCAATACAAAATTCAGCTGAAGCTTAAGCAATTAAAAATATGACTTCACATTAAAATATCTAATCAGATTCACAGTCTTACTGAACTGATGAGAATGTGTGAATTGATGTGGGTAGAAGTTAGATAAGCAATGTGAATGTAGAAACCTATGCAAGCATCTAGAAGAAAATAGATCAAACCATTGCACAGGAGATTTTTTAGGTGGTTCGGCTCCCAGACATAGACCTACGTCCACCCCTCACTCAAACCAAGTGAGGCTTCACTAAACCGTTGATTCATAGCTTCAAACACCTGCTGACTCACAGCTTGCACACCGCTGATTACACAGCTTATCCGATGATTCACAGCTTCAAGATCACACAAATCTCCTCAATCCACACTCACTCAGTATGGATCAACACTCCTAACATCAGTAGGAGCACTCAACAAGTTCAGAGAAAAAGTTTAAACAGAAAAATAAATACACAGAAGATCTGAGTTAAGGGAGACAAATCCTCAAACACCAGTCCTTCGGTTTTGCCCAATTCCCTTTGGACTGTGTAATCTGAACTCTGAATCTTCAGATCTTGATAGTTGAAGATGTGCTTCAGATCATCTTGCGCATATGCATCATCTGGTTGTGCTTCTCAACCAATTTGATCTGAAATTCTTCAAACTAACTTTAATTCACAGTACTATTTCAGATCTGATTTACAGAGAATTTCAGATCTGAACTCTTGCTCTTGAGCTCCTTCACGGATGCAGAACTTTGTGCTTCTGCTCTTGCTTTGGCTTCCTCTTCCACCTACCTTCAGATCTTCCTCTTCTTTTCAGCTTTGCTGCTTCTTCTGTGCAAGATCCACGATGCTCTGTTTTTAGATCTACTGCATGCACATTTCCTTCTTCTTCCTCTGCTACTTTCTTCTTGATCTGCTCCTCTTTCTGCACTCTAGAGCTTTCTCTCACTGCTTGGCCTTGATCCCCAAGTCCTCTTTGATGGAATCGATGAATTGCTCAAAGGGATGGCTACTTCAAATGAGATGGAGGCTAATATAGCCACTGCGCAGTCCCAAACACGTGAGAAAGGTGTGCACTCAAACCTAGGGTGCACACAAGGCTGCCACGTGTCCAATTTACCTCATTACCACTTGGATGAAAGGGCAATTTGGTAAATATAGCATCTCTCAAAAAGATCTCAGAAAGAGATCACAACTGCTGGATTTTATGCTCTGCACAATTCTGGGTTTACAGAAAAAGAGTGTCGACCTACATTTCCATAGTGTTGACACTACTGATCTGAAATTCCAATTTCCCTTTACTGGCAGAACTCTAGTGTCGACCTGATCAACAGACAGAGTCGACCTCCTGAGAATATCTCCAAAACTAGTTCACTGGATGACAACTAGTGTCGACCTTACTCTCAGCTAGTGTCGACCTTAATGGCAGCTTATTCTTCAGGAACTTGCTGAGCAGACTAGTAGAGTTGACCTTACTGTCAAGTAGTGTTGACCTGATGGTAACCTTTTCTTCAGAAGCTTGCTGGGCAGTCTGGTAGTGTCGACCTATCTGACAAGTAGTGTCGACTTTACTCTGACTTTTTCTTCAGAAACTTGCTGGGCAGTCTGGTAGTGTCGACCTATCTGTCAAGTAGTGTTGACACTATTTTGACAAAACTTTGCAAACTTGTAAATATAAAGAGTAGACCATCAACACATGTCATTATTAGTAAAATATGAAACATTAAGTATAAAGAATATGTTGTTTTGGTATCATTGTGGTATATGTCATCATCAAAATCAAAGTGTGAGTATTTGGACAACATTCACAACAAAATGTTTTAGTCATCATTAAAATCAAAGTATGAGAGTGTAGACATCATTAATATGTCATCATCAAAACACAAAACTCAACAATAAAGAGTGTCATGTCAATAATGATTTCAAGCATAACAAGTTATGTGAACAATATAGCAATGGTCAAGATTGAATTTTGGCAGCATAACGATACAATTTACACTTTTAGTTAAATCCTTTCATTAATGGCTTGAGTCCATAATTATAAATCCACACTCATGAGAATGAGACGAGAGAGGAAATGCACACTATCTCCAGGGAACTTGAATGGTACAACCAACTCGGTCTCCATGAGGGAATCCACAGAGTATAGAGATTTACGGAGGTCTTAGAGAAAAGTCTGTCGATACAGAATGACCGACGGAGAGTTTCCAATTCTCCAAGAAAGGGATGCCTATATGTGCAAGCGTGTAGTGCAGAACGTGTCTCAATATCACAATCCACCGATTTAACATAACGAAAAGCAAGTAACACGATGACCCAGTATGGAACATGTAATTAAAGCAACATGCCTTTCAGTATTTTAACATGACATACTTCCATATTAATATCAAGCTAGATCATAAAGGTAGAATATATAAATCACATGATAGATCGAATCAAGCAATTCATTAGGAACAATTAGAATCTAATTTCATGTTATTTTAGCTTTTACATGGATTGATAACGTTTAGGCCACTAACAATACTTTCTAGTAATTATAACATGCAAAACATATGGTCTAGACTTACTAAAAAGTCTCGGGTGGGCTTTAGAAATTGCGACGAGTTTAGTCATCGTGGATCTTCATGGTTTATATAGAAAATATGGTTTCTCTTGGACGTAAAGTGGTTCCAACTGAAAATCACGATAGGTTGAGTCGTAGCGGTTCACAAATGACCAAAAACCGAAATACCAAGCAAAATGAAGCATATGGGAGTTAGGGTAAACCTATAAGTCATGATTGGTCAACTGGAAATCATAAAAAATATGTCAAATTAGCAACGAACACATTCGTCGCGATTTAAGTCAATGAATGGCGACCACTGGACTGGTCGCAATTCAAACATGCAGACAGATCGCGGACTGGGTTGTGCAATCTCGTGTTTTGGCTCGAAACTCAAGGTTATAGGGGTTTTTGGATGAAATTCTCAACATGAAACTTGTTGGAAACTTGGAGAGGAAGAACCCTGTCACTTTGGTTTCACATAATTTGACCTAAAGATGCATGAATCATGAGATTAACAAGGAAAGCCCTAAAACTGCACGATGATGGGAAAACGCTTAATACTCTTAACATAGATGATAAAAATTGGGAAAAATAGGGGCAAATTAAAGTCAACTTGAAGATCTTTCCAATGGTATATTCCATGTTAAGTTTGAGCCCTAGATCGCCTACTTTTGATTGCTCCTAAGAGAAGTCTTCTGCACAGGTTGTACAGAGCACGAGTTGAGGAAGAAGCTTTGGATTGGGGACGAATTCCTCCTCCTTTGGTGTCCTTGCTAGCCTCCTCACGACCACAACATATGGTGAACTCATCCCCAAGGAGCTTAGGGAGAGTATTTATAGATTTAGGGTTGTTTGGAGTCGTAATGTAACTAGGAAAGAGGGAGCTCCGAATTTGAGTTGATTATTTCCGAATATTGAGGATTCCCATGCCCATTGGAGTGTGAGGGCTATTAGGAAACCTCCTAGTATGGTTAGGCACGAATTTGGGTTAGTATGGAAGTCTAATTGTCTTTAATTTTGCCCAAAATACCCTTTCTGATTTATGCCCAATTGGAGCTACGAATTTTGAGGTATTTTCTTACTTGAATTTATTCATGGGCCAAAAGTTGTTCATTGGTCCAAATCTCATGATGGTCTATCAACACACATTGTTTGGAATCTACCCATAATTTTATTTTAATATTTGAATCATTTATGTAGATGTGTTAATAGGTTCTCCGAATTATTCCTTAATTATGATAATAAGTCGCAAAACATCTTAATCTTGGCCAATCGGAATTTTCTTTGTACAGATTTCTTCGTGGGTCATTTTGGAATATTATTTAGATTTGAACTATAATTTTTACGATATTTTACGATGTTCTTTTGTACGTATGATAATAGCACGTACATTTTTACTATCTCAAAATATTGAATTTATCATTTTCAATTTATTTCAAATTTTTAGATTACTATATTTTCGGAGAACCTATTAACTTTGCGACTTATTACCAATTTATTCTGAATATTTCCCATCATCTCCCCCACTTAAAACTTTGCCATCGAGAAAAACAAATACAAAATTAGACGAAGGGTCTAGTGAAGGTACCTTGTCCACCTTTATTGATAGAATCTATATCCACCAGGGCCTGTAATCGTCCTTGGCATGGAGGTTGGTTCTTCTTTGCTGGAGAATCGACGACTCAATTGTGCTTCATATTCTGCTACAGACATCATTTGTTGTTTTAAATCTGTAAATTCCTTTGCCTTCTACTCACGAATCCTCTCAGAAAAATATTTGGTGTTGAAAAGTTCTAAAAATTCATCCAACTCTATGTCTATGTTGGGTAAATGTCGACTAGTAGCTTCCCACCAAGCTCTAGCATCCCGGTCCAACTGGAAGGTATAACTCTAAAAATCCGTTCCATATCCTTCACCCAATTTTCAGCTCCATCGGGATCTGGGGTTCCATTGAACCCAGGAGGATTCATTCGTTGAAAGTTCCCACATAAGTCTTCTGCCCCATTTCTTGCTCCTACTTAAATCACGTTGTTAAGGGCTTGAGTTAACCTCTGTACGGTCCTTTGCAATTCCCGCATTTGTGCACGCTCGTCGGCCATCTCCTCTAGTCTCTGTGAGTAATAACAATTAATTAATTTCTTCTTAAACTTAGGGTGCTTATACATATAGTTAATGCCCCTAGCATAACCCCAAGCTTTTACCCAATCTCACAAGGTGCCTAGCTTAATGGTGAACACAACCTTATGGATCCTAGATCCTCACGATCAAGATTCCTATAGCTTATGTTTACAACTTAACCTCGAATATATCCTAGGACTTAGGGAAAGCCTAGGCTTTGATACCACTCTATCACGACCCCAATTTTTAGCAGCGGAATTAATTGGGAGCGCGACGAACAAGCAAGCATGCAGAAGCCATAGACGAATGACTAATATCAATAGGGCCCATAAATTCAATAATCAAACTCTTATATTCATCATAAACGATTATTACAATCTTCAACGTCAAAAATAACAACTCTCTAGTCTCATCTATCTCTCAAAGAAAGACAAGATTACAAATAATGACCAATATCTCACTAACTAACTAAATAATATCTCTCTATGGGGTATGTCACACTCAGCGCACAAGTCCCATCATCAAATGTACTCCTCATCTTCACTACCTGAAATGTTAGAAGGCAGGTATGAGCAAACTAGCCCAGTAGGATTTACATCTCGATGTGCGGGCAATGATATAAGTGATTAACGATTTAAGAACTAGGCAAGTACGAGTAATCAAGCTAAATGATAAACACGACAAAATCGATGACAAAGTGCTATCAGGATATCATGCAGACAGGAACGTGTCGAGACATTAGAATTTAGACTATCAAGTTATAAGGTGCTTTTCATGAGACGAGCAGGTACTTTACTTCATTCAAGCAATAACAGGTAACCGTAAATGAACAGTAGTGTAGACACGCCATTTTGACAACATATCGAGCAAATTTCATGTTATACCGCAATGCCTCAAAGTGGCTCTCTTCAATTAACCTCTTGAGTGATTTTCCTATTTTTTTGGATTTTTATAAGGCTTTTAGGAATTTTTCTAAGGGGTCCAAAGGGGCCTATTGAACATAAGTGATTCGCGTTTGACACAGTGAATGCCTTTTAGGATGTCTGATCTGCAGCGGGTAAAACCGACACGTATCACACTTCCTTTTCTAGCACTTACCACGTTTTGAATCGCGTCTTACAGAGTTGACGTGTTTAAGAGTTTCCATTTTCAAATTATGGCAAATTCTAAAATTGTTTTTGGAAAGATTTTCTTCCTAATTATAATCACGTCCACATGGTCCGTCGTGTTTCTGACCTTCCATCATATGAAGATCGACTCTCTTCAGAAGATCGATTCTGTTCAAATGCACGACCACTCAGGTCGTCACGATTTAATATTTCCATTTAGTAATATTTGGAAAGAATCGTTTAAAATTGGAAGTGTTTGAAACGCGGCGGCCTATGCCGACATGATTATGAAATTTTCTATAATCGATGTTTGGAAAGGCTTAATCAGAACAAGTCGATCTTGGTAAATGTGACGATCTGTGTGGACGCGGTTCACTGAGATAGGCGTCCACTGTGTCTGACGTGATTTCTAGATTTTTCCTCTATAAAAAGACCCCCGAGGCTACTATTTTGAACATAACCCAAGCATTACGACAAACCCCTGTCGCACTGGAGACTCAACCTCCGAGCTGAAAGAAGCACCCTCATTTCCAAGCTACTCCGAGCCTCTCATTCCTTGGAGTTCGGAGCAGTCATCCTCACCTACATCAGGGCTCGTGGAGGCTTCTTCCTTCCTTTTCAGTCATCTCCAAGTAGCGGCTTCACATCACCATTTCTTCTCTCCTCATTTCATTCTTGTTTTGTTTGCTTAATTACTTAGTGCATTCATCACATCATTTTCACACACACACGCCATTTTCTCCACACCTACATTTAGGGGTTTAACACCACTCCCACGAGGTGTGTTAACGCCCATGCTATCACATTTCTCTTTCATTTCATTTGATTTGGTGCTGCACGCCATAGTCTAATAAATCTTTCATGTGCTTGTTTGTTCTCATTTCTTGCAAGGTAACCGACGAGCTAAAGACTTCTTCGCCGGACGGCCAGTGGAAGAAGTAGAAGTCAACCCGCAACCACTCTCCCGCGATCTTTGGGTGAAGGTAAGTATCCTCCGTGTCTTCTTCACCCATCTCCTTCGGTACCCTCATGTACCTGGCAATCACACCTCCATCTCTTGCACTCTCGCACTCATTTTCCTTATTCACATGCCATGTTTCTTTCCATTTAATCAAAAATTCTCTTTTTTAATTAATCTTTGTGGGAGTGTTTGAAAAAGCACGTTCACAAATTGGCAATCATAGTCAGACTTCTTTTTCTTTAGTTTCGGTTACTTCTCCTTCGGCACCCACGTGTGCCTCTCCTTCGACACCCACGTGTGTCCCTCCCTTCATACCCCACGTGGTACAATCCTCTCCTTCCGTACCCCATGCGGTACCCTTTATGATTTCCACCATCGTTACCGATTTGTGTTAGAGTTCTTTCTTTTATTTCCATAAAATTTGATTAATTTTTTTTTATCATCATCTTGTTCCCCTCCCTGTTTACTTACTTTCACATAATGAGATCATCTCCATTTGACTTTTGTTTTCATCATTTGAATTGGTTCAAAGAGCATGCTTGTTTGATTTACTGCTTTCAGGTGCCTTTTTGATTCGTGACGTGTTCAGACATCACGATTTGTGCTGTTGTGCGGCGGTTTATCCTGTCGTGATTCCGTGACAGACACCGGAGGGAGTTGTCGCGGCTCTTACAGCTTCTATGAGCTATCAGATCCACGACTGACAGAACATACGTGATTTGCTTTAAAGCACGACGACTGAACTAACCGCGATTCAGTCTGTTACAGTGAGCAGGCGTTTCTGCCATTTTTGCATTGCTTACAGAGCATACTTCGGCTGAGGGACCTCCTTCCCTCCTTGCACTAGGATCCAAACACCTCTCTTGGTAAGGGCGACCTCTCCTTTGGGCTTTCCATCTCATTGGACTAGGGGACCTTTACCAAGACCTCCGTAAGTCTTCGTACCCCATGGATTCCGTCACGGTGGACCAAGCAGGTTGTACCACCCCAGAGACCCGTGCTAGTGTACTTATATTGTGAGGAAGTTTTGCTTAGTATGCCCGAAGTTCTCATCTCACTTATCTTGGCCCATACCCATTTGGAGTGATACATTTCAAATAAAATCTACCTTGAACTATATTGAAACAATTAATTGGACGTAAGCATCCCTAAGTGTTTAATTAAAAGCCATTAACATCTTCTCTCAAACTTATTTGAGTAGTTGTTTGGTAGTTGCTTGCTAATCAACTTGTTTGTTTAAGTTTTATGTTGCTTCGTTCAGGCAAAAATCTTGGAATGGCCGAATATGAGAACATGGGTTACCAAGAAGATGTTTATGATGAAATGTATGACACCATGCAACCCCTTGCACAACTCCATAATCAACCTCATGATGGTCTATCCACTTCGCATGTCAATGCGATGGATTCACTACCTCCTCACCCTTCCCCGAGGCATGCTACTGCAAATGCCTCTACTTCCATTGATATGCCCTAGCCGGTGGACATCCTCCAAAACCTCCAAGCCTCCCAACTCCAGAAGGTTCAAGCTGCCTTGAAGGGGAAATCCATCCCCGAACCCATTCAAACTCTCCACCCAAACACGGGTGTCTTCTACAAACCCACTCGCGACCCGACGGTCCGAGCCTCCCCTGCCCCCTCGCGGGCCAATTCCGTTACTCATTCTCACCCCCACAGCCCCGTTGGGAGGCCTTCTCTTGTCCGGATAAGCCCCACCGTGGCAAGGCCCATTCACCCCCCTCGGGCTCTGGCCCACACTTCCACGCCCACTGGCATGCCTCCCCACTATAACTCTGTCTAAATGAGTGAACCCCAACCTCATTCCTCCAGGGTGCCTCACAAACCTTCTTCTGATCAGCTCACCCAAGCCCTCTTGGCGAAGGTGAGTCGTCTCGAACAAGATCTGAAAAGGGTGTCCGCACCCAAGGATTTGTTTGAGCTGGCACTTCCTTTTATGCTAGTCTTCCATCTCCCCCCCTCCAAACTCCCAATCTACCATCACTACCATGGTAGTGGCAATCTATTTGTACACATTAAGGAATTCATGTATGAATCCTTCTTTTGGCAAAACGACAATCGTGCCCTTGCTTTCCTCTTCCACCGATCATTAGATGGGCATGCCCTCGAGTGGTTCTATTCTTTTGAGCCCACAGATGCTGAGGAATTTGAAGTGGTGCAGAGGAAATTCCTGCAGAGATACAGGGACAGGGTTGGTCCAGCATTATCAATTACCTATCTGATGGCCGAAAGAATGAAGGCAGATGAAGACTTTTTGCACTATGTTGACAGATGAAGAGCTATGGCTGAGAGGTTGAGGGATCCATTGTCCAAGCCAAAGCAAGTCAAGATCATCACAGCGAATGCCACACCGCAGTTCCAACACATTTTGGCCATGAATAAACTGAGCACCATGGAGGAATTGTACGAGAGAGCCCGCTATATCCAGACACAGTTGAAGGACTCTCTGATTATGGTTATGTTTGAGCCGATGGCCCAGACATTCAAGAAGAGCAATGGTGCTCCCCCTACTGGCGGTCCCACGACCGAGGGAGTCATGCAAAATGAGCAAGTGAGTGCTATGGGCAACCCCAGCCCCTCCACCTACCGTCCTAACACCAACTCCAAGTCTTAACAACCACAACAACTAGCCTTCAGGCCAAACAACCCTCCAACATTTAGGGTACCACCTCAGCAACCCCAACAGCCCCAACAACCTCAGTATTAACCAGCTCCTCCTCCCAACCAATACCATCAAGCTCCTCCACCACCTCCTCAATATCGCCAGGCACCGCAGCCTCAGTACCGCCTACCTGCCCCTCCCCAATACCAGAAACAACAACCTCTTCCTCCTTCCCCACAATACAATCAAGTCCCCCCTCCAGGCACCTATGAACCTCAACAGCCTAAGTGCTCCCTGGCCCAAGAAGAGCCCACTACCCTCCATTGCCGGAGACTTTACCCGACATATTTAATGCTCTCACGGCCGCCAATGCACTTACTTTGTCGAGGGAACGACTACAATGGCCTCCCAATGTTGATACCTCCCGTTATTGTGCATTCCATAGGGGGCCGGGCCACACTTTGGAGGCCTGTTTTCACTTCAAAGATTATATTTATGACTTGAATGACAATGGAGGCATAGACTAGGAGGAGATGAGAAAATATATTTTAGAAATGAAGGCGAGAAGACCGCCAAGGCAGGATCAGCAACAACATCAGTAGCAGCAACCACCGCAGCAGCCCAATATGGGCATTGTCCAGAACCCACTTCCGGAGCATCAGGCTCTGAACCAGCAAGTGAACGCCCTCAGGACATCTCCCCGTGCCGAAAATATACCCGGTGAGCCTATGGAAGTATCCTCCACCTCCACTTCCCAATCTTCCTTTTCCCTACCCCTCTTCATCTGTACACCCACTCCATCTAACCCACTACCCTCCTTTCTATGCATCCCTACAACCGCCACACACTGACAGCCACCCTTTAGCCAACCGCACAACCCTCCACTTATCCGCCAACCCCCTGTAACCGCCACGACACTACCATCTCCTAACCCACAAATTCCCTTTCTGCGCAACCCCTCCACCATACTACCACAACCCAATCATCCACTCATACGCCAACCTCCCACCACCACCTCACAACCACCATCGTATAATCCACCTCTTCTCTGCATACCACCAACCGCACCCCTTATTACCCCAAACCCCAAGCTCCCTTCTTACGTACCCCCGTTCCACCCCCAAGTGCGGCAAGTATCCAACTACCGCACCAAATGTTCACTCCCCAACCTTCTACCTCTCATCCATCTCCCATTCTGCCGGCCGCGGCAACTGTAGCGGGAGAAAACTCCAAGGAAATAATGGTGCTTCGGAGTGGGCGCATATTCAATCAGATATTTCCCCAACAGCAAGATCAGGCACCCCATCCTCGAGAAGAAGAAGCCCCAACTGAAGAGTCTATCCCTGGGACTCAATATGACTTGCTTAAGCATCTAGACAAGACACCGGCTAGAATTTCTATTCTCGAGTTGATCAAGAGGTCGCCGGTGCATCAAGAAGCTCTTATGCAGCACTTGTAGAAGGTTATGGTGAATGAGGACCTGCCAGTGAACCAAATCAGTGCAGTCCTGACCCCCACAAGCTGGCATCCGGCGATTGAATTCCATGATTCTGAGTTGGCGCCGGTGGAGTCTCAGCGGTATGCCCTATGCTTGACAGTCAACATCAACGGGATCCGTGTCTCTCAATGCTTGGTGGACACCGGAGCATCGATCAATGACGTGTCCTTGGACACGTTAAATTTTTGTGGAGTCACACTATAGTCCGTCTGACCCTCCTCCATCACTGTCACGGCCTACGACAACACTAATAGGCTTCCAAAGGGAGTAGTTGCTTTGAAGGTGGGGCTGGGTCCATCCGTCACTGAGATGGACTTTCATATTTTAGACATGGACCCAAGTTTCCGTATGATCCTGGGCAAGCCATTTATCCAGGCACTTGGCGCCGTAATATCTACTGTACATCAATGTCTGAAATTTCCATACGAAGGACGAGTGGTCAAAGTTGCCAGCAAGCCGACCATCTTGGAAGTGGACACAATGACTGACAACTCAGTCCCTTCCATTTGGCCAAGCAATCAGCCGCTTATGTCTGTGATAGACACGTACGGCATACACCATAGCCCAACTAGTTCATCATCAGTTAGTGCTGCAAAGAGGAGCAAGATCATCACAGAAAAAGGCTGGCACATTATGCTGCGAATGGGATACTGGCCAGGCAAAGGGCTGGGGGCACATCTGCAAGGGAGGACAGAAGCCGTGAAGGACAGCAAGACAAGACCCAGGGTAGGACTGGGATACAAGCCAAGCAAGGCAGACCACCAGCAAGGGCAGCCACTCACATGGACACTATACCAGCACTTTAAGAGGGGGCCGCTACAGCCAGGGAGTGAGCAAACATCCACCATCACTACAGAGCCTGTTCACCGTCCTCCCCTAGACACATATAGAGCTGTGGAGAACTTTAGGCCCCCGAAGCAAGTAAAGAGGGGTGAGTCTGAATCAGAATGGAGTCGGTGGTTTGATATGAGTGACATCGCTGCTTTCTTGAGCCAACTCTTCACACCGGCAGAGACTGAGCAGCTGGAAGTGGCTACAAGCAGGAGGTAGCACACAGACGAAGCTGAGCCAAGCATCCCTCTCACAGAAGCTCCCACAACAACTAGGCTCGGGGCGGGCCTCTTCTTCTCTCCAGGCATCGCACCCAACCTCCTCCAACCCACCGCGTGGCCGCTTTTCATTTCCTTAAGCATCCCTCGGGCACCGACACCCTATCTCACAATCTCTCTCCACTCCTTTGAGCAGACGCTCACCCTCCAACTCCCTCTCTCCCCCAATCTCTCTCCTCTTGAGCATACGCTCATTTCTCAACTTGCTAGATTGGCGATCTCACCTCGCCCCCTTTCCCTTTGCATGATAAACAGAAACAAAAAAAAAATCAAAATAACACTGAAAATCCAAAAAAAAAAACGTCAATTTTCCAATGGCTGGTTCCATCGTCTCCATCAAGGAGACTTCCTACTTGTCCTCCGAGTGTGCCCCAACCTACGGGCCACTCCTCCTCGGTCCTATGACCGATCTCCTATTTCCCTCCACGCATGGACCTCCTTCCCCCTCCACGCAGGGGACCTTTACTATTTTTCCTCCTCCTCCTCCTCCTTCCCCCACACATGGAAGTTCTTTTACTGCTTTAAACTCTTCTCCATCTTCCCCCACGCGGGAATCTTCTTTTACTACTTTTCCTACTCCTCCCCCCACTGTTGTAGATTCCGGTGGTTGTAGTAAGAGTCTAGGCCAGGGTAGCAATAAGTTAGGGGTAGTTTTCAAGAAGAAGCCCAAGGATAGGAGGGTTCCACACCGATTCCTCGCTGATCTAGCCCGTAGGTGAAAGGCATGCCTAGCTATTCCAGAATTCGTAGAAGAACCTTTGTAGTTGCCGGATGAAGAATATGAGCAATCATTGTGCTTAATTGATGATGGGTTCGGAGTCTATGAAATCATGGATGATGACGACCCGATTGAGGAAGGTGATGAAGAATTCAAGGACGAGGCTGATGCGTTGACAAGCGGAGTTAAGAGATTCGACAAACCGTCAGTTTCCGTAGAAGAAACCACCAAGGAAATCAACTTGGGAACCGAAGAAAACCCTAGGACCGTCTTCATAAGCAGTAACTTATCATCAGCTGAAGAGGAGGCAATTATTGAGGTTCTTAGGGAGTATAAGGACACATTTGCATGGAGCTATGAGGATATGCCAGGCTTGGACACCACGCTTGTTGAACATCGTCTTACCCTTAAGCCGGGGTCCATTGTCATTAAGCAGCGGTTGAGGAGTTTCAACCCACAAATGGCTTTGAAAATGAAAGATGAGGTCGACAAGCTCCACAAAACCAAATTCATTAGAGTCGTGCTTTATCCAAATTGGGTGGTGAACATTGTTCCAGTTATGAAGAAGGATGGAAGGGTTAGAATTTGCATTGATTTCCGAGACCTCAACCGCGCGTGTCCTAAAGATGATTTCCCATTACCTCACCTCGATGTGCTCATAGATAATATGGCTGGGTATGAAACCCTCTCCTTTATGGATGGCTTCTCAGGGTACAATCAAATCAAGCTGGCTGAGGAAGACTAGGAGAAGACCTCGTTCACAACACCATGAGGCACTTATTGTTATGTGGTCATGCCGTTTGGACTCAAGAATGCTAGAGCTACTTATCAAAGAGCTATGATGGCTATCTTTCAGGACATGATCCACATTTACATTGAAGTGTACGTGGATGACCTGGTTGTGAAATCAAGAACAATGGCTGAGCATCCTGGGGTTCTAACTAAGGTCCTGTAGAGATCAACAGAGTATTAGTTGAAAATGAACCCCAAGAAGTGTGTGTTTGGTGTATCATCGGGCAAACTGTTAGGTTTCATTGTGAGCAAGAGGGGTATAGAAATTGAGCTCAACAAGGCGAAGGCAATAAGAGAGATGCCCCCTCCCAAGAATTTGAAGGAAGTTCGAGGTTTAATCGGGAGGCTGCAGTTTATTCGTCGGTTCGTCTAACAACACTTGCAGAGGTGTAGACCCTTCTACGACCTCACCAAGCCGGGAGTCGAATTCCATTGGGACGAGAAGTGTCAGGCAGCTTTTGACGGACTTAAGGAGTATTTGGCTAATCCCCTTGTCCTGAGCCCGCCGACTCCAGAAAAACCACTCATTCTTTACTTATATGTCCTGGAAGATTCTGTAGGAGCTGTCCTTGCACAAGTGGATGAAGAAGGCAATGAGAGGGTAGTGTACTACCTGTTTAAGCTTCTTAACCCCTACGAGCAAAGGTACACAACAATGGAGAAGACATGTGCCGCTCTCGTATGGATACTGCAGAAATTGAAGCACTACTTTCTTGCTCATGAAGTTCATCTAATCGCCCGCATGAATCCTATCAAGTTCCTCCTTGAAAAATCTGTCATTACTGATAGGCTAGCACGTTGGCAAAGTTTTCTCTCCCAGTTCGATATCATCTACATTCAGCAGAAATCCATCAAAGGCTATACTATAGCAGAACATCTCGCTCATCACCCTATTCCACAATTTGATCTTGTTCGTTCGGAGTTTCCGGATAATGTCCCTTAGCCAATCTGATCCTATGTGGACGTTGTATTTCGACGAGCTTTGAACTCTCATGGAAAGGGTATCGGGATTACTCTACTATCACCTGAGGGTGTCACCATTCCACAAGCTTATAAATTGGAGTTTTCTGCCACCAACAACATCGCCGAATATGAAGCTTTGTTGGCTAGTCTGGAGCTCGCCCACTTCTATGGTGTCACCCATCTGCGAATTGTTGGTGACAGTCAACTGGTTTTACGCCAAGTGCTCACCATGTACCACACTCAGGATCCTAAGCTCAAGCCATACCAAGAACTTGTCTCAGCCTTTGCCAAGCTATTCTCCAAGCTTATTTTCATCCATGTTCCTTGTCACCAGAATCCTCCAGCAGATGCTTTTGCCACTATCGGCGTAACTCTTCACATGTGCTATCCTGGGGATTTTGATAGTATTCAAATTGCACGCTGCAATACCCTTGTTGTTCAAGACCCCGTCTTTCTCTGAATCAAAGAAGAGATGCTGAAGAAGATAGAGAGAAAGGTCAAAATTGAGATCATGTTGTTGGAGCTAGAGGAGGAATTGGAGGATGAGGAGAAGCCGTGGTACTATGAGATAGCTAAATATTGCAGGAATCAGACGTACCCTGAGGAAGCCACAAGTGATGAAAAGAAGGCAATAAGGAGACTGTCCCAGAAGTACACCCTGGTTGGAAACATCCTTTATAGAAGGGGATTCACTGGAGTTTTACTCAGATGCTTGGATGATAATGAAGTACTGAAAGTTGTTGAGGAGGCTCATTCAGGTGTGTGTGCTGGCCATGTGAATAGCCAAATGCTTGCCAAGAAGATCCTTAGGCAAGGCTAGGGCTGTTCACAGTTCGGTTCGATCCGGTTTGGACCTCTTTTTTGAGGAAACCGAACCGAACCGAAATTATATTCAAACCGAACCGAATCGGTTCGGTTTGGTTTGAACCGAACAAAAAAAATGCAGAATAAAGGCCGCTGGGCGGCTCTGGGTTTCGAACCCAGGACCACCCAGCAGGAAGAGACGCGCTAGCCCACTGGGCTAGGTGCTCTTTCTTGTAATTATTTATTATTTAAATATATTTAATATATATTTCGGTTCATTCAGTTTTCCTGTGCAAAACCGAACTGAACCATGGGACTTCTCAACCCGAACCGAACCGAACTGGTCGGTTCGGTTCGGTTTTTCGGGTTGGACCATATTATGAATAGCCCTAGGCAAGGCTTTTACTGGCCCACTCTAGAGGAGGATTGTTCCATCTTTGTCCGTCGGTGTGTCAAGTGCCAACTGCACGCCGACAAGATCCATTCTCCATCCTCTACACTTCACCCAATATCCTCCCCATGGACTTTCTCTATGTGGGCTTTTGATATCATTGGTCCCCTTGGTGATCCAAATTCCTAGAAGAAAACAAAGTCATTCATCCTCACTGCAACGGAGTACTAAACCAAGTGGGCGGAAACCGAAGCATACACGGAGGTCAAAGCAACAACCGTTTGCAAGTTCATCATGAAGAACATCATCACCAGGTTCGGCATTCCAAGTACCATCATCACTGACAATGGACCGCAATTCATCTCTCAGGAACTCCACCTCTGCAACAGATACAAAATTGCATTGCATCATTCATCACCATACTATCCGCAAGGCAATGGCCAAGCAGAGGCCACGAACAAAACCTTAATTAAAATCATAAAGAAAACCTGTGAGGCTAATAAGTTCTCGGATTGGCCAGAAAAGCTTGTAGAAGCTCTATGGGCCTACCACACTTCAATCCGTACTCCTACGGGGCAGGCACCGTTCGCCCTCACTTATGGGATGGAGGCTGTAGTACCATATGATATTCTTATCCCCTCACTAAGGGCCCAGCTTGACAAGGACTTGTCAATCGATGATCGGCGTGAATCGCTCCTAGCACAACTGGAACTCTTAGATGAGAAGCGTCTGGTCACCGCAGAGCACACAAGATCATATCAGAATAGGCTCACTCGTTTTCATCAAAAGAAGGTAATTGAGAGAAAATTTAAAGTCGGTGAAATGGTAATTAAAAGATTTTTTTAAAACCTGGTGGTCCCCGATCCAAACTCCAACCAAACTAGGAAGGGTCGTACGTAATTAAAGAAGCATATCCAGGCAACGCATACATGATAGTGAACGCGGAGGGTGAGGAGCTCTCTCACCCTTGGAATGGACTTTACCTGAAGAAATACTACCCCTAGGTAGGTGTTTGGAATTACATGGTACATGGACCCTAAATTGAAAAGCTATAATTTCTTATTCTTGGTGGGTTAACCTGAGGTGTCGACACCCACACACTCACACGCCCACCCTTGGAAGCTAGAGGCACGAAATCTAAGGGAGATCAATGCCTAACCAATAGTCTAGGACACTACTCATTTCTTTCCACTCGGTCTGCCAATAGAAAGGGGAACCTGAGGGATCGACCTTTGAATCTGTCCAAAGCTCAAATGGGTGTAGGTCAAGGCCCAATAAGGGGAAAAGAAAGAAAACAATGCAAATCAAAGCAAAAGAGTCAAAACAAGGCAAACCAAATATAAAGGCACGTCAAGAGCGGTAAAGTCCCCGCAGAGATCCAAATGGACCTAGTCGTAAGCGTGCCAAAACCCCACAAGCCAAAAGATTGAACCCTATTGAGTGTAGGGCAGAGGAATGAGTGTCTCCCTGGTCACCCAAAATATTGTCAGATTTCCTAAATATCTTCTTCCCTTCTTCCCCATGGGTATGTCCTGGGTTCAAGGCAAGGCAACGATCAACTAAAGAGGACGTCGCCGAAAGCCACCTTGGGTTAAAGCACCACTTAAGCACATCTAATCTCTATTTGACACACCCAAGAATTATTAATGAACACTTAATGATGGCTGAGTAATTGAGGGGTCCAAGTACTAGGTTTTTCCCATTAGAGCGGATTCCCTTCGTTCCACGCGTCTTTTTAGAAGGGACTATGCCGAGTTGCGGCTCATATTTCAAAATCCAAAAAAATTACATATTTCCAAAACTACAAAAAAAAATGAATATTTCAAAACAAAAAAATCGCATATTTCTAAAGCCACAAAAAATTTAAATATTTCAAAATCCAAAAAAATTGAATATTTTCAAGACAAAAAAAAGAACATTTCAAAACCCAAAAAAATTGAATATTCCCAAAACAAAAAAAAAAATAGAACATTTCAAAACAAAAAAATCAAATATTCCCAAATTAAAAAAAAATTAAATATGATGAAAACATAAAAAATAATCATGCTCCATTTGCTTGAATGCATCAAATGCATGCTCATTTTTAATTTCCTGTTAGCATATGTCTGCTTGCGTGTTGCACTTTTAATTATGTTGTTCCTTTGTTTCTACCTTATTTAATAAAGGCTCAGCCCCTTAACAAGATCATGAAGCCTAATTCGCCTAATGTGCAGGGGGCTGAGCCAGAACAGACATTTAACTTGTTTGTTTAAGTATTTTTCAGGCGAGACAGAAAGAGAGAAGGCAAAGCATACAAGATGTATATATATCAAGGCCAAAAGGGGGGCCAACCCCAAAGTACATCATATGGTATCTCACTAGGTACACATCATCATGGAAAAATAAAAAAGTACATATCATGATGGGTGGCCTAACTCTCGCCACCACTCTTGGCTGGTCGGAGATGTCTGCTGCTCTCCGCCTTGCTGGGGTCTATAGTTGAGTGAGGAGCCGGAGGCCTCATGGAGGCACGCGATTTAGAAGACCTCTAGGCGCCCCATCCCTCCTAGACGTTCCTCTGGTACTCAGAGGACGTCACCAAGTAGCTGGCGGAGTAGGCGCTGGCTCGCCCCTCCCTCACAGCGCGCTCGCGGCCGCGCCGACTGGTCACGCGTCCAGGACCTGCTAGGAGAGACGCTCCCGGTCCTCCGACCACCGACTGCGCTCCTGCTCCCACCGGCTGCACTCCTCTGCCCACCAGCCTTGCTCGTGCTCACGCTCCCGTCGCTCCGCAGTGAGCGTCACTCATAGCTCCGCAGCCTCGCGGGGCAAGTCCGCGTCATGTTGAGAGACCTGAGTGCGTAGCTCAGACAGCTGCTGCGTCAGCTCAGTCACCTCAGCACCGACGAGCGTCGCCTGGGTGATGGCGCTCTGTAGCTCGGCGGACTACACATGAGAAAACACATGTATGTATAAAGCAATTCATTTCTTATATACATCTAATTAATTTACTTACCCGTGCAGTGAGGTCGCACTCAGCCGTCTCTGCCTGAGCAATCACCGCTGACAACTGCTCCTGGAGAGAGGCCACCTCTGGATCTGTCACGCCTCTGCTCGTGGAGGCACCTGCAGTGTTGGTGTGCTCCACTGTCATCTGCGCCACACGCTGCACACATTGAAAATCAAGTCAACAAATGGTAAGGTAAACAAAGCAAAGGTATGATCTTTTAAAACATACCAGGGCCTCCAGCGCATCCTGTGCCTCTTCCAGCTGAGCCTTCGTACTCGCCAGCTGGGCCCGCAGGGTGTCGATTAGGCCATCACAAGCATCCTGCACATGCACACATTTGTTAGATTCATCATGTATATCATTAATGAACAAGTCAAGTTTTAGAACTGCATACCCTAGCTGGCCTCATGAAATCTCGATCCCCATACACCTCTTGGTACCGCTGGAGGTAGGAGAAGCTGTCCGCGGTGTCAGACTCAGCTGGGTACCCTCCACGCATCCAGTCCATGTACTAGTTGGGGAAGCGTAGGCGCCAGTCTACCCGCTTGGCCTTCCCCCTCATCCTTCTTCCGATGCCCCTTGGCTCAGCCTCCTCGGACCACACCTGGTGCAGCCCCAGTGTCCTCATGGCGAGCCATAGGCGAAGTGGCTCGATCTCATTTAGGCAATGGACCCACAGGTCCCGCCCGAACTGATGTCGGCCACTCTCCACCCACAGCTGGCCAGCATCAACCATGCCCGCATAGGGCTGCCACACAACCTGCACACATGCATATGTTAGCCACATGTCATATATCATAACAAAATGCATGAAAGAGAAAATGAGGTAGTACGTACCAGGAGGGCCGGGAAGTCCCGGATGTCATGGCGGAGGGTGTCAAGCTGAAGGCTGATGGACGCGGTCGTCACGACCGGCATTCACCTCCGTGCCCGGGGCAGTGCGTCAGGGCGCACCTCGGTCGCCCTCCCCAAGGGGAAGTAGTAATAACTCCAAACTTGCATACATGAACATGTGAATTAGTTTGACTAACAATTTCAATGCAGGAAAATTAAAGCAAGCAAAAGAAAGCATACCTGGAGAAAAGGGAAAAATCTGCCCACCTTCATCTCACGGCCAGTGCCGCTAGAGAGGTCCGCAAACGTGTGGGCAAGGAACATTGCGCCCCAAGCATACTGTCTGACCCGCTCCAGGTCCTCCAAAATCTCTAAGAAACGGCAATAGATGTCGTCGCCCTTTGTCCCCAGGAGCATCTTCCCCAAGAATAATACCAGGATCCTCCTCAGGTCTCGGTCCACCCTCTCCCTGTCCTCGGCGTCCTGGCCATACACTGCCCTGGCCAGCCCCGCTGCTCGGTGCACGAACTTGTGCAGTGACTCCTCGCCTGTCTGCCTGACTCCCCACAAACCCAGGCTCTCCAACAACACCACTCCGTTGACCAAACTCTGATCGCCAAGCTCATCCTCCCCCATGGGCTCCAGTCCCAACAAATCCCGGGTGTGCTCTGTGTAATCGCTATATGTCACCTCGGTCACTACCTCACCGACTACCCGCAAGCCCGTGATTCGTGTCACGTCTTCCAAACTAGGCACCATGTGCCCCCATGGTAGGAGGAACGCCCTACTCACCCGGTCCTATCTCTCCCTCAACGCCTGCACCAAGGGGCTATCCACATAGAAGGGCTCGATCTCCAAGATCGGCCCGAACCCCATCTCTCGGATCCGCTCTCTCTGGAAATCCGGGAGCCTCTGGTACGCCTCTATCACTAGCGGCCACTGTAGTCTCGGCCTCATAACTCCCTGCACACCAAAAAGAGCACACATAAGTCAGAGCACATTTTAAAACATTTAAAATCAATCAAACTGTGCAGAACATGCCAATTTCCCTCCACTCAGGCAGCCCTTATGAATCGCAACCAACTCATTGGTCGCGGTTCGTTCTGAATCACGACCGCTGAGGCGGTCGTGTTTCATTTTGAAATGCGACGGCTTAAGCCGTCGCGATTCAAGTCCTTGAAACGCGATGACTGGAGTCGTCACGATTCACCCTCTCACTGTCTCCGGCCCGACGACCCTCCTCTCCTCTCACCGACGTAAAAACACAAGGGCTGAGGATTGGGTACTTACCGTGTCACCTCGTGGAGGAGCCTCTCATCCCCGCCATCCTCCTGGCACCGCCATTTCCTCCTCCTCCTCCTCCTCCTCTGGTGCCGCCGCCGTCGCGCCCTCCTCTATCGCTGGCACCGATCCCTCCTCTTCCACCATCATCAAGTCGATGCTCGCCTCTGGGAGTTTGGCCACCATGGCCCGCGCGGCCGTGTCCAGCATCTTCGCCACTTCCTCCACCATCTTCAGTGCCGGCGATGCCATTCCTTCCTCCACCGGGCTCCCCTCCCCCCGTAGCTATTTCGAGGCCGAGGCCTTGGTCATTGGGAAAGAAAGAGTTGAGAGAGGGAGAGAGAGCAAGAGACAAGAAACAAGAGAAGAGGGAGATCGGAGAAGAGAGGGAGTGTGAGAGATGAGAGAGGCGAAAGAGTGGGAAGGAGGCGCCCTCGGGCATTTTGTAGCCCTCGAGATAAGTTGAAATCCCGTCGGATACAGACAACACGAATTTAGATGCTTATTTAAAACATGTCTGAGGCCGTCGACACAATTCAGAAAGCCATCATTGCCCCGGCGCCGAGTTTAAGGTGCGTGATTTTCGAATTTGAAAGTACAATTGAAACACATCGGGGTTAGTGGACATGATTTTATTTAAACGCGGAGGTCTTGTAGGATGCGGATTCATGTGTGATACGCGACATCTGTGTCCGTCGCGATTCAAAAGACTCACCCGAGGGTCAATTTTAAGGAGAAAATCAAAACTGTTCGGATGATACAATCACGTGAGATGGTGCAATTTGTCTGTATAAAGGATGCAATATAATTGTTATTGATGAATTAATTTTGGCGTTTACAAACGGTCACCTTGGGCCAGATTTTTAGGAGTTCCCATACATAAGCCATCCACTCGTCTTCCACTTCCTCCACGTGTGGGACCGGCCGCCTGAAAGAGCAAATCTTCCACAGTGCTTTGATGGTGTCTGCCTCTTCTCTGTCATTGTTGGTACCAATCTCCCGTCTTTTTATTGGCGGAAGATGAGACGGCCCCTCGAAGTTGCACCGTGCGAGTCCAAGTTGAGAGAGGCAGCGGTGTGGGTTGTAGAGCACAAATTCAGCCGCCCCACTCAGTCGTAGCTCCACACCGGGTGCTACCCATGTCTGAAGGTCCCTGGCTGGAAGAGGCGACGGAGTACAAGTGAACGCATTCTTGGGCATGCTTCAGAGATGATCACTCCAATCAGCCCACGTCTTGAGTTGTGGCACGCGATTAGCTAGGCGCCCTTCTAAGCCAACTAGATTGTCCATGTGACAGAGCAGACTCTTGGAGAAGATGCGGGACGAGCTAGGGACTTCATTGTTTACATAAAACTTGAAGTGCAAGTCAGTCCAACAAGTAAACAATAGCATGGAACCATAAGGAGGCCTACCCAAGCTCGCCGCTGTGAGTCCGCTGTAGAGGAAGGCTAGCACCACCGGTCCCAATCTCTCTCCCTCCCATATGTCACACACCACGCTTAACTGGTCCTCCTCGAGAATGTTGCCAATTGATGGGAAGAGGAGCGCACCCGCCAAGCATATGGCAAATCCTCTCATCACCTTCTCAGTCTCTCGTCATTCTCCACCTTGGGTATCTCCCTCGTTGTCCAGGCCGCTAGTTTTTGCAAATCAATTCCTTTTGTGGCTTGAATGTCCCGGGCCGCTCTTTCATCCATGAAGCTTACCTCTTTGCTTGAAAGAATCCTTGGCATGATCGCCATATCATCTTCGTCTCCTCTTTTCATCCGCTTCAAGCCTAATAAAATTTCAACTTCTTCCAATAGAATAGTGGCTTTGAAGGTTTTAAAGAGGAAAGTATGGGTTTGAGGATGCCATAGTTCAACAAGTGCACCTATGGCCGCCCAGTCAAGGTGGATTTCGTGGTATCTTTTGGCATGGACGGCTAGGTTATTGATTCCCTACCTAGAGAGGATGGTGGTCGTGTCAAGAGTGATGGAGGCGGTCAGTTGTCGGAGCCATGGAAGTCGCATATACCTTCGGTTACCCGGGAAAAGTGGATAATCCTATAGGAGGTATACATGGATAGGTATGTGCATGGGTGATGTGGCCATGATAAAAGTGGTACATGGGTGGGATTAGCACATGTGTCATGGCATGATTATGGAGGGTGTCATCATAAGCATGGGTGGAGCATGTCGCATAGAGCATAGTCACATGGGTAGATGGGTTCGGCCATGGAAGTTGGAAGGGAAGAAGAAGAGAGGAAAGGAAAAATAATAAAAGAGAAGAAGAACAGTGAGAATAAGTAGGTAAACAATCAAGAACATGCAAGAACAGTGAAGAACACACTAAGAAATAGTCAAAATCAATGCAAAAATCATAAACTTACTAGTTTGGCTTGAATCAACTTGCAAATGTGTCCATCAATCTTGCTTAGCCTCATAAATCCCTCAATTCTTGGCTTCTTGGATGAGGGGGCTCCATCATGCTCCATTGCTCCAAGCCTCAATTCTCCTTCTTCTTGCTTCAATTGAGTAATTTCTGCACATTAGAGAGGGTGAAAGCATGAAAAGAGCATGGTTTGGGGTGTTTTTAAACCCCCATGGCCGCACAAACCCGGAGGCAACTCCAAAAGAGAGCAAGCAAGGCAAAATAGGCAAGAAAATCAAGCCTCGAGTGGAAAGTCTAAATCGCGTCCGACACCTACGTCGTGATTCAAAGCGCTCACTCTGACTTCCATTGCGACTGGTAAAGGTAAATCGCAACCGACTAGATCGTCGCGATTCAGGTAAGTGAAGTGCGTCCATATACCCTGTCGCGATTTTCAAGCAGCATTATTTTCATGTTTTGTTCCATTATTTATTGCTTGTCAGTACTGATCAATCTGTGAGTGCAGGTCCTAGACACGTTTCTCGCCGCACAATTCATGATCATCATCGGCTATCTCCAATCTCTAGTATTGTATAAGTTGCATCTTACTATATGTTATACTCTATTAGACTACATCGAGGACCTCAAGGCTCAGATGAATTTGGAATTTAAGTTCCCCTCCTCCGCCAAAAACAATGATGATTCCAGATAATTCTTATGACTTGAGGATAGACCGTTACGATTTGCAAGAAGGATGGCGGGTTCCATCCAGTATCTTGACTTCGGTATCGTAACAATATTATCCTTGATTATCTTATATTTTTATTTTAATCTTTTGCTTTTAGCCCAGCATGCATCATGTAGGACCTTGAGCACATTTCCAGAAGATTACTCTCGTGCTTAACTGAAGAGAACCACTTATTCCTTAATTCCAATTAACATAAAACATTCCACTCCGAGTCAAGTACTCAATTCACTTTGTTGATGTTTGAAGATTGTCTCCTGAGAAACTCCTTGTTTTGGATTCCTATATCAGTTCATACATTTTCCCTATAGATCCACCTTAGCTACAGCACGTCCACAAGCTGGTAAACGCTCCCCAATGGTGATACCTGTCGGATTGTGTCCGTAGGTACTTCCCCGATGCCAGAAGTTGATCTTTCTCCCCTTCGTGCCCACGTGCACACCCTTTCCCTTCATCCAAGCATCGAGTTTTCCCTTGAGATTTTCTGCAAGCCACTTCTTGATGAATTGAAGAACGATTCCAGTCATATGTTGTTGAGGCGTGTCTCATCACACCTTGGCATCTACTTTTCAGTCATTCCACTCCCTTCCACTCAATTCACTACATTCCATTGCTTTCATTTCGTGCCATTCCACTCCATTTCCTTTCAAAGCAGACGCCAAGGCGAGGTAGCTGCAGACGCACCATTTTGACAACATATCGAGCAAATTTCATGTTATACCGCAATGCCTCGAAGTGGTTCTCTTCAATTAACCTTTTGAGTGATTTTTCTATTTTTTTAGATTTTTCTAGGGTTTTTAGGAATTTTTCTAAGGGGTCCAAAGGGGTCTGTTGAACACAAGTGATTCGCGCCTGACACAGTGGACGCCTTTTAGCATGTCTGATCCGCGGCGGGTAAAATCGACGCGTATCACACTACCTTTTCTGGCGCTTACCACGTTTTGAATCGCATCTTACAGAGTCGACGCGTTTAAGAGTTTCCATTTTCGAATTATGGAAAATTCTAAAATTATTTTTGGAAAGATTTTCTTGCTAATTAGAATCACGTCCACATGGTCCGTCGCATTTCTGACCTTCCATCATATGTGTAGATGCGGCTTTTTGTTCCCCTTTTTAGGGGAGAACTCCGAGCTATGGTCCACGAAGAGGGATATTATTATAGTGTGGTGTGTGGTATGCGGGGTGGAAAATGGAAGAGAATGAAAATAAAAGAAAAGATCCGTGATCGCCAGGTACGCGAGGGTACCGAATGGAGGTGCACGGCGAAGGGTGCGAATGGAAGAAGTGATCACTTGGAATACCTGTTGGAGCATGGGAGGTTGCGCGGGGGTGTGGGTCCCTCTTCTTCTACGAGCACGGTCGGCCGTCGTAGAAGGCAAAAAGAGACAAATAAGAAATAAGGAAGGGGATTAGCCAAATAGGGCGTGTAGTACCAAATCCCAAAATAATGAAATAAATGAATGAAAGGAGAATGACTCACTGCGTGGTGGCTTGTAAACCCTTAAAGAATGTGGGTGTGTGTTATGCATGCATGTGTGTAAAAAGGAGTAAAGGAGACACGTGAGGCTCGGAGGGAGTTGGTATAAATGAAAAGGAAAAGGGGAGGGGGTACTTCCCCGATAGTTGAATGGCGCGGCGGCACAGCTGACTGGATGGACGGAGGAAGACGAGGAAGAAGCTTCCTCCCGCCTCGCTCCAGTTCACGTGAAGAAGACGACGGGGACACCGGCTCCGAGCTCCAAGGGAGGGAACGAGTGGCTTGAAGTAGATGGTCCCCCTGGGCCGGAGGTCGAGGCGAGAATCCGGCAGGGCTTCGCCGCAGTGAATGGACCCCCCTCTTACAAATGACCCTCGGGGGTCTATTTATAGAGATGAAAGGCTTGAATTGTGTCGATCACAGCGAACGCGACTATGAATTGAAACGCGTCGGGTATGAACACCGTGATTCAAAAGTCAATTTGATGGGACATGTCACATCCTAAGAATTACGCAGCAGATATTAATAATGCGGAATAATTCGAGACGATATCCTGAGACGTGAACAGTCGGCAAATAAGCCTCTAGCTAGCATGCACTAAATGTATAATAACATACATCATCATAGGGCCCAAATATTGAACTCAACTAATCTTGTATTCAAATCTCAACTCATTGTATTCCAAATTAGGACTAAGACTTGATAAAAAGAAAAATACATTTTATTCCTCACTTCTTACTACACGTTCTGACACTCAAAATAAACTAACTATAGATAGACTCATATTTGGAACGCTCATCACTCAGACGCATTCCCATCCTCGATAGGATCTTCCTCTTGAATGTCATAATCACCTAGAATGGTTAAAAGTAGGGAATGAGCAAACTAACCCAGTAGGATTTATATCTCAATGTGCAGGCAATGATATAAGTGATTAACAATTTAGAACTAGGTAAGAACAATGAATGTCATGATATGTACGTACGAATAAAACTCGTTAAAACATGATACATGAACAAGCTAGATAGAGTGATCATGATAGAACAAGATTTTAGAACACGATGACAAGATAGAACTAGCAATAGATCACTTTGTACAAGCACACAAGATTTCACTTGATGTAAATAGTTTTCAAGAACGCAAGATATCTCTAATTGCAATAAATGCAGGATGGCCAAATCACGCAAGAAAGTAAGCACGCACGAGCATGATATTGTAACACTAATCAGGCACATAGACACTAATGTACACCAAGAAAAGATCCATCAAGAATGTACACCAGGACACGTGTATGTGGTTATTGTATCTATCATTCAACATGCACGCACGACTCCCAGCGCAGATGCAACGCCAGTAATCATTATACCCCATGGTTAACAGTATATTTATGACTCTCCGTCATTGGGGCTAGCTAGACTGGAGCCCTTGGACGCTCGCCGTGCCCGGTCAGCATCTCACTTAAATTTTAAATGTAGATACCCACAGTCATTAATAATGGCCAATGAGAGTTTCAATAAGTAAGCATGTGTAATGTCATGTTCATGATGATGATGAGAACGAGTAATAAGTAAATTGAACATGATTTCATGAGAACAATGGTCAAGAGATAAATTTGGCAGCATAATGGTACGATTTATAATTTAGTTTAATCTTTACATTAATGGCTTTAGTCTAGATTGTAAATCACACTCACGAGAACAAGATGAGAGTGGAAGTGCACACTATCTCCAGGGAACTTCAATGGTACAACCAACTCGGCCTCCATGTGGAAATCCACGGAGAGCGGAGATTTACAGAGGTCTTAGAGAAAAGGTTGATAGTCTTATCGATTCGGAATGACCGATAGAGAGCTTCCAAATCCCCAAGAAAGGGATGCCTAACAGTGCAAGTGTATATTGATGTACGCATCTCAATTCACAATCCACCGGTTTCAAACTCGCGAAAAGCACATAACATGATGGCATGACATGAAACTATGCACTTAACTAATCATGGTTTACAAGATTTTAAGATAACAAATTATCATTTTAATCAAGCTAGAATAGTAATAATAGCGAATCACAAGTTTCATGAATGATCATATCATTAAGAAAGCAAGTAGAATAATATTCATGTAATTAAGGCTTTTTAAATGGGTTAAACAATTTTAAGCCATTAAACAGATATCATGTAATGATCAGACCCAAGATATGCAAATGACACACTGGATACCATGTTAAACAGACCTCGGGTATGCCTTGGAATATGCATCCAACACAGTGGACGCACTTCGGAACATATTGCACAGTGAAAACCAGCGA
Source organism: Colocasia esculenta (assembly GCA_014218235.1). Taxonomy (NCBI): domain Eukaryota; kingdom Viridiplantae; phylum Streptophyta; class Magnoliopsida; order Alismatales; family Araceae; genus Colocasia; species Colocasia esculenta. The sequence goes on along the minus strand of CM024764.1, from coordinate 66,241,598 downwards.
AACAGGGAAAAGTCAAAATCGCGTCCAAGAGGATGGCCGCCTTCATGCTTGAAACACGTCGGGGGTTCCGGACGCATCTACAGGAAATCATAAAAAAAACACTTGGGCGGGAAAAACCTCTGAAACACGTCGAGGCATCCGGCCGCAATTCAGACCGGCACGGACTCCCAGGCGGTGCGTAGACCCACACGGGCGGTTGATGGGTCAACGCCTTAATCGCGTTGGGGTCTTCGGACGCCTTTAAGATGGTCGCATCGCCCATGCGTGACGTGACACCAGGTGCTTGAAACGCCTCCAAAGGACCGGACGCGTTCGAGCAGCAGACTGAAAATGCAGAAAAAACAGAACTCAGGGGGGTTCGATCCATGCAATGCTTACATCTCCTAAACTAGGGCTTTTAAGACAAAAGTCTCAACATGAAAGTTGTTGGGAACATGACAGAGGAGAGAACTATAATTTTTAAATAATTTTAAACAGCCTTGAGTTGCATGATAAATCGACTTGAACAAGAAAGGACCCTAACATGTGTGACTTTGACAAAACACTTATAATTCAAAATCTACTCATTGGAATTCGATGAAACCAACTGGACATGAAACTATACTTGATGCTCTACACATTGGTATAATATTTTTTAAGGTTTGGCCTGAGAAAACCTACCTTCTGGGTTGATGAAGTATAGTTCTTCAGAAATCCCTTGTTCAGACCACTATTTGAAGAACGCCCAATACTCCGTGTATACTGCATGAAAATTGGGCATTCCAGTTGGCTTAGGAAGTAGACTTGACCCTCTTTCTAGGGGTATAGACCTTGCATGATGGGATTTAGGTTTGACCTACCTTTGGTCAACTCCAAGAGGACGGTTTGCACAGGCTGAAGCAGACGAAAAGGGGAAGAAGATGAGCTTGGTATGCTTGATCTCTTGCTCTCCAGCCACCAAGAGCTCTTCCACACGACCCCAGCAAGTTTTAAAACTCATCCCTAGGGTTTGGTGAAGAGTATTTAAGCAACCATGGTGTCTAGGAGTTCTATTGTGACAAGGAAACTATGGTTGCGGTTTTGGCTTATTAGTTTCCTAATTTGAGGATTTCTTCCTCCATTAGAGTGTGTGAGGCTTTAGGAAACCTCCCACCATAGTTAAGCACTAATTTGGGTTTCCAAGAGTGCAAGATCTCTTCCCAATTCAACTCTAATTGCCTCTTTCTAATTTCAGCTTATTTAAGCTACAAATTTCCATGTATTTTCTTGCTTCATTTGATTTTTGGGTCATATGTGGTACATTGGCCCAATTAAGATATTGGGTCATTAATATATAATGTTGGAAGTCTCTCCAACACTTTTATTTAATTTTTGGTTGTGTCTTATTTCTGTGTTAACAGTTTTCCAACTTGTTTCGTAATTTGGATAATCGGTCACCCTGTGTTGTACACTTGGTTAATCAGAATTTTTGTTGCACAAATTTCTTTGTGGAACACTTAGGAATAATGTGTGGGGTTGATTTATAATTTTTACGAAATGTTTCGATGTGTTTTAGCACATACGATAATGATACATATGTTTTAAATACTCTGATATTATGGAAATTATTTATTTCCATTTATTTGAATTTTTTGTAATTAAAATTTCCGGAGTGCTACACCCACCCCCACTTAAGAGAATTTGGTCCCCAAATTCATGTATAGAAAGTTATTGTACAAGTGAGGTGTACTTACTTGTGAATAGCTCCGGGTATCTTTTGCGCATTGCCTCCTCGGTTTCCCACGTGTCGTCGTCATCCATGTGTTGATTCCATCTAACCCTTACCAGTGGGATGACCTTGTTCCTTAGTTGGTGTAGTTCCCAGCCCACGATCTTAACTGGCTTTTCTTGATACGTTCTGTCTTTGTTGAATTCCAAGAGTTCATATTCTATGATATGTCATGGATCTCGTACATACTTTTTCAACATGGATATGTGGAACACATTGTGTATTCCATCCATTTGTGGTGGTAAAGCCAGACGATATGCCACCTCGCCGACTCTTTCAAGGATTTCGAAAGGCCCAACGAACCTTGGTGACAACTTGCCTTTAATGCCAAAACGCCTGATCCCACGGCCTGGAGACACTTTCAAGAATACATGATCACCCACCTGAAACTCCAGGTCTCTTCTTCTATTATCTGAATATGCCTTTTGTCTTTGCTGTGCCACTACCATTCTTTCTTTAATAAGCTTTACCTTCTCCGTGGTTTTGCTTATCATCTCTGGTCCTAGCAGTTATTTTTCGCCAACTTCATACCAGTATATTGGAGATCGGAAACTCCTGTCATAAAGTGCTTCAAACAGTGCCATTTGAATGCTAGCTTGATAGCTATTATTGTAGGCGAACTCCACAAGAGGTAAGTGTTCATGCTAGCTACCTCCGAAATCTAGGACACAGGCTCTAAGCATATCTTCAATCACCTGGTTGGTTCTCTTTGTCTGACCATCAGTCTGCGGTCCTGCGGATAGAAAGCTGTGCTAAAGTTTAGTTTAGATCCCAAGGAGTAGTGCAGTCCTTTTCAAAAGTGGGATGTAAACTTAGGGTCTCTATCAGACATGATAGACACCGATACTCCATGTAATATGACTATTTCCTTCACATACAATGCAGCCAGAACATCTACTGGCCACTTATTCTTCACTGACAAGTAGTGAGCCGACTTAGTTAAGCGGTCGACTATAACCCAGATACCATCGAATCCACCCCTAGATTTGGGTAGTCTGAAAATAAAGTCCATCCCTATACCTTCCCACTTCCATGCCGGGATTTCTAGGGGTTTGAGTTTCCCTGCGGGTCGCAAGTGTTCCGCCTTGATCTTTTGACATGTTAAGCATCAGGCGACATATTCCGCCACCTCCCTCTTCATATTTGGCCACCAAAAGCTTCTCTTCAAATCCTGATACATTTTGGTAGTTCCAGGATGAATGGTATACCTGGTCTTGTGAGCCTCATCTGTAATCATTTTCTTTGTCTCCGCATTGTCGGGTACACAGACTCGATTTCGGAGCAATAGTCTTCCATCTTCAGTTAATGAGAAATCCAGCCTCTGGTCTAGATTAGCCTTAATCTCCACAAGTACAGGGTCATTGTCTTGGAGTGTGATGATGTCCTCCAATAGTGTAGGTTGTGCTCTAACACTAGCAACAAGGCATCCCTTCTCTTTGATGTCAGCATCAATATTTAATTTGACAAAGTCTTCTAATAACTTCCATTCGCCCACCATTAAACTTGACAATGTGATCATTGGCTTTCAGCTTAGAGCATCTGCCACATCATTTGCTTTACCTGGATGACATTGGATTGTGAGGTCAAAGTCTTTGAGATACTCCAACCACCTCCGTTGTCTCATATTCAAGTCCTCTTGAGAAAATAGATACTTCAAGCTTTTATGGTCAGAAAACACAATGAATTTCTTACCATATAGATAATGACGCCATATCTTCAGGGCAAAGACTACAACAGCTAGCTTTAGATCATGTATAGGACAATTGTCCTCGTGCTTCTTCAATTGTCTGGACGCATAGCATATAACTTTCCCATTTTGCATCAGTACACAGCCTAGGCCGATCCCGGATGCATCGGTGTATACTTCAAAACTACCCCCAACAACTAGCAGTGTCAGTACAGGTGCTGAGGTAAGGTGCTCTTTCAATGCCCTGAAACATTCTTCACATTCATCAGTCCATGCAAATGGATTCTCCTTCCTAGTAACCTGGTCAATGGTACAACTATCTTTAAGAAATCTTTAATGAAGCGACGATAATAACCGGTTAAACCCAAAAAGCTTCTAATCTCCGACACAGTTGTCGGCCTTGCCCAGTTCTTTACCGCCTCCACCTTAGAGGGATCTATAAAGATTCTCTCCTTGGATATGATGTGGCCAAGGAAAGACAATTCTTCCATCCAGAATTCACACTTACTAAGTTTTTCATAGAGTTGATTGTCTCTAAGCACTTGCAGAGCAACCCTCAAGTGTTCCTCATATTCTTCATTGGACTTGGAGTAAATAAGGATGTCATCAATGAACACCACTACAAACTGATCCAAGTATGGCCTATAAATATTGTTCATAAGTTGCATGAAAGCTGCTGGAGCATTTGTTAAACCAAACGGCATGACCACAAACTCATAGTGACCATATCTACTCCGGAATGCAGACTTGTGAATATCCTGTTCCTTTATTCTCGGTTGATGGTAGCCTGATCTTAGATCTATCTTGAAGAAATATTGTGCACCAGAGATCTGGTCAAACAGCTCATCGATGCGGGTCAGTGGATACTTATTCTTTATTGTCAACTGGTTTAACTGACGGTAATCAATGCATAGCCACATTGTCCCATCCTTCTTCCTGACAAATAGCAATGGCGCTCCCCACGGGGATGTGCTAGGCCTGATAAAACCTTGATCTAGCAATTCCTGGATCTATCTCTTCAGCTCCTGCAATTCAACAAGGGACATGCGATACGGAGCTTTTGAAACAGGGGCTGCCCCAGGGAGTAACTCAATGTGAAGTTTACCTCCCGCTCAGGAGGTATACCCGGTAATTCCTCTAGAAATACATTAGGATAGTCCTTGGCTATGGGAATGTCTTCTAAGGTTGGTTTCTTCTTTTCAGTTGCCAAGACTGAAACTAGGAAGGCGTCACAACCCTAGTTGATCAACTTAGAAGCCTTAAGAGAGGATATAAAGACAGGGTGTTTATGATAATGGGTGCCAAGTAGTGATAGAGTTGGAAGGTTTGGTCTTTTGAAGGTGACCCTCCTATGGCGACAGTTTACATCGGCATCATATTCAATTAGCCAATCGACACCCAAAATGGCATCATAACCCTTCATGTCTAAACAGATAAGGTTGGCAGGGAGATTGTGTCCTCCAATTAGGGTTTCACATTTTCGCAAGTAGTGGGTGAGTTTGGATTCCGAGCCCAGGGGAGAAGCTACAGTGATCTTGGATTTCAAGGGTACAGGTTTGACAGGTAGAGTTGCAGCAAATGTGGTGGAAATAAATGAATATGCAGCTCCAGTATCAATAAGCACAAATGCAGGTTGAGAGTGTATGGAAATGGTACCTTCAACCATACCCCCTTCCTCGGGTAGGTCAGCTTCTATGACAGCATTAAGGCATCCCTGACGTCGTGGTACATTCTGAGCTCTTCCTGGCTGATCCTTCAGCATAGGACAGTCAGGAATATGGTGGTCACGACCCCCGCATTTCAAGCATGCCGCGAGCTTCTTCTAGCATTCTTCAGCTCGGTGCCCTAGTTTATCACAGAATTTGCAGTTTTCTGCCAACTGCCTACCTTCCACTTTGACTCTCTTGTCTCCAGCAACATCCCTTCCAGAATTCGGCCTCTTGTTGTTGTTGTTAACGTTGTTGTTACGAAAAGTTGGAGCAATATTAGGTGCTCCCTTCTTGACGAAGACCGGCTTTGAGTTGTCCTTGCCCCTCATGCCCTCTACTTTGGCCATGGTGTCTTCTACCAACTGAGCTCTTTGGACCATCTCAGTGTAAGTTTGAATGTTGTAAGGTCCGAGCTTCTCGATGAACATGGGCCTGAGTCCATCCATGAACCGATTTGCCTTCAGTCTTTCCGTGCCCACCAGATGTGGAGCATACACAGCCAGTCGCGCGAACTGAGCTTCATACTCAACTACGGACATTCCCTTCTGCTTCAGTGCGGCAAATTCCGCCGCTTTCTTCTCCTTCACTCTTTCAGAGAAATATTTTCCCTGGAATATCTCCAGGAATCTAGCCCACTCCAGTTCGCCAACATTAGGCAGGTGGGCCGATGTGGCCTTCCACCATGCTCGGACATCATTAGTGAATTGAAAAGTGGCCAGTACCACCTTCTCCCTGTTAGTGCATTGCATAACTTGGAAGATCCTTTCTATCTCCTCCTGCCAATTTTCTGCCTCGTCTGGGTCAGGGGATCCAGAGAAACGAGGAGGGTTTAAACTCCTAAAATTGCAGTGTAAATCACCCGCTCCATTCCTAGCAGCAGCAGCAGCCTGATTTCTAGCCTGAACCACATTTTGTAAAGCCTGAGTCAATCCAGCCATGGTTTCTTGCATAGCTTGCCACTGGTTGTGAGCCATTGCAGTTGAGTGTAAGAGTGATGAAGGTTTCTGAGAAAAGGATAGAAACCAATTAATGTCTCTAGATACATTATCAGAGTCAAGGGGTAGGAGTGTTTTGTTCACTCTATCATATTCCTAGTCTCTACCCATTCTCACCAGGTACTATATTTAATTTCCAAGACCTAGGTTCCATAGGTATCTCCTAATCCTGAGACATATATCTTATTTGGCATTCCTAGGCTCTGATACAACTAAACTGTCACGTCCCGAGAATTACGCAGTAAATATTAATAATGCGGAATAATTCGAGACGATATCCCGAGACGTGAACAGTCGGTAAATAAGCCTCTAGCTAGCATGAACTAAATGTATAACAACATACATCATCACAGGGCTCAAATATTGAACTCAACTAATCTTGTATTCAAATCTCAACTCATTGTATTCCAAATGAAAACTATTACAGGACTAAGACTCGATAAAAAGAAAAGTACATTTTATTCTTCCTACTACACGTTCTAACACTCAAAATAAACTAACTATAGATAGACTCATATTTGGAATGCTCATCACTCGGACGCATTCCCATCCTCGACTGGCTCTTCCTCTTGAATGTCATAATCACCTAGAATGGTTAAAAGTAGGGAATGAGCAAACTAGCCCAGTAGGATTTATATCTCAATGTGCGGGCAATGATATAAGTGATTAACAATTTAGAACTAGGTAAGCACGATGAATGTCATGATATGCACGTACGAATAAAACTCATTAAAACATGATACATGAACAAGCTAGATAGAGTGATCATGATAGAACAAGATTTTACAACACGATGACAAGATAGAACTAGCAACAGATCACTTTGTACAAGCACGCAAGATTTCACTTGATGTAAATAGTTTTCAAGAACGCAAGATATCTCTAATTGCAATAAATGTAGGATGGCCATATCACGCAAGAAAACAAGCACGCACGAGCACGATAATGTAACACTAATCAGGCACGTAGACACTAATGTACACCAAGAAAAGATCCATCAAGAATGTACACCTGGACACGTGTATGTGGTTATTGTATCTATCATTCAACATGCACGCACGACTCCCAGCGTAGATGCAACGCCAGTAATCATTATACCCCATGGTTAACCGTAAATTTATGACTCTCCGTCATTGGGGCTAGACTGGAGCCCTTGGACACTCGACGTGCCCGGTCAGCATCTCACTTAAATTTTAAATGTAGATACCCACAGTCATTAATAATAGCCAATGAGAGTTTCAATAAGTAAGCATGTGTAATGTCATGTTCATGATGATGATGAGAACGAGTAATAAGTAAATTGAACATGATTTCATGAGAACAATGGTCAAGAGATAAATTTGACAGCATAATGGTACGATTTATACTTTAGTTCAATCTTTACATTAATGGCTTTAGTCTAGATTGTAAATCACACTCACGAGAACAAGATGAGAGTGGAAGTGCACGCTATCTCCAGGGAACTTCAATGGTACAACCAACTCGGCCTCCGTGTGGAAATCCATGGAGAGCGGAGATTTACGAATGTCTTAGAGAAAAGGTCGCTAGTCTTATCGATTCGGAATGTCCGATAGAGAGCTTCCAAATTCCCAAGAAAGGGCTGCCTAACAGTGCAAGTGTATAGTGATGTACGCATCTCAATTCACAATCCACCAATTTCAAACTTGCGGAAAGCACTTAACATGATGGCATGACATGAAACTATGCACTTAACTAATCATGGTTTACAAGATTTTAAGATAACAAATTATCATTTTAATCAAGCTAGAATAGTAATAAAAGCGAATCACAAGTTTCATGAATGATCATATCATTAAGAAAGCAATTCGAATAATATTCATGCAATTAAGGCTTTTTAAATGGGTTAAACAATTTTAAGCCATTAAACAAATATCATGTAATGATCAGACCCAAGATATGCAAATGACACACTGGATACCATGTTAAACAGACCTCAGGTATGCCTTGGAATTTGCATCCAACACAGTGGACGCACTTCAGAACACATTGCACAGTGAAAACCAGCGAAATAGGGAAAAGTCAAAATCGCGTCCAAGAGGATGGCCGCCTTCATGCTTGAAACAAGTCGGGTGTCTCGGACGCATCTACAGGAAATCATTAAAAAACACGGGTAGGAAAAACCTCTAAAACGCGTCGGGGCATCCGGCTGCGATTCAGACCGGCCCGGACTCCCAGGCGGCGCGTAGACCCACGCGGGTGGTTGATGGGTCAATGCCTTAATCACGTTGGGGTCTTCGTAAGCCTTTAATATGGTCGCATCTCCCATGCATGACGCGACACCAGGTGCCTGAAATGCGTCCACGGGACCGGACGCGTTTCGAGCAGCAGACCGAAAACACAGAAAAACCATAACTCAGGGGGGTTCGATCCATGCAATGCTTACATCTCCTAAACTAGGGCTTTTCAGACAAAAGTCTCAACATGAAAGTTGTTGGGAACATGTCATAGGAGAGAACTATGATTTTTAAATAATTTTAAACAGCCTCGAGATGCATGATAAATCCACTTGAACAGGAAAGGATACTAACATGCGCGACTTTGGAAAAATGCCTATAATTGAAAATATACTCATTAGAATTCGATGAAACCAACTGGACATGAAACTAGACTTGATGCTCTACACATTGGTATAAGATTTGTTAAGGTTTGGCCCGAGAAAACCTACTTTCTGGGTTGATGAAGTCTCGTTCTTCATAAATCCCTTGTTCAGACCACTGTTTGAAGAACGCCCAATACTCCATGTATACAGCATGAAAATTGGGCATTCCAGTTGGATTAGGAAGTAGACTTGACCCTCTTTCTAGAGGTATAGGCCTTGAACAATGGGATTTAGGTTTGACATACCTTTAGTCGACTCAAAGAGGACGGTTTGCACAGGCTGAAGCAGACGAAAAGGGGAAGAAGATGAGCTTGGTATGCTTGATCTCTTGCTCTCCAGCCACCAAGGGCTCTTCCACACGACCCCAGTAAGTTGTAAAACTCATCCCTAGGGTTTGGTGAAGAGTATTTAAGCAACCATAGTGTTTAGGAGTCCTATTGTGACAAGGAAACTATGGTTGTGGTTTTGGCTTATTAGTTTCCTAATTTGAGGATTTCTTCCTCCATTAGAGTGTGTGAGCCTTTAGGAAACCTCCCACCATAGTTAAGCACGAATTTGGGTTGCCAAGAGTGCAAGATCTCTTCCTAATTCAACTTTAATTGCCTCTTTCTAATTTCAGCTTATTTAAGCTACAAATTTCCATGCATTTTCTTGCTTCATTTGATTTTTGGGTCATATGTGGTCCATTGGCCCAATTAAGATATTGGGTCATTAATATATAATGTTGGAAGTCTCTCCAACACTTTTATTTAATTTTTTGTTGCGTCGTATTTCCGTGTTAACGGTTTTCCGACTTGTTTCGTAATTTGGATAATCGGTCACCATGTGATGTACACTTGGTTAATCGGAATTTGCATTGCACGAATTTCTTCGTGGAACACTTAGGAATAATGTGTGGGGTTGATTTATAATTTTTACAGAATTTTCCGATGTGTTTTAGTAGCTAACACAACTCTATCCGCTGCCGGACACCTCATAGTTGCAAAAACTCTCTCAATTTCATGAACCCAATGCTCTGTTGTATCTGGATTCGGCCCTCCTGAATAGGTAGGCGGCTGCAATCTCAGAAACTTCTCCACCTGCATCACAGGTTCTTCTACTATCAACACTGGCGGTGGTGGTGGCACAGGTGCTGCAAAAGGCACCTCTACTCTTGGCGGAACTGGAGCTACAGGTACAGCCTCTCCATCTCCAGGTGGTACTGCAACCGTTGGTACCGGCGCCTGCTGATCCATCCTCGCCCGAATATCCGTGAGGCTTTCCCAAATTCTTTCTATCATACGCTGGGTACTTTCCTCCGGATTATCTCCTCCACCACCCCAATCTCTTCTATCAGCCATACCAGAGATTTCTACATAAACAAAACACCAAACAAAAATCAAACAACAAATTATCAAAAACCAGGGTCCCTACCAGCAGTGTACAAAGACCGAAATAAGGCTATGTATCTTTCTAGTTCCCTTATATTAACACAGACCTTGCTCTGATACCAACTGTGACGGAACGCCTCGGCCAAGCCTGTTAAACCAATAACGTACTTGATCCGAGTCCGCCTCCCGCGAACGGGCCGAAGCCTCGCAAGGGATACCCAACCACAGTCCGTGTAAACACAAAGGACACACCACATTTTATATATATATATATATATATATATATATATATATATATATATATATATATATATATATATATATATATATATATATATATATATCACAAGTTACATAGCCATATTTCCACAAAACTGAAAAGAAGTACAAGAGCCTGGGGCATACCCCGAAGTACAACTGAAGAAATTAAACAACCAACTAAGCCACACTGCTGGAGCTGCCACTACACAGCTGGAACTACACCGCTGGAGGTACTGACCCTGTATCGCTACGGTGCAACTCTGAGCCAGACGACGGTCGTGAAACGTCCTCCTCGCTCTCACCTGTGGGGGTACGGGTGAGCCTCTCTAGTCACTGGCTCAGTAGGGAACTCCCCCAACACCGAGCAAACCAAAACCACAGGTACGAAAGCAGTAAACAATAACAACAATTTATAGAACAGCTAAGCAGGATATTAAAGCTGTAAAAGTACTCACCGTCTGCCGACTACGAGAAACAACTTTAATAATTAAACGGCAAACCAGTACAGGTGTACAAGCTAAAGTAGAGACAGCCAAACACAAGCCACGTGAACTGGTTCGCGACACCAGTAACTGACTCAGACAAGCTAACACAGATCTACCTCTCAGTCTCGCAGCCACGGACGAAAGGTCCAGCTGCCGCTCCACATGAAAAGGTCAAGCAACTGTGGAGACCAACTAAACACCACCACCTGCAGACCACACGGTCACAGGCCCATGCCTGACACCTCTAGAGATCCTGGCCCGGAACTCTCTGGATTGAGGCACTGGAAAAGGACTAGCTGGGGTCCAATACGTCTACTGGTGTCCGTACCCCCAACTACGAGCGCGCTACAAGTGACTAAAGACAAACACAAGTGTTACTGTCCCACTGTCGTCTTTCCCTCAGCCGGACGTACAACTCAAGCACAAGAGTGAGGGTGTCCAGGTCAGACGACACAGACCTCGATGGTACAACACAAGTACCGGGACAAAGCCCCGAGCTAACAGCCTGGCTCACAAAGAACCTGGGGCACCCAACTGGAGAGGTAACCACAGTAGGCGTCGTACTACTCGCCACGTACACAGAACCACGTGCACGTCACACACAAACCACGTGAAACGTCATGTAAATCACAAATAACAATGGTCCACTACACGTGAACCCAACTGACTCGCATAAACATCGCGCAACCACGAAAGTAAGTAACTAACAGCATACCTTGTATGCTAAACACGAGAACCATGTGCACTCAGTGCACCTCAGGTGTTAATGCGCATGCATTATCGATAAATACCATAATTAGTCATTCCTGTTTATAACCAGTAGGCGGCAACATCGACTGCCGCTTACAAGAAGTCAATGGCAAGGGATCTGGCCGTCTACATCCTGGCTGATGAGCTTGGCGGCAAACGATGTTGACGCCAAGTTCTTCGGCCTCAAACCCTGCAGAAACCCTAAATCGATTCTACAGGTTTTCTAACTGTTAAAACTACAGAAAAACATTCAGTAACAGTTCCTCTAATATCCATGCACCATAATTGAATCAAAACAGCATGTTTTGCTATTTAAAATCATCAAACCACTCATTATCCTTGCATGGTGCAACTTAACCCAACATGCATTAAATCTGTTGTTTCAAGTGATTACATCATATTTTAATGATCCTACGGAGCTAACAGGGTTCGTCCCCTACCTCAGAACACGCTAAAACCTCCCGCAATCTCCCGGTTCACGCCGAACCCTCCGCGAGCTCCCACGGGAATTGCACCACGCCACGACGTTTCCTCGTGCAATTCAGCAACGCCACGCGTTCCACGATCCTCCAAGCACCCTTCAGTACCTGTTGGGATCTTTTGGAACACTGGGGCAACAAGCTGGGGCAAGGGGGATTGAGAACAGGGTAGAAAACCTACTCTCGGGTGACCCTATAACCTGCAGAATTCTCAGGTTGGCGTTAACCCCTCTGCCACCAAGAACAACCGCCACCCTAAACGTCCACAGCTACTGCCGCCACGATCATGCAGTCAACGTCCACTTACCTGGATGCCAACCAGTCAACGGCCATACCTGGCCGCCAACTCCAACTGAACTACAGCAGGTCCTATTTCATTTCAGAACCAAACCTGCACCTCACCTGCTCAAACCACACATCCACACCACACATTCCACACAACCAACTCACATTGGCCACACAACCAACACACACTTGATCCGCATGGATCCAAAAAGCACACGACGTTACATGGAGTGCAATGGAGTGGAATGGAGTGAAACAAAATGAAAGAAATGAAGCATAGCGAAGTGGAGCGCAGTGGAGCAGACTGAAAAGTAGACGTCAAGGTGAAAAATCGACACGCATGACAATTGGGTGACTATCACCTGATGAGAGTCTTTCGCCAACACCCAAGGAAGTCACCACCCGAGAAGAAGACCTAAAGAAACTAATGTTTGGATCGGAAGGAAACAAAGTGTGTGCATGAGGGGCACGACAGAAGGCGTGTACGTGGTACACGAAGTAAAGTTGCCACGTGGGGCATGAAGGAGAGATCAACTTCCAGCGTAGGGGAAGTACCTAAGGACACAATTCGTTAGGTTGCACCGTTGGGGGCGTCTGCCACTGCCTCAGGTGGATCTCTTGGAGTAAGGATGAAATGTGGAGGGACAAATCCAAACAAGTGTTCTTAAGGAAATCACCCCGGAGGCAACAACAAAGGGAGTTGGGTATTCGACCCGGAATGGAATATTTCAAATTGCTTTGGATTTGGAGCGATAATGACTCTCAAATTGCATTGGAAGAGTGGGTTTCCCCTGTGATTTCAATATGTATGTATGCTGGGCTAAAGGAAAAATAAAACAGGAGGAGTAGATGATAACCAAGGATATTATTGTTAAGATGGCGTTGAGTCGGGACCGGAGTTTTATGCATGGGTCTGTTGTCCTCATGTGCCAAGCGTAACGGTCTATCCGTGCGGCTAAGGATCCTCTGGGATAATCATTGTTTTTGTTAAAGGGGAACTCAAATCCTAGATTCCTCAGAGCCACAAGTTCCTTGATATGCTCTAGAGGTATACATATAGATAACTTGATGGTAGGGGCGGCACGTTGCAGCCTGATGTAGCGCCAGATGAGGTAACTCGAATCCTGCACTCAAAACTCATTAGCCAAGAGATAGCAAATATCATGAAAAAAACATCATTCATTCATAGCATGGAGCATGGATAAAGTAGTCAACAATAGGTATAGCTCACTCAGTTTGTTTGTTTTAAACCATGAGGATGAGTGACCTTTTGGCCAAGGGAGTTTGGAGTCCAAGGTAGGAGGAACTAATTGATGGGAAGGATTGATTCGATCTGGCATAATGAGAGGCAACGTGCTTGCCATGTGCAATACCGTCATGATTTTTTTTTTTTTTGAAGATTTCCAAAATTTTATGGATTTTTCAAAAAGTATTTGAATTTTTTGTGGGTTTTGGAAATATTTGAATTTTTGTGGATTTTGGGGATATTTGAATTTTTGTTGATTTTGGAAAATATTCGATTTTTGTGGTTTTGAAAATATTTGTTTTTTTGTTGAGATTTTGGAAAGTATATGATTTTTGTGGGATTTTGAAATATTTGAATTTTGTTTGGGATTTTGAAGATATTTGATTTTTTTGTTTTGAAAATATTCGGTTTTTTGTGGAATTTTAGCAATATTCATCTTTTTATCATTTTTTAGAACATTGCCATACTGTGGCAGTATTAGGGTTATAAAAACTGACTGGTGAGGGGTCCTCGTTACCTCCTGTTTCATTAAAGGATGCCCAGAGTAAGGCGTGCTTTTATAGTGGTGCCCTACGCTAATTGCACTTGGTTCACGGTGGCACCACCACAGCCATGCCTGAAAAGGTGATTAAGTCTGGCAGGGAGAAGGGAAGATGTTTTTTTGGAGATAAACCTGGTATAGGTATTGAAGAGTTTGGGTTAGACTTCCTTCCTTGGCACAACCATCAGAAGATTTAGTCTCATTGAGTATTGGGACTTTTAGAATTGATTTGTGACCATTTATTTGTAAGGACATGCATACGATCGGGTCTATTTGGATCTCCGCAGGGACTTTGCCACTCTTTGCCATGCCTTATTATCTTGATTGATTGATTGATTTTGATTTTTGCATGCATACGACTAGGTCCATTTGGATCCCTGCGGGGACTTTGCCACTTTTGACATGCGTTTGACTTGATTTTTCATTGGTCATTTTATTGCCCCTTTTTTGAGACATCCTCTCATCAGGGAGTGCTTCAGGTTGGTTGCCTTGCCCAGACTACCTCTACTACCCATACTTTGGCCGAGTGAGAGGAGAAACAGACTTTTGTGCCTTTCAGGCATGGCTGTGACAGTGACGGTGTCTTCCGAGGCAATCGGTCTTAGGGGTGCCGTGAAGTGTGTGAAAGGTGCCCATGCTAAGGGCAAACCTTGATGACTTGGGAGAGAATTTTGGACTCCTCGTGCAGAGTTCTCATAACAGAAGTGTTGCGATAGCATGAAAATATTGGATATTCATTTTTTTGGATTTTTTTTGATGCTGCTAAATATAGTAACTTTCCACAATAAGAGTTTGGAAGGTAAAAGGAGGACGAATGCCCTGCGTTGGGGCGAGACTCAGAGGTTTAGAAGAATGTATAAAATTATTTAGAAATTTAAAGAAATACATGGAGACTGAAGCCTCGAAAACAGTGGGAGAAAGGTCGGATGACCTGATTGAAAATGGAGAGGAGAGAATTGCGGAAAGAATTTGGAGACTCCGGCGGGATCGGAGGGGTTTGAAGAAGAAGAAGGGCGCGATGCCCTGCAAGAAGAAAAGAATCCGGATGGGCCGGAGGAAAGCAAGGAAAAGGTAGGCCGTGAGGGGCCAAGAAAGGAGGTGCGCCCCGTGGGGCACGAAAGGGAAAGTGGTGGAAACATAACGATGTGCCACGAGGGGCACGAGGCGAAGAATGAGGAGTACAAAATGGGACGCGATGCCCAGTTCAGGAGAATGGATCATAAAAAAGATGAAAATAAAATGCCTCCCATGGGGAGGGAATGTGGAGAACCCACGAAAAGGTGCTGAGAAGCACAAAGGATGATTAAAACAGAAGTGGAAAAGATGGAGGCCCCCTAGTCTTTTGCCTTGCCCGACGCTTATGTTTCTGCTTGGGAGTTGGCGTTCTGACCCTCAGGTACTTCCTCACATATTTTGCCCAGTGGGCAGAAGGTCTTGCTCTTCTCAGAGAGTTTGAATGGCTCTCAATTATGGGAGGGTTGTCGACTTCCGTCGGAGTTTCAATCAATAGTGGCAACTCCCTTGGAATGTAGTGCAATGAAATAGTGGGGAGTTCCACTGGTGGAGTTGGAAGCAACAATGAGGGGACCGTGCCTGAAGATTGTATAGCGTGTGATATGGAAAGTGGCACGTCCCCTTGGGCAATTGATTGTGCTAAGGATTTGGCCGTTGAATGGGTGAGCACAATTTGAATAGTTGACCCCTTCACTGGAGTGAGAAGGTTCACAACAACTGTGCGAGGGGTCATGAGAGCTTGGAGGGAGAGATTCCCTATGAGTATTCTGAAATGGCGTTTGTTGGCAACTGGCATGATTGGCATAGCTTTAAAGGGTCTCTTGACGGCCATGAATGGAGGGGAGGACTTCCGCTCAGTGAATGTACCCATTATGGAAACAATGACCGGCATGCGAGGGATATGCTCTCGAATTTTGAATAGCATGCCCGGTCCCAGGACTTCCTTCTCTTGCTGACACGTGCGGCTCTTCATTTGTTTTCACCCGCTCCGCTGGATGGGGGGGATGTGGAGGTAGTGGAAGGCTGTATGGCCGGTGGAGGTGTAATGGGTATGATGGCAAGGGTTTGCTCGGGCTCTGTTACCAAGGTGTTGGCGTAGTGGAAGGTATAATGGTTGGTGTAATGGTGGGTGGAGGCTTAATTATGGAAGGTTTAATGATAATGGATGGTAATGTGGGAGGTGTAGGTAAATGGCGTACGAACATGACCTCGGAAGGTTCATCGTCGTAGCACCAAGTGGTTTCGCGGATGGGTTGAGCACTGGCAACTTCGGCCCGAGCAACAGGCTGTGGTGGAGGTGGAGGTCGTTGTGGGGGTAGTTGTGGTGGTATGGGAGCTGGTATGGGAGCCAGAGTAGGTGCAACATTGGGCATGAGAGCTTCTTCATTTATGGGGGCATTGTATGGCCCAGTTGGAGGTTGTTGGGTCCAAGGAGGACGAATCAGTGGACGCCTGGGTGGAGGCATGTTGTGGTAAATGGGAGTTTGTGGAGGTGTATATGATGTGGATGCTGTATGGTGGTGAGGTGGATGGTGGATGACGTCCATTGATCCGTTCTTTCCCGGATTAATTTGATTAAATAGTTCTATGATCGGGGATTCCATTAAATGGGTCTGAATGTAACGTCCCCGCTCGTAGAGCTCTTCCATCATTTCAATCATATTCATGGCCAGAATGTGCTTGAACCTCGGAGTGGAGTTGGAAATAATGATTTTGATTTGCTCCGACTCCGAGAGCTCATGTTGCAATCAAGTGGCCATTGACCTCCAACAGTCAGCAAATTGTACAAATTCCTCGTTGGCCCTCATCTTCTCGGATGCTAGATCCGTGATAGAGAGATAGAGGTTGACGCAGTCTTTGTACCTCTGAAGGAATTTTTTATGCAGGGGGCAGAAGTCTCCTGCCTCACTTGGCTCTAAAGAGTAGAACCATTCGAGTGCACGGCCGTCAAGAGATTTTTTGAATAGATATGCCAAGGTAATCGGGTCTCGTTGCCAATGAGAGGACTCATAGAGGAACTCTTTAACATGAAGGTAAGGGTTACCCGTACCGTTGTACAATCGGTACGTCGGCATCTCCGAAGAATGAATATAAATTTGGTGGAGAGCCGGCATGGCGGCGATGGGGTCACCCGTGGGATTGGAAAGCTTTTTGATTTGATTCTCTAGATTCTTCAATTTGTGGAGAAGAGCATTTTGGAGTGGAGTGGGTTGCCTCTGGGCATGTGAAGGAGTACATGGGGGTGGCCTTGAATGAATGGGCCTTCCCAAGGGTTGGTCCGTTCGGACCGGAGCACGGGGGCTTGAATGGCTAGGGGGCCGAGGTGATGAAGATTGTACAGGGAGATGTGGCAAAGTCGCCAGAATGTACAAAGGTGGGTGCCTGGGGGAAGGAGAAGGAGGAGGAGGAGTCGCACCATCAATTAAAGATTGGATTAAATTGAGCTGTCGAGGGGTGAGCTGATCTATTGCATGCAGGATAGTTTGTATAGTAGGATCATGGCGGGGGGAAGGCTCTTGCCAGGTTTTGATTGGTGGTAAATGTGAGGGGACATCAAATTGGTTAGTGCGCGGTGTGCGCACATAACCATAGGAAGTAGAAGGTTGTCCCTCACGGTGGTGAGATGGACGGACATGAGATTGAAAGGATGGAGATCTAACATTATCCTCATAGTCCATATTGAAATTATCATGATAGTATTGGTCCATTTTAGCAATCAAGCAAACACAAGGTTGAACAAAGATATTAATCAATCAATATGGTTCAAACAAGTTGTGATGCTTACACTTGTTTTAGGAGTTTCACAATTAATTAATGGATTGAAAATGTTGTGTCACTCTAGATGAGACCTTAGTTGGGTAGAGTATGGAACTTCGGGATGCAACTAAGCTCACCCTCACCACATAGTAGGATGTCTAACCCGGGTCAACAGAGGGGTACCGCCAGCTCGGTCCGCCGTGAGGGAATCCACGGGGTACAGAGACTTACGGGGTTCCGGGAGAAGGTTCGCTAGTTCAAAGAGACAGAATGCCCAATGGAGAGCTTGCCTTCACTAGAAGGGTGTGTGGAGCCTAGGACATGAGGGAAGGAGGTCCTCTAACTGATGCAAAATGCCCTGTATACAGTAGTTTATAGCGAAAAATGGCAAAGAGGTGCGTTCTGTTAGCACTGTGAATCGCAGCGGGTACAGTCGCCGTGACTTACAGAATCACGTCCAGTCACCTGGCTGCAGTTCTGAAAACCCCCAAAAGGTTGTCAGCACCACAGTCGGTCCCTGTGGACAGACTGCTGACAAGAACGCGTCGGCCTTCGCCGCCCTGACACAAATCAGAAATGCACCCGGCTAACTGGCCGCATTCTAGAAGACTGAATCGCGTCCACTGTATCGGACGTGATTCGAAAGGCAACCTGAGGGCAAAAAAGAAAGCAGTAAAATACAGGATATGCACAAGAAGAAAAATCAAACACACAACATGCTTTTGCAGGGAATAAAACGAAGATAAAAGAAGGAGGGGCACGCGTGGGCGCTAAGGAGAGTGCCACGTGGGGCACGAAGGAGGGGGGTAATCAACAAGGAAACGCAGAAAGATGTCCCACTGTGATCGCCAACTTGTAGATGCGGCTTTTTGTTCCCCTTTTTAGGGGAGAACTCCGAGCTATGGTTCACAAAGAGGGATATTATTATAGTGTGGTGTGTGGTATGCGGGGTTGAAAATGGAAGAGAATGAAAAGAAAAGAAAAGATCTGCGATCGCCAGGTACGCGAGGGTACCGAATGGAGGTGCACGGCGAAGGGTGCGAATGGAAGAAGTGATCACGTGGAATACCTATTGGAGTGTGGGAGGTTGCACGGGGGTGTGGGTTCCTCTTCTTCTACGAGCACGGCCGATCGTGGTAGAAGGTGTTTCCTTTGTTGATTACCCTAAAAAAGAGACAAATATGAAAGAAGGAAGGGGATTAGCCAAATAGGGCGTGTAGTACTGAATCCCAAAATAATGAAATAAATGAATGAAAGGAGAATGACTCACCGAGTGGTGACTTGTAAACCCCTAAAGAATGTGGGTGTGTGTGTTATGCATGCATGTGTGTAAAAAGGAGTAAAGGGAGCCACGTGGGGCTCGAAGGGAGTTGGTATAAACGAAAAGGAAAATGGGAGGGGGTACTTCCCCGATAGTTAAATGGCGCGGCGGTGCTGCCGACTGGATGGACGGAGGAAGACGAGGAAGAAGCTTCCTCCCACCTCACTCCGGTTCGCGTGAAGAAGACGACGGGGACGCCGGCTCCGAGCTCCAAGGGAGGGAACGAGTGGCTTGAAGCAGATGGTCCCCTTGGGCCGGAGGTCGAGCCGAGAATCCGGCAGGGCTTCACCTCAGTGAATGGACCCCCTCTTACAAATAACCATCGGGGGTCTATTTATAGAGGTGAAAGGCTTGAATCGCGTCGAGTACAGCAGACGCGACTATGAATTCAAACGCGTCGGGTATGAGAGACATGATTCAAAAGTCAATTTGATGGGACATTTGCATGATGATCATAGCCCACAACTAGGCTTGGAATCGTGTCGGGTAGGGCCGCCACGAATTGAAACACGGTGGCCTTAGCGGACGTGTTTCCAATTGGGCAATGATTCGAAGCATGGGGCTCATAAATGCACTGTCCTCAGCCATAGGCTTTAGGGTTTGACTTTAAAACTGTGGCGGCTCAGGCAGATGCGATTCAAAGATCCACCATGACTCGACGTACGGGCGTTCTTGAGTGCGGTGACTTTAGGTTCAGGGCCTAATCGCAGCGGCCATGGTGGACGTGATTCCAATTGGAGCATGTGCCAAAAGGCAGATAAACATAATCGCATCCACCAGACCGGACGCATTTCGGTTGCCTTCATAAACGCGTCTGCCATACCCGACGCGACTTAAAAATGATGCCCACGTTGCTCGGCGAGCCTTGGAAATGGAGGGGAAGCACCGGGGAGAAATGGGGTGATCCAAGAATGATTGGGAAAACTACTCTTGCAAGGCAAAAGGAGAGCCATTTTTGGCATTATGGCGCAATATGAAATTTGCCCGCAGTGGAGTCGAATTCGCGTGTCTACAAAATGAAGATCGACTCTCTTCAGAAGATCGATTTTGTTCAAATGCCTGGCCACTCAGGTCGTCACGATTTAATATTTCTATTTATTAATATTTGGAAAGAATCATTTGAAATCGGAAGTGTTTGAAACGCAGCAGCCTATGCTGACGTGATTATGAAATTTGCTATAATCGATGTTTGGATAGGTTTAATCAGAACAAGTCGATCTTGGTGAATGCGGTAGTCTGTATGGACGTGGTTCACTGAGATAGGTGTCAACTGTGTCTGACGTGATTTTTGGATTTTTCCTCTATAAAAAGACCCTCGAGGCTACTGTTTTGAACATAACCCAAGCATTACGGCGAACCCCTGCCTCACTGGAGACTCAACCTCCGAGCTGAAAGAAGCACCCTCATTTCCAAGCTACTCCGAGCCTCTCATTCCTTGGAGTTCGGAACGGTCATCCTCACCTACATCAGGGCTCGTGGAGGCTTCTTCCTCCCTTTTCAGTCATCTCCAAGCAGCGGCTTCACATCACCATTTCTTCTCTCCTCATTTCATTCTTGTTTTGTTTGCTTTATTACTTAGTGCATTCATCACATCATTTTCACACACACACGCCATTTTCTCCACACCTACATTTAGGGGTTTAACACCACTCCCACGAGGTGTGTTAACGCCCATGCTATCACGTTTCTCTTTCATTTCATTTGATTTGGTGTTGCACGCCATAGTCTAATAAATCTTTCACGTGTTTGTTTGTTCTCATTTCTTGCAAGGTAACCGACGAGCTAAAGACTACTTCTTCGGTCGACCGGTGGAAGAAGTAGAAGTCAACCCGCAACCACTCTCCCGCGATCTTTGGGTGAAGGTAAGTACCCTCCGCATCTTCTTCACCCATCTCCTTCGGTACCCTCGTGTACCTGGCGATCACACCTCCATCTCGTGCACTCTCGCACTCCTTTTCCTTTTTCCCATGCCATGTTTCTATTCATTTAATCAAAAATTCTCTTTTTTAATCACTCTTTGTGGGAGTGTTTGAAAAAGCAAGTTTACATGTAGCAGTGCAATAGGAGAGTACGACAGTAGCCGTTCAATAACATGATAGTAGCAGTTCAGTAACAATCAGTGGTAGTACGGTAACAATGCAGTACGTCTGAACTAACAGACTGACAGGTAGATGTCTAGCTCAATCAGAACAGTCAGAACCCGTGCAAATGCAGACACCATCATTAGACCCTGCAGGTATTTTTGGGTGGCTTTCTGCCCCCAGGACTAGATTGGAGCTCCTCAGACACTCTCCGTGCCCTCAACAGTATGCATTTAAGTCCAGTAGAGTCGCAAGACCCGTTATAGTGCTAGACAGTATAGAACAGTTCAAGATAGTAGGAGCCACAATAGCTCAAAGGATCCCAAGAGGGTACTTTCAAGAGTTCAAGAATGTCATGTCAGGATGTCCGAGAATATTAGTACGATCATGTCAAGGGACAATGTTCACTAGTAGTCCGAGACAATCATGTCAAGAGTGAGTTCAATAGCATGTAACACCAACAAGTTTGTCGAGAAGGGTAATGACTATCAATTCAATAACAATGGTTCGATGTCTTATAAAGAGTGTCATGTCAATAATGATTTCAAGCATAACAAGTTATGTGAACATGATAGCAATGGTCAAGATTGAATTTTGGCAGCATAACGATGCAATTTACACTTTTAGTTAAATCCTTTCATTAATGGCTTGAGTCCATAATTATAAATCCACACTCACGAGAATGAGACGAGAGAGGAAGTGCACGCTATCTCCAGGGAACTTCAATGGTACAACCAACTCAGTCTCCATGAGGGAATCCACAGAGTACAGAGATTTACGAAGGTCTTAGAGAAAAGGTCACTAATCTGTCGATACGGAATGATCGACAGAGAGTTTCCAATTCTCCAAGAAAGGGCTACCTATATGTGCAAGCGTGTAGTGTAGAACGTGTCTCAATATCACAATCCACTGATTTAACATAACGGAAAGCAAGTAACACGATGACCCAGTATAGAACATGTAATTAAAGCAACATGCCTTTGTTTTCTGGTTTGTCTGGTTGGATGCTTCATGTACCGATGACCCCTCTGCGTAGGGTGCCATAACGTATGCCCCAGCCCCGTTACCTATGTACCACCCCTGCACCCCCCTCCCCCCCCCCTCTCTTGTATCTTTTTGCTTTCTGCAATATATGAAAATAAAAAAAACCGATATCGACAATGGAGTTCACTCCTTTTCATATCAATTGAAAAAAAAAAGCAACATGCCTTTCAGTATTTTAACATGACATACTTCCATATTAATATCAAGCTAGATCATAAAGATAGAATATAGAAATCACATGATAGATCAAATCAAGCAATTCATTAGGAACAATTAGAATCGAATTTCATGGTATTATAGCTTTTACATGGATTGATACTTTTTAGGCCACTTGACAGACTGAACAATACTTTCTAGTAACCATAACATGCAAGACATATGGCCTAGACTGTCTAAAAAAGTCTCGGGTGGGCTTTAGAAATTGTGACAAGTTTAGTCATCATGGATCTTCATGGTTTATACAGAAAATATGGTTTTCTTGGACGTAAAGTTGTTCCGACTAAAAATCACGACGGGTTGAGTCGTAGCGGTTCACAAATGACCAAAAATCGAAATACCATGCAAAATGAAGCATATGGGGGTTAGGGTAAGCCTATAAGTCATGATTGGTCAACTGGAAATCATAAAAAATATGTCAAATTAGCGACGGACACATTCATCGTGATTTAAGTCACTGAATCGTGACCACTGGACTGGTCGCGATTCGAACAGGCAGACAGATCGCAGACAGGGTTGCGCGATCTCGTGTTTTGGCTCGAAACGCAAAGTGATAGGGGTTTTTAGATGAAATGCTCAACATGAAACTTGTTGAAAACTTGGAGAGGAAGAACCCTGTCATATAGGTTTCACCTATTTTGACCTAGGGATGCATGAATCATGAGATTAACAAGGAAATCCTTAAAACTGCGCGACGATGGCAAAACGCTTAATCCTATTAACATAGACAATAAAAATTGGGCAAAATAAGGGCAAATGAAAGTAGACTTGAAGATCTTTCTGATGATATATTCCATGTAAAGTTTGAGCCCGAGATCACCTACCTTTGATCGCTCCTAAGGGAAGTCTTCTGCACAGGTTGTGCATAGCATGAGTTGAGGAAGAAGCTTTGGGTTGGGGATGAATTCCTCCTCCTTTGGTGCCCTTGCTTGCCTCCTCATGACCATAACATATGGTGAACTCATCCCCAAGGAGCTTAGGGAGAGTATTTATAGATTTAGGGTTGTTTGGAGTCCTAATGTAACTAGGAAAGAGGGAGCTCCGAATTTGAGTTGATTATTTCCTAATATTGAGGATTCCCATCCCCATTGGAGTGTGAGGGCTATTAGAAAACCTCCTAGTATGGTTAGGCATGAATTTGGGTTAGTATGGAAGTCAAATTTATTTAATTTTGCCCTAAATACCCTTTCTAATTTATGCCCAATTGGAGCTACGAATTTTGAGGTATTTTCTTACTTGAATTTATTCATAGGCCAAAAGTTGTTCATTGATCCAAATCTCATGATGGTCTATCAACACACATTGTTTGGACTCTACCCACAATTTTATTTTAATATTTGAATCATTTATGTAGATGTGTTAATGGGTTCTCCGATTTGTTCTTTAATTACGATAATAAGTCACAAAACACCTTAATCTTGGCCAATGAAATTTTTCTGTGTATAGATTTCTTCGTGGGTCATTTGGGAATATTATTTAGAGTTGAACTATAATTTTTACGAAATTTTACGATGTGCTTTTGTACGTATGATAATAGCACGTATATTTTTACTATTTCAAAAATATTGAATTTATCATTTTCAATTTATTTCAAATTTTTAGGTTACTAAATTTCTGGGGTGCTACAAGAGGTGTTCGGATGGGATGTAGATGGTTCACCATATTCTCTACTATGACGGGGCCTCTTGGCAATGGATTTCTTTTGGAGAGTTGGCTTGGGCACATGAGGGGATGGTGGAGTAGGGGAGGAAAGAGCCTCTCTGACAAGATTGGTGAGAGGCCTCATGGCAGTGTGTAAGCTGCCCAATTCAGTGTAGAGTTCTGATCTCATGGACTCCAGCTGATTTCCAATTCTTGTGACTTCAACTTTGATTTCTGTAATATCCTTTTTCCATGGTTCCAGAGTGGATGGCTCCTCAGTACTGTACTGTTCATAGGTGTCAGTCTGAGCTTTGTCTAACTATTCAGACTTCGATCCTTCTTCAGTGTCTTGAGATGCCCCACCCACCCCCCACCCCCTGGTGATGTGGAGGGTTCATCAATTGGGTGTTTTTGAGAGCTTTCAGGCTCGTCTAGATGGGGGTTTCTAAAGGTATCTGCTTAGGAGGATTGTTGTGCTCCCCCTGAGGGGTTGAATCCGATGCCAAGTTAGAAAAAGTTTCTGAAATGAGCTAAGATATTTTTTGGAATGTGGTGGAGAGGATGCCTTCCTCAGTAGGAACATTTGAGTCTCTAGTTGGAGCTACACTGGGGATTGCAACTGATGGGACATCAGTAGAAGTTGTGGCTCTAGATGTTTCTATGGTTGGGGCTTCGGCTAAGCCTTCAGTTGGGGCTTCAGTTGGAGCTTCGGCTGGACCTTTAGCTGGGGCTTCGGCTAGAGCTTTTGTTGGGGCTTGAACTGGGGCTTTGACTAGGGGGTCCTCAAAAATCTAATGTGAGCATGGAGGGATGCTTCCTTGGTCCAGTGCCTATTCATTCGTTTAAACTGACTTCTTTTGAGATTTGAGATTCCTAGTGGCTGAATCTGAGGAACAGAGACTTCAGTATCTAAATCTAGTTCAAAATGCCTCAAAATGGTGCTAAAAATCAGACCATAAGGGAGTGCTATAGCTAGTTGGGCCGCTGCTTGCATTTTCTGAATAATAAAGGAGGTAAATTTTTCTTGATGTCCTTGTACTGCCCAAAACAGTAGATCGTCCCTCTGAGTGATTACAACATGATTGCTTTGTCGAGGGAGCAGGATGTGGCTAATCATGAGGTGAATAAGACATTTAGTCACCGTAAGCTGATTAACATATATTGTTCCTCTTTTCATCTGGCACAGAGGATCAATAATACATAATTTCTGTTGTTCTTCGGAGACAACTTCAGAAATGGTATGACTAGTGGTGGAAATACCGAAGAGGGTTTCCAACAAGGATGGAGTAATAATAACTCTAGTACCTTTGACCTTTCCAATGATAGTATTTGGTTGGGTAGAATCTACCTTCAGGGTTGTATAGAAGGCTTTCATGGCATGTAGGTAGAGAGGTTGCTGATTTGAGCAAATAAGCAGTCATTTCATCTAACGAGTGATGTCTTCAACTTCTTTGAGATGATGTTGCCTTAGTTCATCAAACTTGACATACTTGCAACCACTGTAGGTGACGGGAGTTTCCGTAAAGAGTTTATGCTGCCGGCCTGTGAAAACTCTAGGGTTTGCGGCTTCTGAACTGGCCATCGCTGAGTTCGTAGGATGGGGGGAACTATTTGAGAGAAGTATTGAGAGGGAGATGAGATAAAAAAAAATTTTGAGTAAGTCTTACCAGAGAGATGGGAATGTCCTCTTTGAAGGGGTAAAGCACAGAGCAAAAAATAAGAGTGGGAAGAGGAACAGTCTGGTTTTGAGAGAGAAGTGGTAGGGTCTTCGACTTTTCAGGTTTATATAAAGGAGAAGATTAAAAAAGAATATTTTATGTTCCAAAAAATGAACTTTGACTGTCAACATGAAGACATATCGGATGTCTTGATTGGAATGACGAAGTTGTTAGCTTCGACTGGGATGAGTAGGGATATTGCATAACAAAGCTAATAATAATATAAAATTGTTGTTATATAAATGAGGATTGCCTTCAGATTGTTCAAGAGAAAGCTTCAACTGTTGTGACATGGGTAGTGTAAACTTAAATGATTTCATTATATATTACACATACCAATTTCTC
The DNA here is from genome assembly GCA_014218235.1 of Colocasia esculenta. Taxonomy (NCBI): domain Eukaryota; kingdom Viridiplantae; phylum Streptophyta; class Magnoliopsida; order Alismatales; family Araceae; genus Colocasia; species Colocasia esculenta. Next base: position 66,215,286 of record CM024764.1, on the reverse strand, counting down.
TACGAATGGATGAAAATCTATCATCAATTAATGGTTTAGTAAAAATATCTGCTAGTTGATGTTATGTATCAACAAAATTAATAACAATATTTCCAAAACTTACATGATCTCTGATGAAGTGATGTCTGACCTCAATGTATTTGGTGCATGAATGCTGAGTAGGATTTTTCATTAAGTTGATTACACTTATGTTGTCACACATCAAATGAATGTTTTTTAGTTGATGGTTGTAATCTTCCAGTTGATGTTGTATCTACAGGAGTTGTGCACAATAGCTTCCTGCTGCCACGTACTCAACTTCTGTTGTGGATAAAGCTACTGAATTTTATTTTCTGGAAGACTATGAGATTAGACATCCTACAAGAAATTGATATGTTCCACTGGTGCTCTTTCTATCCTACTTACATCCAGCATAGTCAACATCACTATAGTCAATTAAATTTATATCAGAATATTTAGGAAACCAGAGACCTAAGTTACATACACTAGATAAATATATAAAAAAATACGTTTTACTACATTTAAATGAGATTATTTGGGATTTGCTTAAAATCTAGTATATAGACGTACACTAAATATAATATCTAGTCTACTGACAGTAAGATAGAGTAGTGATCCAATCATATCTTTAAAGAATTTTTAATCAACAAGTTTACTAAGAGGATCATTGTCTATCTTAATGGATGAGCTCATGGGTGTGCTTAAGGCCTTACATTTATGAAAGTCAAATTTTTTTGAGTAATTTTTGTATATTTGACTTGACAAATATGAGTTCCATCCTCAATTTAACTTACTTACACTACAAGAAGGAGGCCCTTTGTCAACGGTCATATGTCAGCGGCTCTCAGAAGCCGCTGACAAAAGACCTTTATGTCAACAAGTAGGGTACACCGTTGACATAAGTTACTATTTGTCAACGACTTTCTCAAGCTGTTGACAAATAGGGGTTCATCAACGACATATCTCTAACATATGTCAGCGCTTTTTGTCCATCCGTTGACAAATATTTATAATAATAATTCATATTTTAATATTTTTAATTAATATATTATTTGTAAATGATATTTTTCATATTTATTATTAATGTCAACGAGAAGACTAGCCGCTGACATATATTTTAATTTACCACCACCGCGGCCCCTTTTTTTACCACCCCTGCGGCCCCAAACCTAGCCAGTACTGCAGCAGCGATCTCCACCCCGCCCCCAAACCTAGCTTCCCCCCTACACGCGCGGCGATCTCCACTGCAGCTTGCGACTCCGGAGACATCTCCCCCCCCCCCCCCCCGCGCCGCCGGAGCGCCTCTGCTCGTGCTCCGGTCGCCCCCACGCCGGCCGCCTCCTCCTCCGGCGAGGTCGATCTAGTCCCCTCCGCGCTGACCGCCTCCTCCTCCGGCTAGCACCAACCGGATCTACAGGTCCTCTCTCTCTCTCTCTCTCTCTCTCTCTCTCTCTCTCTCTCTCTCTCTCTCTCTCTCTCTCTCTCTCTCTCACTCGCTCTCGGCCCTCCGACACCCCCTCCCTCTTCGAATGGCTTGTGAATCCCCTCCCAGTCCGCCAAGTACAATGAGACCTACGGCTTTTGGCGCGTGCGCACCGCCTCCAGTACCACCGCTCCGGCCCCTGTCACCACCGGCGGCTGGGGCAAGCCCCCCGCGGCCGCCTCCACCGAGGTGGAGTACATCTGTAGGTGGCTGGTAGTGGCCACGGGGGAGAACGCCGAATGGGTGATCCCGGAGATCGACGGGCTCGAAGGGGAAGGCTTCGGCATCGGCGCTGCTCATCCCCACCCTTTCAGTGCTCGTCCATCTCTTCCTTCTCGTCGCACTTCCCAACAAGTTAGCAGAAGCCACGATGATCGATCCCCCAAGCCCTACTCAGATTCCCCGCCAGAAGTTGGGTTTTCGTTGGCCAGTGTCTATTTTGGTTATCGAACGCACAATGTCTTATCTATATCAAGCAGTACTTGCTTCGTTTCACATTAGGATAGACGAGGATGAATTATATTTCAGACATTCAAAAAAAGATTCAGAGAACGGCACCTTAATTTATCTGGATGCATTTCTAAAATGGATTCAAATTTGAACCAAGCAGTCAGATATGTTTACCAATGCTGTCACACACTAAGTGCATCTCTTTTATATAGATATAAACATCATATATATATATATATATATCTTGTGCAAGTTATGGTGTCATGTTAACTACCAAAGTTATGGTCTCCGATTCTTGGTGATCTATATATTTAACTCTGTGTGAAATCTTCGTTGTCCTGTTTGGAGTTATACCAAGTTTTACTCACCAGATACCTTCAAATTTGGTCCCTTGGGGGAACACCAGCAGCAAAGAGAAAGTGGGATTTGTTTAGCAATTGGAGAAATGGGACCAGACTATGCAGAAAGAGTCTCTTCAATACAGGAAGAAGCCTGGTTTCTTTCTGCCCTCTTAATTAGATGAGTGGGATTTGATTTGGACTGCAAGAGAAGCCCAAGGACAGGACAGTCTCTGCATCTGTCTACGCTAGACCAGTGGAATTTGATGATGGTTAAAAATTGCAAGATGCAAGTATATGTATATGAATGTGTGATTTTTTGTAGGATGCAAATATATGGATATGAATGTGTGATTTTTTGCAGGATGTGATTGTCTTCATATATCTTTAGTTATATATATATATTTTTTCTAAGTTTGACTTGTAAGTTTAATATGACATGTTTAAACAGATGGTTTCAGATGGTGGCTCATACAGTGGTTCGAGGCCACGGAGACAGCGTACTACCGTGCAACAGACTTTCCCCACACACTCCGCCTCAGAGGGATCTGTAGCTGCATCCTTGACGGTTGGCTCTACAACTTCTGTAGCAGGTATGTAGTTTAATTTTAAATTTTGATTAATTAATATTATTTTGATTATAATCTGATATCAATGTCTTTGTTGTGTATGTGGATATAAGAAAAAATTTGATTAATTAATATTATTTTGATTATAATCTGATATCATATGCTAATCTTTGTCGAAGCTACTTATTGAACAAAACAAATGAAGCCTTGGCACAGAAACTCACATCTGAAGGCGAGATACTACAATCTCAGGTTAGTCGCTTACAACCTTGCATATTGTAGTTTTGATCCCATGGAGGAACTTTAATTTATTGGTAGTACTGAATAGTAGATATTCTATCCGTCAAATCAATTGATTTACAATTTTCCCCTTCTTTGGAGGCATGTATAGTTTGCCTTTTACATAAATGTGATGATACTGAAGGACAGTTATTTTATCATATTTCTTCTTTAGTTGAAGGAAAAAATCTGGTTCATCAAAAGAACCAAGAAACAAGGGAAGAAATGAAAGCAGTAATTATTCAAATGGAAGAACAAATTAATGAATACCGGGCAAAGGAAAATTCTCTGAACGAGCAAGTAGAAAGTTTGATAGCTGAGCTCAAGGTCAAGTCTGAAATGCAAGATCAGATTGCAGAACTTAAACAGAAATTACTGTCATCGGAGATTCAATTCACAGAAGAGGCGTTTAAAATGTAGGAAAGAAGTAAACACTGTTTGTTTTCAATACTGAACTTGTGTTGGACTTAACTTGTTTTAACTGTTCTCAATTTTAGACTGAAAGCATCAAGGTTGGATCTGCTGAGAAAGAGGCAGCACTGATTTCCAAACTAGAGGAACATGCAAGCAAGCTCAAGGATAAAGATATTTTGTGTGAGCAATTAAAACAACAGAAAGAACTTAATCTTGCACATACAACCATTTCAGAACAGGTAATATTTAGCAAAAACTTATTTCTGTTGTATTTTTTTGGGTCTGCGTGATCATTTCTAGAATTATTTTGTGAGAACTATAGTTATTCTGAACTGGATTCCCTGCTGAAATGTATTGGCTTCCCTGTATAAAGTGTCTTTAAATCATTTTGTTTATGAAGACCCACAGTTCTCAGTTTCCATTCATAGCTACATCAACCACTGTCCTGTTCAACCCCCCCCCCCCCCTCTTCTCTCTCCTTACATTACAATGTATTCTAGAAAAGAATCATCAGTGTGCAGCTTAAGTTGAATGTATGTTAACTGAAAGTTGAAATGACATAAGAAAGTCAACCATGTGGAAGTCAAATTCTATAAAACTTCTCATTGATTATACTCTGCAGTCGCTCATGGAGTTCCATTTGTATACTTTGGTATTGATTGAATCGCCTACACTTTTATTGAATCGCCTACAATTTTGGAATGGATTACTTTATATAGGAAGGATTAGTGGAAAAGTATTCCAAAGTTATTGGATCCATTATAAGAATATGCTCTTTAATTAACTTTTGAATCTTGATCACTAAAGATATTTGATTCTCATGCTCTATAGTATATTTCCATTATTAGCTTTAAATCCTCCTGAAATGTTTGGTGTTTCTGTTCATTTTTTCTCAATAATCATATTGACTTTCAAACTCCACTGCCCAATACAAAGGTGTGCGAGTCACAAATTCTGAGAGACTCACTAAAAAAGATGATGATATAATGTATAAAACATTTTACGAACAAGTGAGTTCAGTTTCCAAGCATGAATGTCTTTGATATCCAATTTATTGGATGAAGTGCTATTTGATAAGTCAGTTAGCAAGTGACCTAAGCTGCCAATGGTATTAGGATATGCAATTCTTTCCATATGTTTTCTATCCACTTCTCTGCTGAAAGACCAATTGGTTTACCAGATTATTTTCTGATAAATCTGCCATTTTGGGTATCTTGCATACTGAAAGTTTTGTAGTATGTTCAGTGTCTGGGACTATATTTTCTCTGTCTACTTTTTTCGTGCCATATGTGGTTCACAAAAAGCCTGCATTTTCCCCTCACTTGCAAATGTATTGAACCCGTCTGCATCTCCTTCTTTGCAATTTCTTACTCAACATGGTGGCCAAATATGTACTTATATCCAAAAGCATTCCATTCACCTAATATATGATGCCTTCTTCAGATCCAATTCTCTTGATATATTCACATCAATTACTTCTGCAATGCTACAGAATAACGAAAAAAGCAAAATTCTTAAATCAGAGCTTGATGAATTGGGAATCAAATTGAGTCAGTCTGCAGAGGAAATTGCAGAACTCAAGAACAATCTGCAGCTCTCATATAAATCTGAGCAGGTGAGTATAATCAGCTTCTCTAACTAGCAAAAATGAAACATAAGTGACTATTTTGTTGTGCTTATGGACACTTTGTTGCATATGGCTTCTGGATACAGTTAATATTTTTCCTTATATCCACATCTGCTAAAATACAAGCGGATTAACATATGCTCACATTCATACACCTACTGGAATTCCTTTTTGTCACATATTTATTTGCAAATTCCTATCTGCCAACTCACTGTTTCTATCTCTATCTGGATATGCTTCATTTTCCCACCATTTTCAACAGGCTCATCTTTAATCTGCAGCTTTCTTCTAGTCATGTGGGTTCCCTTGAAGTTACAAGTATTGCATTTGGTCTGTCCTATAATATTTTTGTCACTAACACTGCGAGACATGAGCTATTCATATAAAAAATTAGAATTTTTAAAAGAATTTATATTAAAAAAAATTATACAAATATTTGTCAGCGGCTACAGCCGCTGACAAAAGATAATTTGACAATATAATATTTGTCAGCGGCTGCAGCCGTTGACAAAAGATAAATTTTTTTGTTGGCAAAAAAAATTTACATCAGCGGCTTGTGGCCACTTTTATAAATTTTTTTTATCAGCGGCCTACATTCCCGTTGTGTTGATGTACGATAAGTCGACGACGAAGATGTCAACGGCTTTGTCAGCAGACTGTGGCCGTTGACATATGTATTTGTTAACAAATTTTATATTTTTGTCAATGACCTTTAGTCGCTGACATATGTCTTTTGTCTTGTAGTGTTAAAGACTGAGGAAACATGTGAGTTCACCCATCATACTAATTTTGAATTCACTTTATATTAATGTTTCAAAATCTTTACAAAATACTTCATCGGTAACATCAAATATTATATTCACTCGATCTGCACCAAACAAGTGAGTTCACCCGTCGTACTTACATCCTTAGGTGTACTTCATTTAAATAATTGGTCCTCGGATAGACAAAGACAAGATTCCTGGGATTGATGTAGCACTTTGTGACAGAGATAAATGGATAGAAGCAGGCCATGAGGTGCATGTGATGGAAACCCTGATGGGTTAACATATATATTACTTCATGCTTTCTTGTTGACAAGCGTCTGTGACGAGGAAATTTATTTTCTTAGTGTATTTTCTCATATCCTCACATCTTCGGATGTTCCTTTCCTGCAACTTTAAACAGGCAATATCCTCACATTTTCGCATATCCTTCCCAAGATTCGGCTACCGATAAGACTATATATAATAATGGGTATAACTCCTAGATAAAAGGACCCTCGGAATTTTGAGGCCATGAGATTTACGAACCATAATCATGGATAATTACGCAAAGACTCGTATCTCTATTTTGATTCTTCTATACTTTTTTGAAGATGTATATATGTCTATGGGGGTCTATGAACTATTTGTTTGGATAGGTGCTTTGACTGTTTTAATCTCTTTTTGGTCTCTGAATTAAGAGCCGGCATGATTGATCCTTAATGCTAACTGAGTTAAAGTCTCTTGATGTCAAGTTACTAGACTAGAGGTCTTCTCGAGATATGATGGATCTCTAGGCTGGAGATATGACCAATGCCGGATTTATTCCCCATCATAACGTTTTTTCAAGATATCCTTTCAGGAGTTACCCACTTATTTCGGAGAGTAATACTTGGCGCCCCGGCGCCCGGACGCATCTGTATTGGGCACCCTGGTGCCTAGCAGCGCGCCCCCAGCCTAATGTCTGGGCAAATCATTTATTTGGACGCTCGGGTATAAAGTATTTTCCTATCTCGGATATCTCCTTAAGAGGTCTTGTCACTTGAGCCGCAATACAAAACTCAATTATGTTTTTTGGGCCAAATTTATTGAACCTTCCAATTTAAAAAGAGGGTCAAAATTTACCCTCTCCAACAATATAATTTAGTACATGACATATTTGATTTGCTGAGAAAGAGGATGCTACACTATTTAATCTAATAATGAAATAAATAAGCTATCAGATTTGCATAGTCTTCTCCCTGCAGGTGAGTTGGACACTGTGGGAGGAGAGGGGGCATCTTGAATTCAAACTTAAGTGTGATGTGTAACTTTGATCACTATACTAATAAAACAACCAGCCCCACCAAAAAAATAAAAACTATTAGATTTGCATACAAAAATTGAAGATCATCCAATACCCATTAAAAATCATATTAAAATTTTAAGTTTAAAATAATATATAAAATAATATATTAAAAAATGCTTAATATTCATATCCATTCTGATATTCTAAATAAAGAATCAAAATCCTCTCGATCTACCTTGAGACACCTTTCAGCATCCCCTCTTTTAGTTAATTTGTCCATGTCATGTAATACCTCACAATGTCACCATATTCTTTACATTATTATTTGAGATAAAATTGAGAATTACTTGACAAATAAATCTATTGGTTAGAAGGAAGAGATAAAAGGGTCTTGGTATATTATTACTTTGAGCTTTTTTTTTTGCCCGCAGCTAAAGCACTGACACACGTATCGGTAGGACATATACGCACAAAGGGTTCTTGCCAATGTCATAGTTCTTGGGGAGGAATGGTTCTCTGTTTTCTTTTTGACTGGAGTACAGAGTAATGTACCTCTCACCATTGAATTATTGCACTTGAAATGTTGATCGATCGTCTACAATATGATACAATGGTGGCTGTTGTAGAGAAATGGTTGTCTATTTTGGGAGAAAATTTATGAAAATTTGGATTTCAACTCTGATCACCAACGTTCTAGAGAAGGAGAGGGAAGCGTGTGTGTATGGGGTTTGTGTGCATGTGTTCACGGCGGCCGCGCATGTGCCTCGTATCGTCCCCCCGCCGTCTCCAATTTATGGCGAGTGGGCCTCCCCAGCGACCCCATGTGGCGGCTTACGCCTCCGCCTTTGTCTTCACCCTCGCCTCCCCTCCCCCTTCCCGTTGGGCATCGCCCTCCTCTGCAAGCGTTGCCCGCTGCGGACGGCAACGTCGGCAGTTGACCGCCCCCCCCCCTCCTGCCGGGCGCGGAGACCCACAACGTCGTCTTGTGCGAGGCACCGAGAAAGCATGCAGGCAGCCGCAGCACCCCCGGTTGCGGTACGGGGGAGCCACCGCCGAGCACCTCACATTCTGCTTTCACCCGCGGCCGGGCCTTCCCAACCAGAGGGGGGACTGCAGCTCTTGTGCATGGGCGAGCCACGAAGCAGCACGGGAAGGCGGGAGCAATGCGCGCGCGGATGTGTTTGTTGTTGTTATGCAAAGCTGCGGCATTTATTGGGGGCGGACCCCGGGGCACTGGTGGTGATGCTGCCGCGACAAGGACGACAGGGAGAGCCACACAGCCATGATCGCGTTGCAGAGGACTCTTGTGCGGCCGTGGGGAGTTGTGCTAATCTTTGCTATGGCGCACGCATTATTGTGTTCGAGTAAAAAAAAAAAAGTCTCCCCTACGAGTTGTGCTAAGATTTCAAACCCATATATATGTATATATATAGTGATCTTAATAGAACGGCAGATGGGTGCTTGATCTGTTCACTTCATTCGAGTTTAAAACTTTAAAGATGGAACCGTGCAGAATTTAGCCTCGGATGCTAGTTAATTATGTCTTTTGCTTTGTTTTACCGTCGTCGGTCGAGGTAAGCATTTCATCTTGACGTGGACCACCCGGATCGCGAATAAGTGTCGACAGAGCTGGGAGTGGGCTGGAGGAAGAGGGTTCAGCGCCATTAATGGCCAGAGGCCAAAGCTGCGGGATGATGAGTCAACAACTTAATAAAAGAATAGCAGAAGGCTGGGGGTAAGGCACCCAGCGGTTGACCGGCGCGGGGACGGTGGCAGAAGTGGGCAGGGAGGAGGGCCCTATCGCGCAGAGGGCCGGCGACACCTGCAACCGTCCTTGCAGCGGGTCACCCGGGGACGAGGTACCACAAGGGATTTTGTGTACAAGAAACATTTATTGATACAGGCATATGTCCATCTTAACTTACCATTTATTTTGAAAAGAAAATAGGATTGGGTGGCCAATTCATGTTTCCCAAATATATTATCCACTAAGTATTATGATTTGAAATCATGATAGTTGATTTTTTTTTCATAATCAATTATGTTTCCTATATATAACACTTAGCGAAAAAAAAAAAAAACAAGTCATTATATAAGAGAACCTATTAATCGATTTGATCTATACAATCTTATATCTCGATAATTGATCAATTTCTTCGTAATTGATTCTATTTTTTATATGGCACTTAATTTAAAAAAATAAAAGTCATCATAAGAGAGAACCTATTAAATTATTTTGATCTCAATAATGGATTAACACATGTTAATTTAAGAAGGTATTTCTTCCTCACCTCTTGAGGTGGGTAGAGATAACCTATACTATCTCACCTTAATTTTAGGAGAAATATTTTTTGTATTTATGAAAGTTCAGAAATGTCTAATCATTTTATACTTTTCTCTTTTCATTGGTCGATAAGAGGAGAAAGATCTATGTGACAGTTTCATTCCTACCAATAAAAAAGAAAAGTACAGGATGACTAGATATTTCCGCACTTTCACAAGTACAGAAAACCTTTCTAATTCTAGATATCTTGGACTAGCTTATGCCACCTACCTAAATTGGGTTAAATGTTAACTCTCATTTTACCTCCCCTTAACTTAGAGGTAAATTGTTTACCAAAACGGCATTGGGCTGGACAGAATCATCTAATCTAGATAGTGCAATGAGTGGCGATGGCGGCAATACGATAACGATGGTAGTAATGACCAGCTGTTAAGTCACCAATGACGTAACTGACAATGCCAATGACGATGTTGGCGGCCATTGACGACGGCAATAAATAAATAGCATTCCATGTGATGCCTCCTACTCAAATGAGCTGCCACCTAATTGGACTGGACATCATCTAGCAGATGTTAAGCGTTTCTCTCTACATACATCTCCTTTTGTTAGATAACAGCATGCTTTTATTTTCCCTTTTTCTCTATTTTTTGGGGGGTCATAAACCATGCACATACTATCCTACACCTCTTATTCTGGTTAAAGGCATACTATCCTACACTGTAGCATGATCCACACACCTGCTAATTAATGAAGAGATGTTATGGTTTCACATAATGTTGTCTTAAGGTACCACGACATGTACCGTAATTTACCATCTATAAAAGAAATAAGTGTTATATGAGTTTGTTAATAGTTTTCATGGGGAGATAATTAATTACAAAAATGATAAGCTACTTATCTTTTGAAAATGACAAATTAGGTGTACATAAATGTGTGTCATGTCATGCGCCATAATCTTCCACAACCTTTTTTGTTTTTTTGGATGAAGGAGAACGTACAACTTTTAACATTACTTACATGATTTCTTGTTTCTTGATTAAAAGTTTGAAATTAGGCCTTCTTAAATTAGAGGAGAATTGGCATTATTGGAGAGAAGCTAGCTAGTATGAATCTCTAAACATAGTTAGACCTATTTTTATCTAATATTTTTCATTGTAAAAAATTTTGAAGCTAAAAGTAGAGGGATCTTTGGCAAATTACCCCCCCTTAGATATCGTTTTTGACGTTGGCTGACATATTCTTATAGTATTTCAAATGACCGTCTTATGTTGCCTTACTTGTAAAACTACTTCCAGCAGATGTATTATTATCTAATTGTGGTGGTGTTTTTCTGTTTGGGCCGGAGTCAAACGGACCTCCACTAAGAGATGAAGAGAGACGATCGCCGGTGCGGACTGTAGCCTGTAAAAATCAGAACAAGATCAGGGGGGGCAGTTGAAGAATCGGGGGGGAACCCTCCGATGCCTAAGTCAGATGACTGTAGAAAGACTTGAAGAAGAAGGGTTCGCTGGTGTGTGCCTCGTATGGAGGTGTGTGTTGAACCACTCCTATATTTTACCCTTTTATTTTGGTGATAATAAAATTTATGTTTAATTAATTATTATTAAAAATATTTAATATCATGTTTTTCTTAATAAATATAAATTTACATGATTAATTGAATATTAAATATATTTATTACCATAATTTTTCTAATAATAAATTAAATATCATGATTTTCTAATAAATATAATTTTATGACATTATTACCGTAATGATTTGCACTAAACACATAAATCGATGTCCATTCAATATATATGGATTTCAGTTCAAAGTGCCACATCGATTTGGTCCCATAACGATTTGATAAGTGACACTCATAAGGATTCCTTTGTAACTCACACAGACTCCTTTGTAACTCATAAGGATTCCTTTGTAATTTACACAGACTTCTCATAAGGATTCGCTCTCTAAAGAAATCGATCTCATAAGGATTCGCTCTCATAAGGATTCGCTCTCTAAAGGAATCGATCTCATAAGGATTTGCTCTCTAAAGGAATCGATCTCATAAGGATTCGCTCTCTAAAGGAATCGATCTCATAAGGATTCGCTCTCACAAGGATTCGCTCTCTAAAGGAATCGATCTCATAAGGATTTGCTCTCTAAAGGAATCGATCTCTAAAGGAATCGATCTCATAAGGATTCGCTCTCTAAAGGAATCGATCTCATAAGGATTCCTTTGTAACTCTCACATGGATTCCTTTGTAACTCTCATAAGGATTCCTTTGTAACTCTCATAAGGATTTGCTCTCACGTGAATTCGTTTGTAAAAACATAGATTTCCTTTATATTTTAAAATGTTTTTGGCATCTAGTGAAAAAGTCAATATTCTTGATTTGCGTAATCCTTTATCTTTCTGACAGGAGATCTTTTTGCTTATCTTTCTAGATCTCTTCTCTCCTGCCAACAAAAGAGAGATTACTTACCACTTCTGGGTGGTATCAGGAAACATAAAGGTATGAACCTTTTTGACAGAAACACTCTTTTATCTAAACACTTTTTTCTATGCTTGCAGACCTCGTAGACCACAAATTATCAGAAGAAAGAGAAGATGAGCAACGGCTAGAACTCCAACGGATTTATTCAAATTGCTCATATAAAAGATGAAGCAAGGCTGAAGAAGAAGAGAGCTTTTCCTGAAGATCTTTTGAATGAGTGTACAACCAGTGAGGAACCTGAACTCCAAATACACTCAAAGAAAAAGAGAGAAAGAGCCTGAGCCCAAGAAGAAGTGTTCAAGCATCTGAAGCACTGAAGCATTCAAGCTCCTTCTCCTCTCTTCTCTCTCTCTCTCTGTGCATCTTGTAAATCTGGGGGAGAGAGTCTTTTGCTGAGAGTTCTTGTAGTTGGTTTTTATTTGTTCCAACTCTCAGCTTTGTTCTTTCTTTTCTAAGAAAGACTTTTGTCCAGCTGTAGGACTGTATACAGTGTGTAACCCAGCTAGGGATTTGTGTCTAGCAGAACCGCACTGGGGTTTGTACCAGGAGGTTGGCTTCTTTACCTGTAAGAGAAGTGGGCTGCCTTCTTACCCGGGAAAGAGAAGAAGACCAGTTGGGGTGCTGGGTGTTGTAGTGTCCTTAAGGGGGACTGTACCCTTGGTTAGTGAAATCCCAAGAGGTTGCTTGGGGACTGGACGTAGGACTTCCATGTGGGAAGGGCCGAACCAGGATAAATTCCTTGTGTCTTTTGTCTGATTGTTTATTTGCTTCCGCACTGCTACTCTTTATCACATCAAACTAACCAAACCTTCAAGTGTTAATTTCTGTGTTTAAGTTTCTATTTCAGATCTCAGAAAAACCTATTCACCCCCCCTCTAGGTTAGCTTGCTGCCGTACCAAAAGGGCCAACAAGTGGTATCAGAGCGGGTCTCTGATCATTCGAAGATCCAACGATCTTAGAGTAAAGATCCATGGCAGCTCAAGGATATGCTGAAGGCCAATCAGTCACCAGACCTCCATTCTTTGATGGAGAAGACTACCAATATTGGAAGATGCGAATGGAATGCTTCATTCGGGGCACAGACTTCGATCTGTGGCAGGTAATAGAGGTAGGTGATTTTGTTGTTGTTCCTGTTCCAGGCACTACTGCTATTACAATAGCTGATAAAAATAAACTATCTTTAAACTTTAAAGCTAAGAACTATTTATGTTGTGCTTTATCTAAAAAAGAATTTAGTAGAGTATATGCATGTAAATCTGCTAAAGAAATATGGGATAAACTGCAGATAACTTATGAAGGAACAGATAAAGTAAAACAAACTAGAATAGATATTCTTGTCTCACAATATGAGCAATTTAAAATGTTTCCAAATGAAAATATCACTCAAATGTATAATAGATTTTCAAGTATAGTAGTTGGTCTAAGCTCTCTTGGTAAAACTCTTTCCAATGAAGAAACCGTTAGAAAAATACTTAGGTCCTTAACCGTTTCATGGACACCTAAAGTAACCGCTATTGAAGAAGCCCATGACTTAACCAAATTATCTATTGATAACTTAATAGGTTCCCTCATGGCACATGAAATTAATATGGAGCGTCTATCTGAATGCTCATCAAAGAAAAAATGTACTAATGCTCTTAAAGTTGCAGCTACTCCTTCTACTTCTTCTTCTTCTTCAAGTTCCAAAAATACAGATTCTGAAGACAGTGATGTAGATGAAGTTCTGTCCAAGCTTCAGAAAATTTTTAAGAAGAAGAAAAATGGATCAAGAAGGATTCAAAAGAAAGAAAAGAAAGAAAAGGAACCAGTCTGCTATGAATGCAGAAAACCTAGACATCTGAGACCATATTGTCCAAGGTTAAAGAAGAATGGCCAAACCGAAAAGCTCAAGAAGCAGCACAAGAAATTTAAAAGAAAAGCCATGGCAGCTGCTTGGGAAAATGATGAGGCCACAAGCTCCGAAACATCAAGCTCAGAATCGGAGAAAGAGCAGGTAAATCTTGCCCTCATGGCAGGACTAGATGAGGTACATTCTGACTCATTTTTTATTCTTGCACAGATTCAGGATCAGAATCTGAAGATTTAGATCATGTTTTTAATGAACTTTATGATAAACACAAGGTTGTTGTAAAAGAATTGAAAAATATCAAGAACAACCTTACTTGTTTGAAAAACACTAATTCTGATCTTAAATCAGAAATGGAACAATTAGAAGATCAATTAAAAGAATGTAAAGATAATAATTATCTTTTAAATGAAGATTTAAAAAGTAAGAATAATGAGAAGATAGAGTTAGAAGAAAAATTGAAAACTCTAACTGAAGAAAATATTTATTTAAAAGAATCAGTTAGAAAATTAACTAAAGGAAAAACATCTTTAGCCCTATGCTTAAAAGGATCAAAATCTGGAAATGACAAACAAGGGCTTGGTTATACACCTCCAGAAAAAGGAAAACAAGTAATAAACTCAGAAAAATATCCTTTACCAAAATTTGTAAAAGAAACCAAAATGCCTCAGAAAAAGGAACCTGAAACAACCAAGCTTTATCAAAAGAAAAAGGTTTCTAAAAATTATGTTCAAATCATGCATCACAAAGGCAATAAGAACTGCAAAACAAATTATATTCATTGCTGCTCTCATTGCAATAAACTAGGACACACTGTGAACACCTGCACAACTAAGCACTTAGTTTGGATTCCTAAAGGTTATTTTCATGCATCTAACCATCAAGGACCCAAAAAGATTTGGGTACCTACTTCTGAGTAGTTTATTTGCAGGATGGCCTTGGAGCATCAGGAACAAAGGATGCTCAAGACACTGGTGACTGCCAACTCTTCATCCATCTCATATCTGAAGAGGGAGTAGTCATTAATTTATTTGTAAATTTTAATATTACTAACAATTATTTACAAGTTTCATTCAGGTGGAGTCTCTCATTCAGGGGGAGCACAGACTAAGGGGAGTTATTCATTTATGTCAATCATTGTTGAACCCCTCAATGGTAAGAATTTCTTTCACAAAGGGGAGAGAATGCAATGGTAAGAACCTTCCTTTTTGGTTTGTGACAAAAAGGGGGAGAGTATGCATGGTATGCATTATCTGTGAATTTTCTATATTTTCTATGCTTTATGTATTTTTGTCAGAAAATTCTCATAAATTTTGTCATCACCAAAAAGGGGGAGATTGTTGAACCACTCCTATATTTTACCCTTTTATTTTGGTGATAATAAAATTTATGTTTAATTAATTATTATTAAAAATATTTAATATCATGTTTTTCTTAATAAATATAAATTTACATGATTAATTGAATATTAAATATATTTATTACCATAATTTTTCTAATAATAAATTAAATATCATGATTTTCTAATAAATATAATTTTATGACATTATTACCGTAATGATTTGCACTAAACACATAAATCGATGTCCATTCAATATATATGGATTTCAGTTCAAAGTGCCACATCGATTTGGTCCCATAACGATTTGATAAGTGACACTCATAAGGATTCCTTTGTAACTCACACAGACTCCTTTGTAACTCATAAGGATTCCTTTGTAATTTACACAGACTTCTCATAAGGATTCGCTCTCTAAAGAAATCGATCTCATAAGGATTCGCTCTTATAAGGATTCGCTCTCTAAAGGAATCGATCTCATAAGGATTCGCTCTCTAAAGGAATCGATCTCATAAGGATTCGCTCTCATAAGGATTCGCTCTCTAAAGGAATCGATCTCATAAGGATTCGCTCTCTAAAGGAATCGATCTCATAAGGATTTGCTCTCTAAAGGAATCGATCTCTAAAGGAATCGATCTCATAAGGATTCGCTCTCTAAAGGAATCGATCTCATAAGGATTCCTTTGTAACTCTCACATGGATTCCTTTGTAACTCTCACATGGATTCCTTGGGAACTCTCATAAGGATTCCTTTGTAACTCTCATAAGGATTTGCTCTCACGTGAATTCGTTTGTAAAAACATAGATTTCCTTTATATTTTAAAATGTTTTTGGCATCTAGTGAAAAAGTCAATATTCTTGATTTGCGTAATCCTTTATCTTTCTGACAGGAGATCTTTTTGCTTATCTTTCTAGATCTCTTCTCTCCTGCCAACAAAAGAGAGATTACTTACCACTTCTGGGTGGCATCAGGAAACATAAAGGTATGAACCTTTTTGACAGAAACACTCTTTTATCTAAACACTTTTTTCTATGCTTGCAGACCTCGTAGACCACAAATTATCAGAAGAAAGAGAAGATGAGCAACGGCTAGAACTCCAACGGATTTATTCAAATTGCTCATATAAAAGATGAAGCAAGGCTGAAGAAGAAGAGAGCTTTTCCTGAAGATCTTTTGAATGAGTGTACAACCAGTGAGGAATCTGAACTCCAAATACACTCAAAGAAAAAGAGAGAAAGAGCCCGAGCCCAAGAAGAAGTGTTCAAGCATCTGAAGCACTGAAGCATTCAAGCTCCTTCTCCTCTCTTCTCTCTCTCTCTCTCTGTGCATCTTGTAAATCTGGGGGAGAGAGTCTTTTGCTGAGAGTTCTTGTAGTTGGTTTTTATTTGTTCCAACTCTCAGCTTTGTTCTTTCTTTTCTAAGAAAGACTTTTGTCCAGCTGTAGGACTGTATACAGTGTGTAACCCAGCTAGGGGTTTGTGTCTAGCAGAACCACACTGGGGTTTGTACCAGGAGGTTGGCTTCTTTACCTGTAAGAGAAGTGGGCTGCCTTCTTGCCCGGGAAAGAGAAGAAGACCAGCTGGGGTGCTGGGTGTTGTAGTGTCCTTAAGGGGGACTGTACCCTTGGTTAGTGAAATCCCAAGAGGTTGCTTGGGGACTGGACGTAGGACTTCCATGTGGGAAGGGCCGAACCATGATAAATTCCTTGTGTCTTTTGTCTGATTGTTTATTTGCTTCCGCACTGCTACTCTTTATCACACCAAACTAACCAAACCTTCAAGTGTTAATTTCTGTGTTTAAGTTTCTATTTCAGATCTCAGAAAAACCTATTCACCCCCCCTCTAGGTTAGCTTGCTGCCGTACCAAAAGGGCCAACAGTGTGTATATGGCTAGAGTTGCGTACCTTTGCATGGGAATCATCTGTGCCTTTTATAGGCGAAGGTTCTGAAGAGGTTGGACGTGCCACCCTTTGATGACGCCAGAAAAGGCGCGTCGGTTGGCGTCCTTAGTGGGGAGTTACCCATTGAGGCGCCCGTTGAGGGGCCCTGCGGTTAATGCTCCCCTTGATCGTGGGGCGCATGCGGTGCTGCCGTGGTAATCGCTGCAAGGAGGTGAAGGGGCTTCTCTACCCCTCTTGGTCGGAAGGTACCGAACAGGGAGCCTGCTCTGTGGCTGGGCCATATGTTTGGTGTTCGGAGGCATTGCCCGTGCAGGTGGGGCCGTAGCGTGCTTCGAGTAAAATCTGTTCGGTAGGCCAAGCCCGGACCGAACAGGCTGGGGGGGAGCCCCGAGACCACCCTTGGGAGACCCTGGAACGCCTTGGGTTGCCATAACATGTTCGGAAGCTGTCCGAAGACACGTGGCTTAAAGGCCGGAGCCCTGGCGTCTGGATGGGTTGAAAATGGGCCGTAAAGGGCCTCCATGGGCCCGCGGGCCTAGGAGGCTAGAAATAGCCTCCACACTTGCCCCCCATGCTCTCATGCTGGCGCGAGGATTGCGGCACTTGAGAGCGGAGGTCTGCCTGGACGTCACTTGCATTAAATGCGATATTGACCTCGGCAGTGCGAACTGTGCCAGGGGGATGACGTTTGACATTTCTCCTCGGGGACGACAATCCTCATTGTAGCAGCCTTGATTTTTAAATCCAAATAAAATAAAATTTTAATTTATGTAATAAATAGAATTAAATTAAATAAAGAAGGAATAATGGAATTAAAGGGAAAATAAATCAATACCCATTAAACTAAATTAGTAATGGGTTTTACCAATGATCCTAACATAAGTTGTTGGGCCCAAATTTGAAGAGCCTATCATGGGATGGGAGATAATTAAGCTAATTTCGTACTTAATTAATAAATAAATTAAAAGGGTTATGATAAGAATGAAATTAACCCATAATTATCCAAAACAAGAGCCCTCATCCCATCCTAAACCCTTGGCCACAAAATTGGACCTCTTCCCTATCCTTTTAGGTAGATAATGGCTAGAAAATAGGGAGATAATAGTGAAAATTCGGAGTTTGAAGAGGAGAGGAGAGTTTTAGTTATGTTGGACTCTATTAGCAAGCTATACACCCCCAAATCGACCCTATCACCCCATAGATCATTGCTGGAGCTCTGGGAGATGAAGGGAGAGGCTGGAGGACGAAGGAGCAAGGAGGAGAAGGCTTGGATCAAAGGGGGATTTCTTCTCCTTCGTCACCAAACTTAGGTTTTCATTACACCACGAAAAGGTAGGCAATCTCTCAAGCACAAATTGTGAAACTTTAACCCTAGGTAGCCCATGCATCCCTCTTTGAAAGCCCCATGATTGCCCTATTTTTTGTGGCTCCATGATGGAGTATTAATTCGTCCAATCTCTATCATCTCCATGCACCTGAACCCTCTTGTTTACCTTAAATCCATACATATACTCGATCCTGTCACGTCCTAGTAAAAGTTTATTTACTGAAAATGACAAATATTAAGCACGAGAATTAACACAAAAGCTTATCTATACACAACTCTCTCTTAGCGGAAGATTTTTACATGATACTCCTCACTATAGTCTAAATGAGGAGCAGATAGAAATATACTGTAACATTATTACATTCCAACCAACTATAAGAGAAATAAAAGGAGAAAGTAACTATTCACAGGACGACGGGTAGACCACTCAGCACACATATCCCCCTTAGACTTCATTCCCGACTGGATCACCTGAAAAAGGTAGGAAGAATGAACTAACTAGTCCAGTAGAATTCAATTCCTTTAAACAAGAAGGACTCAAGTATATAATCACTGGACAAGAATTTGAACATTGCTAACATTGAGTATTAAATGAAGGGACGAATGTGTCCACTGATTAACACATGTAAAACAATGGAAATGTAGAAGCATAATCACGCATTCAAGATAACACATAAGTTCTGGTTCAGATACCTATTTACACACACATGTATGATATGATGACCAATGAAGCATGAAGTGATGTATGCCAACATCCACTTGTCCTTATCGTTCCCGCGCGGCCACTAACGAATTCGGGTGCTCTTTCCAGGACTGAACCAGCCCTATTTGCCCAGGCATAATTTCACATTGAGTCTAAAGACCCACAACTTTGTCATCATAACACACTCACTCTTGTAATGGTTTAGTTGGGGTACACAGGTATTCAAGATTGTACATGAAACAAAGATTTAAAGATTAATACCAATGATTCCAAAAGGTGGTAGCTATGAAGGAACAAGCAAATTTGGGATATTTAAGAATAATCCATGGCTAAAAGAATGATCCCTCATATTGGTACTTGTTGTACTGAAGACAAGTTGACACTACTGGATAGACAAGTTACTGCTATGTCAACACAAGTCACTGTGGTGTCAACACAGTTCACTGTGGTGTTGATACAGTCCAGGAGTAGTGTCGACACAGTCCAGGGATGGTGTCGACACTAGTGCTGTTATCCAGCAAGCAATCAAAACAATCTAGGAGTGGTGTCGACACAGTCCAAGGGTAGTGTCGACACTAGTGCTGTTTCCTAGCAAACAGTCTGAGCAGTTCAAGAGTAGTGTCGACACAGCCCAGGGGTAGTGTCGATACTAGTGCTGTTTCCCAGCAAACAGTCTAAGCAGTTCAGGAGTAGTGTCGACACAGTCCAGGGGTAGTGTCGACACTAGTGTTGTTTCCCAGCAAACAGTCTGAGCAGTTCAGGAGTAGTGTCGACACAGTCCAGGGGTAGTGTCGACACTAGTGCTGTTTCCCAGCAACAGTCAGAAAGAAAGAAGAAGAGGAAGAAGAAGAAATTCCTCTACATGGGTGGTATGAAAAACTTTTGAAAGGAAGATTTAAGTATAAACAACCCTTCTACAAGATTTTTCCTTGCATCTAACAAGAATTTCTTCAGAAGTATATTTTGGCAAAGACATGAGCATTAGATAAAGTATAGACACAATGGACAGAAAGACATATTTATTAATCATTTCAGAACACAAATCAAGGTGTGGATATAGTATACACTCATACTCGGAGATTCTAATAAAGAAGGAAAGATAATAGAGAAAATCCTACAATATGGACACTCAATTCCAAGAGTACTTAAGGATTCAAATCTGAAATTGGAAAATGTACACCTTTAGACAGGGAACAAACTCACTGCACTAAAGATGTTTGTGACTTCAAAATAAGACTCCAGAACTAAGTGTGGAAGAAGAAGAAAATAGAAGATGGATCCTACATGATAAACACCCAATTTCAGAAGCATTTAAGGAGTCAAATCCAAAGTCTAAGAGGATAAACACTTAAACAAGAAGGAGCACACTATTCTAAAAATCTTTATGGCTCTAAAACAAGATTCTATAGCATGTATAAAAGACATGAGTTAAAAAGGAGGGAATGAATCCTACATGACTTGAAGGAGATGGAGTCTTTCTTCAGAGAACCCCCAACTATAAGATAGAGACGTAGTCCCAGGTGCTCACAGCAACCACCCACCGTTGCTCCTTGAAGCACCCACATGCACGCAGTGGAGATAGCAGCTCCTGCAGCAGCAGCAACGGCTTTCTCACAGCACTGATAGACACACAACACAGCAGCAAAAGAAGAAGTAGCTTCAGCAGTAACACACACACACATAAGCAGGGGTGGAAAGGTGGGTACGATGGTTGTGGGAGGGTTTTTATAAACCCAGCAGGTTCCTCATGTAAAGGACACATCGGCCTTTGAGGTGTCATGGTAAAAACCATTTGGTTTTTACCACAACACGTAGCCCATGCAAGTATTCCCATGCTTACACGTTAATAACAAACGTGTTAATTTCTTACTTAGGTGTGCTGGCCTCTCTAATACCTCACACGTGGCATAGCAAATAATCCCCAAAAATCCATCCCGTAATTGTCCCCTAAATTAGCTGATTCAATAATCCACATGTAAATAGGTTCAAATGGTGTCCATTTGTCTTGAACTTTTAACCATAAGTTAATGTAATGTTTTACAAATTATGGTGATTTTTATTTAAATTTTAGAATTTATTTTACACTGGGTGAAAAATCACCCGAAAAATAGTTGGTCGGCTTATCCTTAAAGTCCGTACGCCAAAAAATTCAGACATTTATATTTCTGAGATCTCCACATTTTTCTGGAAATTATGGTGTTCTCGGATTTTTATTTCGTTGTCATTTTCCGGTGTCGCCCTGTGGAAGCGCGCACCTCTGTGTACGACGCTGGGGTAACGTATGTTACCATCAACTAAACTCACATTCTAATTATTTCAATTTAATGACCATACTAATGTATAATAACTACACTACTTATATTTTTTTAACAAGTAAAATTTTCGGGGCGTTACAACTCTCCCCTACTAAAAAAAAAAATTGGTCCTCTAAATTTAATAACACCTGAGTATAGGTACTAACCTGTGAACAATTCCGGATATTTGATCTTGATGGCGTCTTCTAGTTCCCATGTTGCCTCTTCTTGTCCTCGCTTATTCCACTGAATCTTTAGTAAGGGAACTTTCTTGTTCTGAAGTTGCTTGATTTTTCGATCAAGGATCTGTACTGGTCTTTCTTCGTATGCCAAATTTTCTTGTACCTCCAAACCTTGGTATTCAATAATGTGCTCTGGGTCATATACGTACTTCCTCAACATTGACACATGAAAAATATCATGTACATTAGATAGTTGCGGCGGTAGTGCCAATTGATACGTCATTTCCCCAACTCTTTTTAGTATTTCAAATAGTCCAATATACCTTGGACTTAATTTTCCCTTGAGTCCAAATCTCTTGATTCCTCTTCGGGGTGATACTTTAAGAAACACATGCTCTCCTTGTTGAAATTCTAGTTCCCTTCTTCGGTGATCAGCATAGCATTTTTGTCGGTCTTGTGCAGCTTTCATTCTACCTTGTACTAATTTGATAATTTATGTGGTTTCTTGGACCATTTCAGGTCCAAGAATATGTGATTCTTTTAGTTCTACCCAACATAGTGGTGATCTACATTGACGACTGTATAAGTCTTCAAATGGTGTCATTTGAATGGTAGACTGATAACTATTATTATAGGCAAATTCCATGATTGCTAAATGAGTGTTCCAGTCATTTCCAAATTCCAATATACAAGCACGACACATATCTTCAATAACTTGGTTTACCTGTTTTGTTTGTCCGTCAGTCTGAGGATGAAATGTTGTGCTAAACTTTAATTTAGTCCCCAATGCATCTTGTAGTTCTCTCCAAAAATGTGAGGTGAATCTTGCATCCCTGTCAGAGACTATGTCTTTCGGAATTCCGTGTAGTCGGACAATTTCTTTCATATATAATGCTGCCAGAACACTAACAGACCACCTTGTCTTGATTGCTAAGAAATGAGCTGACTTAGTAAGTCGGTCAATGATTACCCATATGGCATCGAATCCACTTCGTGTCCTAGGTAATCCCACAATAAAATCCATACTGATACTACCCATTTCCATTCTGGTACTTCGAGTGGTTTTAACTTTCCTTCCGGTTTCTGATGCTCAGCTTTAACTTTTTGACATGTAAGGCATCTTGCTATGAAGTCCACAATGTCTTTCTTCATATTGCACCACCAGAAATGCTTCTTTAAATCTTGATACATCTTGACAGCTCCAGGATGAATGGTGTAACGTGACCGGTGAGCCTCTTCTAAAATTTGCTTCTTGATTTCAGAACTATCCAGCACACACAACCTTTCTCGGAATCGAAGATTACCATGAATATCCTCATTAAAATCAAGTTTTAAAGTTAACTTCTCTCGGATCTCTGCCAATATAGGATCATTATCCTGTTGTTCTCCAATTTGTTTTATAAAATCTGATTGAACTATCAAGTTATTAATCATAACTTTTCTTTCTTGCGATTCAGCCTTCAAGCTTAATGTGGAGAATTCTTCTAACAATTTCCATTCCTTTACTTGTAATTGATGCACCTTAGCTATAGGATTTCTGCTAAGTGCATCTACCACAGTATTTCCTTTCCTTGGATGGTATTCAATTTTGAAATCATAATCTTTAATATACTCCATCCACCTTCTTTGTCTCATATTCAATTCTTTCTATGAAAATAAATACTTAAGACTCTTATGATCAGAGCACACTATAAATTGATTGTCATATAGATAATGCCTCCATAGCTTGAGTGCAAAAATTACTGCGGCTAATTCCAAATCATGTACTGGATAATTTTTCTCATGGGTCTTCAATTGTCTTGACGCATAGGCAATGACTCTTCTATCTTGCATCAATACACATCCTAGTCCAATACTTGAAGCGTCGGTATAAACCTCAAATAATTTACCCTCTACCGGCAAAGCTAGAATTGGTGCCGATGATAGGCATTCCTTTAATAACTGAAATGCTTGCTCGCAACTCTCACTCCATATAAATGCAGTTCCTTTTCTAGTCAATTGTGTGAGAGGCGAGGCAATTCTAGAGAAATCTTGGACAAATCGCCGGTAATAACTAGCCATACCCAGAAAGCTTCTAACCTCAGTGAGGTTCTTTGGTTGCTCCCATTTTTGTATGGTCTCAATCTTTGAAGAGTCCACATACAATCCTTCTTTTGAAATAATGTGTCCCAAAAACATTATTTGCTTCATCCAAAATTCACATTTACTAAACTTTGCATATAGCTTGTGGTCTCGTAATAGTTGCAAAGTAATCCGTAAATGTGTCTCCTGTTCTTCTATACTCTTGGAGTAAATCAGTATATCATCAATAAACACAACCACAAATTGATCCAAATAAGTTCGAAACACGTCATTCATCAGTCGCATAAATGCAACAGGTGCATTAGTTAATCCAAACGGCATCACTACAAATTCATGGTGCCTGTATCTTGTTCAGAAAGCTGTTTTGTGGATATCTTGCTCTTGAATCTTGAGTTGATGATAACCAAATCTTAAATCAATTTTGGAGAAATACTGAGCTCCAGAAAATTGATCAAATAGGTCATCAATTCTTGGAAGTGAGTATTTGTTCTTTATAGTCAATTGGTTTAACTGTCGACAATCTATACATAATTGCATAGACCCATCTTTTTTCTTCACAAATAACATTGGAACACCCCAGGGTGAGGTACTAGGTCTAATAAATCCTTTTTCAATCAATTCCAGTAATTGTCTTTTCAGCTCTTTCAACTCTTCTATTGACATCCGGTATGGTGTTCTTGAAATTGGTGTAGCTCCTGGTACCAATTCAATCGAAAAATTTACCTCTCTATTAGGTGGTATACCAGGTAACTCTTCAGGAAAAACATCAAGAAATTCTCTTACCACTGGAATATCTCCCAATCTGGTGATATCTTGATTTAATATCGTTACAGAAGCCAAGTACCCTTGACAACCTTTCCGTACTAGCTTACAAGTCTTAACTGCTGAAATTATTGGTATTCTTCTGGTGTGGGGTTTATCAAAAGTTATAGAACAAATTTCCTTTCCTGGGAAAGTAATCTGCCTTAATTGGCAATCTAAATTAGCATGATACTTAGATAACCAATCCATCCCAAGGATCACATCATAATCCCACATTTCCAAACATATCAAATCACCCGATAAGTTATGTCCATTAATTAGGATCTGACTAACAGGGTAATACTCCTTAAGCTTTTTACCCTCACTCAAAGGAGTTGCCACTTCCAATTGTGTAGACAATGGGACTGATTGTATTTCCAAAGTTTTAGCAAAATCATAACTAATAAAGGAGTGCGTAGCTCCTGAATCAAACAATACTTGTGCAGGTTTTGAGTTTACTATTAGTGTACCTTCAATCAGTCTGCCTTCTTACGGGGATTCAGGCTCTACCTCCTGAATAGTTTGTATTCTCCCTTGCTTTGATTGTTTTGCTTGTGGATTTGGTTTGGCTGGCGTATTCTTGATCATCGGACAATCTGGAATTCGATACTGAGTACTCCCACACTTGAGACATGCACCCAACCTATGCCAACAATTTTCCGCCTTGTGTCCACTAATGTGACAGTGCTTGCACACATCCTTTCTCCCAATTGGAGCCTTCCCTGCCTTCTTCCCAGATGGCTGAACTTTCGGAGCATTTCCCGACTCAAATTTTCTCTTTCGATCTGAAGAACCTTCTCCTGACCTTCCTTTAATTTTATCCACCAAATCATTTGCAGCTTCCAATGCCAAAGCTCTTTTGACCATATCCGAGTACGAAGTGATCAGATGTGAAGTTAACTGCATAATATAGAGAGGACGTAGTCCATTCATGAACCTCTTGGCTTTTAACTTATTCGTAGCTATGAGATGTGGAGCATACTTAGACAATCGCGTGAACTGGGCCTCATATTCAGATACTGACATCCTTAATTGTTTTAGATTAGCAAATTCATTTGCCTTCTTTTCTTGGACAACCTCGGAAAAGTACTCGTCATTAAACAATTCAACAAATTCATCCCAACTAATTTGAGTTGGATCTTCCAATGTGGATGTCACGGTGTCCCACCATACTCTAGCATCTCGTTCCAACTGAAAAGTCACCAACCGGATCTTCTCTTCCTCGGTGCATTTAATCACTCCGAATATCCTTTCAATGTCCTTTAACCAATTTTCGGCTTCATCCGGGTCTGTACTTCCTACAAATCTTGGAGGATCTAAACTTCGGAAATCCTTGAAAAGACTTGTCCCATTATGACTGTTATTTCTGGCTACAGACCTCATTACTCGGGTCAAGTCATGCATCGAGTTCTCCATTTTCCTCCAGTTAGTGTCACGTCCGTCCATGACAAAATTAAGGAAGTATCTGAAACATTCAATAGGACATACATTAATTTCACAATCCACCCAAACTTGCATTCATCACATACATACATTTCAAATTCATATAACACTCCATTTCCATTCATAAGTCAAATATTTATATTGAAACATACTATCACAAACCAGCAACTAAGTTACTGCAGTCTCCTCCTTTCAACTTTTCCATAATACAAAACGTACTTCATTAACCTCTCACATCCCCTACACATGGGAGTCATATTTGTACAACTAATATTTACAGAAAAGGAGAGGTTTACAAAAAGAAGTGAGTTGTCTATCCACAATTTTTTATTTCTGGTCAAATCTATAACCGGTTCTGCGGGCGGTAGTTGCTGTTCTTCTGCCGCCCCATAATGCAGCTCTCTCGCGGCATTGGTCATCTCCTCCCAATACCCCTCGATCTGATGGAGCAGCATCTCTTGCCCCAACTTCAGACCATTCAGATCATTCATAATCTGGTTCATAATATCCAATGAAACGTGTGGATTTCCCGCCAAGAAAGCGCCTGCCGTCAGATTTAATACTTCCTCTTTGATCTGTACGTGGGTTTCCCTATGTGCTTGAGCATATAATTCTAGGTCCTGACGTAGCATTTCTATGGCTGCTACCAACCTTTCTTGAGCACTCATATCCATGCTAAAATAATTCACAAGTTAAGCATTTTCATGATTACAAAAATCATGCTAACTAATCCCATGCTTCTACCCCAACTCACTGGTTATCCCTAGGTTTATCGTACAAATGCTCTGATACCAATTTAATCTGTCACATCCTAGTAAAAGTCTATTTACTGAAAATGATGGATACTAAGCACGAGAATTAACACAAAAGCTTATTTATACACAACTCTCTCTTAGCGGAAGATTTTTACATGATACTCCTCACTATAGTCTAAATGAGGAGCAGATAGAAATATACTGTAACATTATTACATTCCAACCAACTATAAGAGAAATAAAAGGAGAAAGTAACTATTCACAGGACGACAGGTAGACCACTCAGCACACATATCCCCCTTAGACTTCATTCCCGACTGGATCACCTGAAAAAGGTAGGAAGAATGAGCTAACTAGCCCAGTAGAATTTAGTTCCTTTAAACAAGAAGAACTCAAGTATATAATCACTGGACAAGAATTTGAACATTGCTAACATTGAGTATTAAATGAAGGGACGAATGTGTCCACTGATTAACACATGTAAAACAATGGAAATGTAGAAGCATAATCACGCATTCAAGATAACACATAAGTTCTGGTTCAGACACCTATTTACACACACATGTATGATATGATGACCAATCAAGCATGAAGTGATGTATGCCAACATCCACTTGTCCTTATCGTTCCCGCGCGGCCACTAACGAATTTGGGTGCTCTTCCCAGGACTGAACCAGCCCTATTTGCCCAGGCATAATTTCTCATTGAGTCTAAAGACCCACAACTTTGTCATCATAACACACTCACTCTTGTAATGGTTTAGTTGGGGTACACAGGTATTCAAGATTGTACATGAAACAAATATTTAAAGATTAATACCAATGATTCCAAAAGGTGGTAGCTATGAAGGAACAAGCAAATTTGGGATATTTAAGAATAATCCATGGCTAATAGAATGATCCCTCATATTGGTATTTGTTGTACTGAAGACAAGTTGACACTACTGGATAGACAAGTTACTGCTATGTCAACACAAGTCACTGTGGTGTCAACACAGTTCACTGTGGTGTTGACACAGTCCAGGAGTAGTGGTGTTGACACAGTCCAGGAGTAGTGTCAACACAGTCCAGGGATGGTGTCGACACTAGTGCTATTTTCCAGCAAGCAGTCAGAACAATCCAAGAGTGGTGTTGACACAGTCCAGGGGTAGTGTCGACACTAGTGCTATTTCCCAGAAAACAGTCTGAGCAGTTCAGGAGTAGTGTCGACACAACTCAGGGGTAGTGTCGACACTAGTGCTGTTTCCCAGCAAACAGTCTGAGCAGTTTAGGAGTAGTGTCGACACAGTCCAGGGGTAGTGTCGACACTAGTGTTGTTTCCGAGCAACATTCAGAAAGAAAGAAGATGACGGAGAAGAAGAAATTCCTCTATATGGGTGGTATGAAAAACTTATGAAAGGAAGATTTAAGTATAAACAACCCTTCTACAACATTTTTCCTTGCATCTAACAAGAATTTCTTCACAAGTATATTTTGGCTAAGACATGAGCATTAGATAAAGTATAGACACAATGGACAGAAAGACATATTTATTAATCATTTCAGAACACAAATCAAGGTGTGGATATAGTATACACTCATACTTGGGGATTCTAACAAAGAAGGAAAGAGAATAGAGAAAATCCTACAATATGGACACTCAATTCCAAGAGTACTTAAGGATTCAAATATGAAATTGGAAGATATACACCTTTAGATAGGGAACAAACTCACTGCATTAAAGATGTTTGTGACTTCAAAATAAGACTCTAGAACTAAGTGTGGAAGAAGAAGAAAATAGAAGATGGATCCTACATAATAAACACCCAATTTCAGAAGCATTTAAGGAGTCAAATCCAAAGTCTAAGAGGATAAACACTTAAATAGGAAGGAGCACACCATTCTAAAGATCTTTATGGCTCTAAAACAAGATTCTATAGCATGTATAAAAGACAGGAGTGAGAAAGGAGGGAATGAATCCTACATGACTTGAAGGAGATGGAGTCTTTCTTCAGAGAACCCCCAACTATAAGATAGAGACGTAGTCCCAGGTGCTCACAGCAACCACCCACCGTTGCTCCTTGAAGCACCCACATGCACGCAATGGAGATAGCAACTCCTGCAGCAGCAGCAACGGCTTTCTCACAGCACTGATAGCCGCACAACACAGCAGCAAAAGAAGAAGTAGCTTCAGCAGTAACACACACACACACAAGCAGGGGTGGAAAGGTGGGTACGATGGCTGTGGGAGGGTTTTTATAAACCCAGCAGGTTCCTCATGCAAAGGACACATCGGCCTTTGAGGTGTCATGGTAAAAACCATTTGGTTTTTACCACAACACGTAGCCCATGCAAGTATTCCCATGCTTACACGTTAGTAACAAACGTGTTATTTTTTACTTAAGTATGCTGGCCTCTCTAATGCCTCACACGTGGCATAGCAAATAATCCCCAAAAATCCATCCCGTAATTGTCCCCTAAATCAGCTGATTCAATAATCCACATGTAACCTGGTTCAAATGGTGTCCATTTGTCTTGAAATTTTAACCATAAGTTAATGTAATAGTTTTACAAATTATGGTTATTTTTATTTAATTTTTAGAATTTATTTTACACTGGGTGAAAAATCACCCGAAAAATAGTTGGTCGGCTTATCTTTGAAGTCCGTACGCCAAAAAATTCAGACATTTATATTTCTGAGATATCCACATTTTTCTGGAAATTATGGTGTTCTCAGATTTTTATTTCGTTGTCATTTTTCGGTGTCGCCCTGTGGAAGTGCGCACCTTTGTGTACGACACTGGGGTAACGTATGTTACCATCAATTAAACTCACATTCTAATTATTTCAATTTAATGACCATACTAATGTATAATAACCACACTACTTATATTTTCTTAACAAGTAAAATTTTCGGGGCGTTACAACTCTCCCCTACTAAAAAAAAAAATTGGTCCTCCAAATTTAATAACACCTGAGTATAGCTACTAACCTGTGAACAATTCCGGATATTTGATCTTGATGGCGTCTTCTAGTTCCCATGTTGCCTCTTCTTGTTCTCGCTTATTCCACTGAATCTTTAGTAAGGGAACTTTCTTGTTTCGAAGTTGCTTGATTTTTCGATCAAGGATCTGTACTGGTCTTTCTTCGTATGCCAAATTTTCTTGTACCTCCAAACCTTGGTATTCAATAATGTGTTCTGGGTCATATACGTACTTCCTCAATATTGACACATGAAAAATATCATGTACATTAGATAGTTGTGGCGGTAATGCCAATTGATACGTCATTTCCCCAACTCTTTTTAGTATTTCAAATGGTCCAATATACCTTGATTTAATTTTCCCTTGATTCCAAATCTCTTGATTCCTCTTCGGGGTGATACTTTAAGAAACACATGCTTTCCTTGTTGAAATTCTAGTTCCCTTCTTCGGCGATCAGCATAGATTTTTTGTCGGTCTTGTGCAGCTTTCATTCTGTCTTGTACTAATTTGATAATTTCTGTGGTTTCTTGGACCATTTCAGGTCCAAGAATGTGTGATTCTTTTAGTTCTACCCAACATAGTGGTGATCTACATTGACGACCGTATAAGGCTTCAAATGGTGCCATTTGAATGGTAGACTGATAACTATTATTATAGGCAAATTCCATGATTGCTAAATGAGTGTTCCAGTCATTTCCAAATTCCAATATACAAGCACAGCACATATCTTCAATAACTTGGTTTACCCGTTCTGTTTGTCCGTCAGTCTGAGGATGAAATGTTGTGCTAAACTTTAATTTAGTCCCCAATGCATCTTGTAGTTCTCTCCAAAAATGTGAGGTGAATCTTGCATCCCTGTCAGAGACTATGTCTTTCGGAATTCTGTGTAGTCGGACAATTTCTTTCATATATAATGCTGCCAGAACACTAACAGACCACCTTGTCTTGATTGCTAAGAAATGAGCTGACTTAGTAAGTCGGTCAATGATTACCCATATGGCATCGAATCCACTTCGTGTCCTAGGTAATCCTACAATAAAATCCATACCGATACTATCCCATTTCCACTCTGGTACTTCGAGTGGTTTTAACTTTCCTGACGGTTTCTGATGCTCAGCTTTAACTTTCTGACATGTAAGGCATCTTGCTATGAAGTCCACAATGTCTTTCTTCATATTGCACCACCAGAAATGCTTCTTTAAATCTTGATACATCTTGACAGCTCCAGGATGAATGGTGTAACGTGACTGGTGAGCCTCTTCTAAAATTTGCTTCTTGATTTCAGAACTATCCGGCACACACAACCTATCTCGGAATCGAAGATTACCATGAATATCCTCATTAAAATCAGGTTTTAAAGTTAACTTCTCTCGGATCTCTGCCAATATAGGATCATTATCCTGTTGTTCTCTAATTTGTTTTATCAAATCTGATTGAACTATCAAGTTATTAATCATAACTTTTCTTTCTTGCGATTCAGCCTTCAAGCTTAATGTGCAGAATTCTTCTAACAATTTCCATTCCTTTACTTGTAATTGAAGCACCTTAGCTATAGGATTTCTTCTAAGTGCATCTGCCACAGTATTTCCTTTCCCTGGATGGTATTCAATTTTGAAATCATAATCTTTAATATACTCCATCCACCTTCTTTGTCTCATATTCAATTCTTTCTGTGAAAAATAAATACTTAAGACTCTTATGATCAGAGTACACTATAAATTGATTGTCATATAGATAATGCCTCCATAGCTTGAGTGCAAAAATTACTGCGGCTAATTCCAAATCATGTACTGGATAATTTTTCTCATGGGTTTTCAATTGTCTTGACGCATAGGCAATGACTCTTCTATCTTGCATCAATACACTTCCTAGTCCAATACTTGAAGCGTCGGTATAAACCTCAAATAATTTACCCTCTATCGGCAAAGCTAGAATTGGTGCCCATGATAGGCATTCCTTTAATAACTGAAATGCTTGCTCGCAACTCTCACTCCATATAAATGCAGTTCCTTTTCTAGTCAATTGTGTGAGAGGCGAGGCAATTCTAAAGAAATCCTGGACAAATCGCCGGTAATAACTAGCCATACCCAGAAAACTTCTAACCTCAGTGAGATTCTTTGGTTGCTCCCATTTTTGTATGGTCTCAATCTTCGAAGAGTCCACAGACAATCCTTCTTTTGAAATAATGTGTCCCAAAAACATTACTTGCTTCATCCAAAATTCACATTTACTAAACTTTGCATATAGCTTGTGGTCTCGTAATAGTTGCAAAGTAATCCGTAAATGTGTCTCATGTTCTTCTATGCTCTTGGAGTAAATCAGTATATCATCAATAAACACAACCACAAATTGATCGAAATAAGTTCGAAACACGTCATTCATCATTCGCATAAATGCAGCAGGTGCATTAGTTAATCCAAAGGGCATCACTACAAATTCATAGTGCCCGTATCATGTTTAGGTTACCGAGAAATAACCTAGTCAAGCACACCTTATATGTACTTGTTTTCTAATTAATCATGCTCGGTGGTAGATAAATAGGTCTACTTTCGTTTAAAATTAGTTTCATGATTTTTGAATCATCATACGATTTTATACCGATTTTTGAAGAGCACTGTGTCATGTTATGGAGGGAGGAAACCCACCTGAAAAAAAGGGCAAATCCCCTTTTCTGGGCTAGGGCCACCTTCTGAAGTCGCGACGGCCCGACCTGTCACGATCTCAGAGGGGGTCTCGACAGGAAGAACCGTCGCATTCTGAACGCGACGGGTCGACTGGTCGCGATTTTCCCCGGTTCAACCCTAGCGGCCGGTTCAGCAGAACGTGATCGGACCGTGCGTCGCAATCTGAAGGCGATAGCTACCCCTATCGCGACTTCAGCAGAGCGGCCAAAACATGCAATTACTCATATAACCCTACTATTCATGTCATTTAAATCTTGTTTAACCCTAATTAAGTATTGTCATGACCAGTAACGACTTGTTAATTAGTAATGAGTAATATTTACATGAAATCAATTAATTTAAAAGCTATGTGCACCATCAATTATGCTCTCTCGATTTCTTACACTTGCACATACACTTAACATTCATGTTGCCATTAAACCTTAGTAAATTATTCAATAATGTATTCGGTAATTAAGTGAAATTAATTACTATCTTCCCCTAATTTAATATTGACATTGTCTTCATTTTAATCGTGTGATTTGAATACTGTGGTCGCTTCCCTCGGCCTTCGAGCACTCGAGGCTCGACGGACACTTGTTTCATACACACTCTCTCTTGGCATGGACCACCTCTCCATCGAGAATACTCCTGAATGGGCCAGGGACTCCTTGTTAAGGCCTCCGTAAGTCTCCTTGGCTTTGGTGCACGTCTATTGCCGACGAGTTGGTTGTACCCTTAAATCCCGTCACACCCTTAGGGATCAGTACGATCCAACGGCCTTAGTGTGTTTCCTTCTGACCTTTGGGTCACACCGGACCATTTGGCCCGTGTTCGTGGCACGGCTAGTGGGCGGATGTGACTTCTACCAGACTGTCGGCACCCGACCTAGTGCTGTGCAATTGTTCTTATCGGTGTTTAACGTTGTTTTACGATTGTACCCCCGTCTCATCTACTATCCTTGTACACTCATCTGTTCACTTTCACTCTACACTCTCGTCTATTTCATCTATTACTCTCATCTATTCTTGGTACTATATTTGGCCATACAATTGATTGTCTAAGATAACAAACATGACTATGTCAGTGCAATAGGGCCCGGTCTGGTCCTGGGGAGAGCTCCCGAAGAGTGACATTTCCTCGTGAGGGTTACATGATCAGGATGTATATGGCATGCATCCAGTGCCATTTTAATCTATGACAATCAAAGTGCAATTGTTCAAGTGCGATACTATACTCTCTTGGTTGATAAATGATCGACTAGTCGTTATATGCTATTTCGTTATGTGGCCAATCCTTAATCATACTTGCTGTGCTATTTTCCATGTACTAGTGCTATCGTTCTCTTGCTGCTGCTACATTGCTCTACTTGACTATGCTCTCTAGTTATCTTGCCTGTAAGACATTAATCATTTAAACAATGCTTGTTCTCATGAGATACTAAGTCCTACTGGGCATTATTTTCTCATCCTGCTTTATACTTCATGTGTTTCAGGTGAGTCGGATAGAGACTACCACACACACGAGGAGGGAAATGAGGATGATGTTCAAGAGTGACTCGACTATCAAACCATGCTTAGTAGTTAGTTAGCATAGTTATAAGTCAGTTAGTCAATATGTGTTAGTTTGATTTTGAATAAAGTACTCTGGGCCCTAGTTTTGGCTCTGATTAGAGAATGTAATCAAGTTTGAGGAATTATTAATGAAGTTGGAGTTTTATTTGATATTGATCCAGTTTGAGCAATGGATTGTTATTTTTTTTCTTGCTCTGTACTATTTAAATAACTGTAATTGCGCTCCGATATTCTGCGTCGGGATGTTACAATTTTGTGGTATCAGAGCCTAGGTTTTCTTAAGTATAGGATGATCTAGGTTTGACCTGCCCCGACTTAGAGTCTAAGCTCCATACCTTTGTGAGATGGGTAGAACCAGGGGTAATAAGCTAAAATAAACTCACACACGCACCAATTTAGTACAAACTCAATATCTTACATTTAAAATTTCTCTTTTGAAAAAACTTAAACCATAACAATGGCAGCAGAGCATGCTCAACTCCGTGATATGCAACACACTATTCAGCAGCTCACGTAGGCATTACTCCAGGCTGTTGGAGCCAATAATAACCGAGGCCGGAGATCTACACAGGAATTTCTGCAATCTGAATCCGCCTTGTTTTAGTGGGACTACTGATCCCGACGAGGCTGAGAATTGGCTTAAGGAGATAGAGCGTATTTTCCGCGCTATGCAATGTGCGGATGGTGACAAGATTCTTCTAGCAACCTTCCAGCTTGAAAGGGACGCTCGTGCGTGGTGGGAGTCCGTTGAGGCAACCAGAGTAGATGCACAGTTTACTTGGGAGGAGTTCAAGGAGCACTTTAACTCCAAGTACTTCTTGAAAGAGTCCAAGAGAGGAAGGCCTCCGAGTTCGCTGCACTTAAGCAAAGGAACCTCACAATTGCTGAGTATGAAGCTCAGTTCTCCCGATTGGCACGATATGCCAATCATCTTGTCGGCACAGAAAGAATGAAGACAAGGCGCTTTCTTAATGGGCTCAGGCCAGCATACATCACTCAACTTGCACCTCTGGACATTCAGACTTATCTGGAGATGGTCAAGAAGGCCCAACTGCTGGAGGATGCAACCGACCTCACCGATCGCATCAAAGGAAGAATGGTCAAGAAGGAGTAGACATCTGGAGCACCAAGCAAGTCCAACAATGGCAAGAAAAGGCCGTTAAGCATCACCAACAGGTCAAGCCAAGAGCGAAAGCCCAAAGTCTTGGCCCCTACTACCTCGAACAAGCCCAGATGCAAGCACTGTGACAAGCTAGGTCACACTGCCGAGTAGTGCTAGAGGAAGGCAGGCGCATGCCTACACTGTGGTAGTCGAGAGTACCATATTCCCGACTGCCCTCTGCTGAAAGAAAATGAGAAGCGTCCAATGGGGCAGAAGAAGCCTGGCCGACTGCAGGCCCTGCAAGAAGTGGAGACCATCGAGGAAGGTGGAGTCGTTGAAGGTACTCTACCAGTCTTTTCTAAATCAGCATTTGTTTTGTTTGATACTAGCGCAACACATTCGTTCATATCACAAGCATTTGCTGATACATTAAATGAAAAACCTGCTTCTATGGAATTTGAATTACCTGTCACTACCCCTTTGGGGGAGAAAGCTCAATTAAACAAATACTTTCCATTAGATGATGTAAAGGTTGGTGAACTCACTCTTAGAGCCGACTTGATCTGTATGCCCATGGAGGGCTACGATGTCATTCTGGGAGCCGATTGGCTATCCACTTATGGGGCTTGTGTTGACTGTAGAAGAGGGAAGATAACATTTAGTGAATTTCCCAAACTGACCTTTACGGGACGTAGACACAAGAGTCACGTGTCTCTCATCTCTGCTATTAAGGCACAAAACATGATAAGAAAAGGCTGTGTGGCATTTCTTGCCGCAATAGTTGTAATGCCCCTCTTAGACCCAGTACAGTTCACCAACTCACATTGGATCTAACAGAGGTATTACAGTGGAATAAATCCAACATTTAACGGTACAGGTTGAGATATACACAAATGATAATTCGATTCCAATAATAAGCAACAGAATATGGAACTAAATGATGGCAATCAACATTATACTCAATTATAAAGTCTAGTGCATAAAAGAGAAATGACAATAGTTTCGAATTTATTACAATTCATAGTCCAAATGCATAAAGGAAAATACATATATTCCTCACATACAAGAGTCACTCTAAAATCTCTCAACCAATCTAAGTCTCCACGTCCTCTAGCTCTGAGTCAGAGTGTACTAACTCCTGAGTATCCTCTGGTTCTCCTGAAATTATTAAGCAAGTATGTGTCTACAAGACTCAGCAAATCACATGAAAGACAGTTTACGATATTATAAATATAATAGGTTTAAAACATGGTAACATATTATCATTCATTTCATTGATATCATATACTCTTCCTACTAACATGGTTCTAGATCAATTGGCAATCATTCATTCATTGCATTCTAATTATTATGAAAATAAACTATGTCATGCATGCATAAAATCCACATCTTATTTACTAACAATTGAAGTAACATGTTCTTACATATAACATGCTATCATTTTTATCATGGTTTCTTCTTATTGTCATGTAATCATGTAAACTATTTCAATGAAAATCTTATGCTACATTATGCAATATGTAACAGTTGTCATGTAATAATTCTTTCATACATCAATTTGCATGTAATTCGTGTAACATTTAACACATAGACATGTAGCATTAAATCATGTAAACAATGTTCATGTAGGCATGTAGCATGTAACATGTAGCATATAGCATGTAAGTCATGTAGACATGTAGACATTTTCAATTAATTGCCAAGACATAGCCCGCATAGAGATCAGTAGTCATTTAACATTCACTTATCACCTAGGCAATGCAGTGATGAAGTCATGGTATTTGCGCAAAATTGGGGAAAGTATTTCCCACCTTAACCAGTAGAACTTGTCTACTTCTAGGATTTCAATCCGTTGCCCACAGATTCAATAGATCATTTACATGTAGGTGAACCATTATCATAGGGGCATCTACGGTGTAGTTCCTTGTAGGAATCTCTAATATAGCAATGTCTTATTGGCATTCATTTCAATGCATGTTCTAATATATATATATAGTATCCTTTCATTACATGCAATTCTAACATATGAAAATGAAACGATCTATAATATGTTTATTTTTAGTTCTATAATTTCATTTTCTATTTATCAGACCCCTAACATGGCACTAAATGTAACACGTTCTTTCATGCACATATTCTCATATTTATTCAATTCTACATGATTTTACAATTCAAAAATTTATTACAGTAGGTACACATGTCCAAAAATTCCAAAAGTTTTACAAAAATTCAGAATCAGGATATACTATACGCATGCAAAATTTTACATTTTTCTGAACTCTGTAACTATTTTTCATAATTGAATTTCACTAATTTAACCTAACTAGCATGATACATTCAGTGAGAAAACTATATGATTATGTACAGGAACTATTATATCACCATTTTTCAGTCTTAACTATAACTTTCTAACATGAATCATGTTGACAATCAGTTTACTTTTCTTTTTATTAATCTCATTAACATAACAAAATATTTATTCACATGTTCATGTGGTCTAAACATCATTACAACAACCTGTCCATAATATAACAGTAATAAAACTCACAATTTATAACTTGGGCAAAATCCCATATCATTATGGATCATAGATAGGCAATAAAAATCAATTTTCAAACAAAGCATGGTGCTGATAAACTTGACGGCAAGGTATGTGGCGTTTACTAACGTAGACGTCCACATACTCTGTCGTTAAGTATAAATAGACGGCGGCACATAGCGCCGTTAACATATACTGACGGCGGCACATAGCGCCGTTTACATATAGTAAGGGTTGGAAAAATGAATGTTGTTCACATGAAGTAGACGGCCGTTGTTGCTTCCGTTAATAAGAAATAGACGGCAAGCGATCTGGACGTCTAGTTCTTATGCGCAGAAAACACAGAAAACCCTACATGAAATAACGCGATTTCTACCCCTTCCCGTAGGTTATTTTCATGTTTTAAAAATACGAAAAAAAATGGTAATTACGTAGTGTATGATATCCTAAACTGAACCCTCATGTAACTTGCCTCTTTCCCTCCCACAGAAGTGATGAATTTAAGCTCGAAGATGCACACCTCGACTGTGAGACAATCCCTTTCCTTCAACTTCAACTGCTCCAATCCACCTCCAATCGTGGCTCCTCCACTTGGATGAGCTCTTGATCACAAAGTTGGATGAACCACCTTGGTCTAGAAGCCTCAAGAACGCACGAACCAGCACTGCAACCCCTTTCCTCGGCCCTCTTTCTCTCTTCCAAAAACCAGCATGAAAACCCTTATCTAGATGCAAAATTCGATCTTATAAAGACCTCTCTTGCAATGGCCAGCCCAAATCCTGACCCTAGGATGCGAAACGCTCAGATCTGCGCATTAAACCCCCCAAAAAACGGTCGGTCTCTCTTTCCCCGAATGGAAATATCAAAAACAGGCAAGTCAGTTTAACGTCAACATAAGATGTCGTCAGCCTCCACGTAAACGTCCATCGATGATGTCGTTTATAGGCTTGCCTACAAATTTAAGAAATTTGGAAAATAATTAAGGACACAAGAGTATGTCGTTAACAGAAAATAAACGGCAGGCGATCTTGTCGCTAACAGGACTTAACGCCAAGAGATGTTGACGCCAAGTTCCTCGCAAGCCAGCATTCAAATTCATGCAGAAATAAACATACAATTTTCAAAATAACTTAAGAAAATTTTCTAGGGCACTACAATAGTAGTTGAGAAGAAAACGACTAAGATATCAGACATCCATATAGTGCAAGAATACCCAGACGTATTTCCCGATGAGCTACCAGGCATTCTTCCTGAAAGAGATGTAAATTTCTCAATTGATCTCATACCTGGAGCTACACCGGTGTCAAGCCAACCCTACAGAATGTCCCCTGCTGAATTAAAGGAGTTAAAGGAGCAATTGATGGAACTTCTAGAAAAGGATTTATCAAACCAAGTACTTCTCCTTGGGGAGCACCATTGTTGTTTGTCAAGAAGAAGGATGGATCCATGCGGCTATGCATTGACTACAGGTAGTTGAATCATTTGACTATCAAGAACAAATGCCCTCTGCCTCGTGTTGACGAGTTATTTGATCAAATCTCAGGAGCTAAATACTTTTCTAAGATTGACCTTAGATCGGGATATCATTAGATGAGAATTAAGGATGCAGATATTTAGAAGATGGCTTTTAGGAGCAGGTACGGTCATTATGAATTTGTAGTCATGCCTTTTGGACTAACCAATGCTCCTGCAGCTTTCATGCAACTGATGAACAACATATATCGGCCCTACCTCGACAAATTTGTTGTGGTATTTATTGATGATATTCTTATATACTCCAAGACCAAGGAAGAGCATGAGGAGCATCTGAGGATCGCTCTGCAGATCTTGCACGACAACAAACTCTACGCCAAATTGAGCAAGTGTGAATTCTGGCTCGAGGAGGTGTCATTCCTAGGCCATGTCATATCAAAGGATGGTATTGTTGTCGACCCTTCCAAAGTAGAAGCTATCTTAAACTGGGAGAGACCGACCAACGTCACTGAGATCAGAAGTTTTCTTGGACTGGCTGGATACTACAGACAGTTCATAAAAAACTTCTCCAAGATAGCTGTACCTCTTACTCGCCTTACGCGAAACGAGAACCCATATGTTTGGAGCAAGGAGTGCGAGAAGAGCTTCCAAACACTGAAGCAATGCTTGACCTCTGCATCTGTCCTCGAGTTACCAGTCGAGGGCAAAGGATTCTCAGTCTACACTGATGCATCTAGAATCGGTCTAGACTGCGTATTAATGCAGAATGAGAAGGTGATAGCATATTCGTCAAGACAGTTGAAGCCGCATGTGGTTAATTACCCTGTTCATGATTTAGAATTGGCTGTTGTGGTATTTGCACTAAAGATATGGAGACATTATCTGTATGGAGAGTAATTCATTGTCTACTCTGACCACAAGAGTCTGAAGTACTTGTTTTCCCAGAAGGAGCTCAATATGAGACAAAGAAGATGGCTGGAGTACCTGAAAGACTTTGATTTCAATATTCAATATCACTCGGGCAAAGGTAATGCAGTAACTGATGCACTTAATAGGAAGCCAGTAGCGTCATTATCTTGTTTAGTCATGGGCGAGATGCGATTACTGGAGCAATTCGCCAGTCTAGATTTAAATATTGAAAAGAGAAGTGATAAGATGTTGGTTGCCAATCTTAGAGCTCAACCTGACATTTTTGTCGAGATTAGAGAGCAGCAGGCTAATGACCCATTCTTGGTTCGAGTCAGGGACACCATAGCAGATAGACCTGATTTCTCCATCACCGAGGATGTGAGGATATTATTCTAAGCCAGGACATGTGTGCCTAACAACGAAGAATTAAAGAGGAAGCTGATGGACGAAGCTCATAAGACAAGGTATACCATTCACCCAGGCGCAACCAAGATGTACCAAGACATGAAAAGGTCATTTTGGTGGCCAAACATGAAGCGTGAGGTAGCCGAGCATGCCGCGCACTGCCTCATATGTCAACAGGTGAAAGCTGAACACCGACGTCCTGCGGGTGTACTTAGACACCTGGACATCCCTGAATGGAAGTGGGAGAGTATTGGCATGTATTTCATCATGGGTTTATCCCGAACTCGTGGTGGACTTGATGCTATCTGGGTAATAGTGGACCGTTTGACTAAGTCCGCACACTTTCTAGCAATTAAGAGTACCTGGAGTGTGGATGTACTAGAAGCCTATATGTAAAGGAGATAGTGAGACTACAAGGAGTTCATGTGTCCATTGTCTCAGATCGTGACCCTAGATTCACATCTAGATTCTGGAAGGGACTTCAGACTGCTCTCGGCAATAAACTCAATTTTAGCACTGCTTTCTATCCACAGACGGATAGACAGACAAAAAGGATGAATCAGATAGTGGAGGATATGTTGAGAGCCTGCACTATAGATTTTGAAGGGTATTGAAATGAATAGCTATCTCTGATTGAATTCACCTACAATAACAGCTATCAGGTCAGCATTAAGATGGCACCTTTTGAAGCACTGTATAGCAGAAGCTGCAGATCGCCAGTTTGCTGGAATGAAGTAGGTGAGCAACAATGGCTGGGACCAGACATGGTACAAAACACTACCAGGGATATACAAATCATCAGAGACAGGATTAAGATAGCTCAGTCCAGGTAGAAAAGCTATGCAGAAAAGAGAAGAAGGGACTTAGAATTTCAAATCGGAGATCATGTACTGCTTAAGGTATCCCCGACCTGAGGATTTCAAAGGTTGGGGATGAAGGGTAAGATGAGGCCGAGATTCATAGGCCCATTCGAGGTACTGGAAAGAGTTGGCGAGGTGGCGTACCGTCTAGCACTACCTCCTTAGTTTTCTACGATACACAATGTTTTTCATGTGTCAATGCTAAGGAAGTATGTATATGATCCGTCACACATAATTAGCTACGATGATATCATTTTGAACAAAGATATGACCTATGAAGAAAGGCCGGTGAAGATATTGGACAAGAAAATGCAACAACTTCGGAATTGATCTATACTCGTGGTCAAGATACTCTGGAGGAATCATGAAGTTGAAGAAGCTACATGAGAACCCGAAGCAACCATGCGAAGAAATTATCTGGAATTATTCAGTAAGTCATTCTTCCTCTTACAACCATATGAATTTGTGGACCAAATTCTTTTTAAGAGGGGGAGGATGTAACAACCTTGATTTTTAAATCCTAAATAAAATAAAATTTTAATTTATGTGATAAATAGAATTAAATTAAATAAAGAAGGAATAATGGAATTAAAGGGAAAATAAATCAATACCCATTAAGCTAAATTAGTAATGGGCTTTACCAATGATCCTAACATAAGTTGTTGGACCCAAATTTGAAGAGCCCATCATGGGATGGGAGATAATTAAGCTAATTTCGTACTTAATTAATTAATAAATTAAAAGGGTTATGATAAGAATGAAATTAACCCATAATTATCCAAAACAAGAGCCCTCATCCCATCCTAAACCCTTGGCCAAGAAATTGGACATCTTCCCTATCCTTTTAGGTAGATAATGGCTAGAAAATAAGGAGATAATAGTGAAAATTCGGAGTTTGAAGATGAGAGGAGAGTTTTAGTTATGTTGGACTCTATTAGCAAGCTATACACCCCCAAATCGACCCTATCACCCCATAGATCATTGCTGGAGCTCTGGGAGACGAAGGGAGAGGCTGGAGGATGAAGGAGCAAGGAGGAGAAGGCTTGGATCAAAGGGGGATTTCTTCTCCTTCGTTACCAAACTTATGTTTTCATTACACCACGAAAAGGTAGGCAATCTCTCAAGCATAAATCGTGAAACTTTAACCCTAGGTAGCCCATGCATCCCTCTTTGAAAGCCCCATGATTGCCCTATTTTTCGTGGCTCCATGATGGAGTATAAATTCGTCCAATCTTTGTCATCTCCATGCACCTGAACCCTCTTGTTTACCTTAAATCCATGCATGTACTTGATCCCATATCCTGAAATTATTCTCATAAATACTAGTTGCTGCTAGATTTCAAACGCTCCTAATTGCCCTAATTTCTATCTTGTATTCGTTGTCAATTAAATCATTGATCCTTGACTATGCATGTTTAGGTTACCGAGAAATAACCTAGTCAAGCATGCCTTATATGTATTTGTTTTCTAATT
Source organism: Colocasia esculenta (assembly GCA_014218235.1). NCBI lineage: Eukaryota > Viridiplantae > Streptophyta > Magnoliopsida > Alismatales > Araceae > Colocasia > Colocasia esculenta. The sequence continues at coordinate 66,172,700 of CM024764.1, read as the reverse complement.
AATCATGCTCAGTGGTAGATCAATAGGTCTACTTTCGTTTAAAATTAGTTTCATGATTTTTGGATCATCATACAATTTTATACCGATTTTTGAAGAGCACTGTGTCATGTTATGGAGGGAGGAAACCCACCTGGAAAAAAGGGCAAATCCCCTTTTCTGGGCTCAGGCCACCTTCTGAAGTCGCGATGGCCCAACCCGTCGCGATCTCAGAGGGGGTCGTGACAGGAAGAATCAGAAAGAAGAGAAGTAGGATGCAGTGCAAGTGGCTTTTACAAATAACAAGCCTTTAGATTAGATATGTGCCAGGTTCTGGGTATGACTTCGCCACTAGGAGTAGTCAGCTTGTAGGAGCCTTTTCCAAGAACCTGGGTGACCTGATAAGGTCCTTCCCATTTCGGGGCGAGTTTGCTTATTGCTCTTCGGGGGTCCGATGCTGAGCAACGGCGCAGAACAAGATCACCTTTGAAGAAGCGCCGCTCCCGAACTCGGGAGTTGTACTATTGCGCGAGTCACTGTTGGTAGGAGACTAGTCGGATGCTGACGTCGCTTTGGCGTTCGCCGAGCATGTCTAGATTCTCTCTGAGAGCATGGTTGTTAGCTGCTTCGTCGAAGTGTGTTGTTCGAATGGTGGGGAGAGCAACTTCTAAGGGCACGACAGCTTCTGTGCCGTAGGCCAAATGGAAGGGAGTCTCCCCAGTGGCTACCTGAGAAGTTGTTCGGTGACACCATAGCACGTTGGGGAGCTCTTCGATCCACGAACTACCTGCAGCTTCAACCCTTGTGCGTATCCCGTGTAGCAGTGTTCGGTTGGCATTTTCGAATAGACCATTTGCCTGGGGGTGCGCTACTGAAATGAAGTGGTTGTAGATGCCGAGCTTAGAGCATTTTTGCTTGAAGAATGTGTTGTCGAACTGCTTCCCGTTGTCGGAGGTGATCACCTTTGGGATGCCAAACTGGCAAATGATGTTCTTCCATACGAATTTCCATGCGATCTGGTCGGTGATTGTGGCAACAGGTTCGGCCTCGATCCACTTGGTGAAGTAGTCGATGGCAATGAACAGGAATTTCTTCCGTTCTTGAGCCACTGGGAAAGGACCCAAGACGTCAATTCCCCATCTGGCGAAAGGACGTGGTTCGAACAGGGTGTGCAACTGTTCGGCTGGTTGCTTGATGAGCTGTCCAAACTTCTGGCACTCCGGACACTTCCTGGCGTAGGACATGCAGTCCTTTTGCAGAGAAGGCCACCAGAACCCTGCTCGAAGGATGCTTCACGCTAGTGTTCTGCCCCCCAAGTGGCCTCTGCACAGGCCTTCGTGGACCTCCTCGTTGGCCGGTGTTGCCTCTACAGGGCTAAGACACCACAGAAGAGGTCTTGAGAGGGATCGCCGGTATAGGTGGCCTTCAATGAGAGTGAACTTTTGGCAGCGTAGCCTGATTTTACGAGCCTCGCTTTGGTCAGGCGGAAGCTCTCCGCGAAGTAGATAGGCCATGAGAGGATCCATCCAGCTTGGCGCCGGAGGGCCAGCCTCAATGGCTGCTATATCTACTTCGGTGCTTGGTGAGGTGAGCTCTTCTATGAATACAGAGCGAGTGAGGGTGATGTCGCCTGAAGATGTCAGTTTGGCGAGTGCATCGGCCCACATGTTCTGCTCCCGTGGGACATGTATAACTTCGAAGTAGAGGAGGCCCTATACTCGGCTCTTGACCTACTGGAGGTACTGCGCCATGCGGGGCTCCCTCGCTTCAAAGAGTCCGCTTACTTGGCTAGCGACCAACTGCGAATCATTGAAGACCCATAGTCTGAGTGCTCCAAGGTGCCTAGCCATTCGCATTCCAGACAGAAGTGCTTCGTACTCAGCTACGTTGTTGGAGGCGGTGAAGCGGAACCTGAGGGCGTACTAGAACTCCAGACCTTCCGTGGAAGTAAGAAATAAGCCTACTCCACTTCCTGTGACACAGGATGATCCATCGACATAGAGCTCCCATGGGGGTTTGTCTGCCAATGGGGGATCCTGCTCGGTCGGAAGAGTGTATTCCGCAACGAAGTCCGCCAACGCCTGCGCCTTAATGGCCGTCTTTGGATGGTAGCTGATGTCGAATTCTCCAAACTCGATGGCCCATTTGATGAGCCTTCCAAAATCCTCCGGTCGTTGAAGGATGAGCTTCAACGGCTGGTTGGTGAGAACTGTGATAGGATGGGCCTGAAAGTAAGGCCTGACCTTTCGTACGGCTGTTACCAGTGCCAGAGCGAGCTTCTCTGCTCGAGGGTACCGTCTTTCAGCCTCTTGAAGGACCCTGCTGATGTAGTAGACAGGATGCTGCACCACTGCCTCTTCCCTAATCAACACAGTGCTGATGGAGTGTTCGGTGACCAAAAGGTACACGAATAAGGGTCCCCCCGAGCACAGGTTTTGAGAGAACAAGTGGGACTGCCAGGTACGCCTTCAGCTCTGTGAAGGCTGCTTCACAGTCCTTAGTCCACCGTACTTGCCCCCTTTGCTGTGAGGCGCTTTTGGGGACTCGCAACAATTTGAAGAAGTTAAAACTCCTTTCTGCTGCTCGGGACATGAAACTGTTGAGCGTGTAAGGCGTCCAATGAGCCGTTGGACGTCGCGCACTGTCTTGGGACTGCTCATTTCTAGTATGGCTCGAATTTTTTTGAGGTTGGCCTCTATTCCTCTGTTAGAAATGAGGAAACCGAGGAACTTACCTGAGCGCACTCCGAACGCACACTTCGAGGGATTGAGCTTCATATTATACCTTCGCAGGGTTGCAAAGGTTTCTTGGAGATCGGTGATGTGGTCGGCGCTCGAGAGCGTTTTGACTAACATATCATCGACGTAGACCTTCATATTATGCCCAATTTGCTGCTTGAATATCTTGTTGACCAGCCGCTGATACGTTGCACCTGCGTTCTTCAAACCAAAAGGCATCCTGGTAAAACAGTAGAGGCCAAGGTCGGTGACGAACGTGGTGGCATCCTGGTCTGGAGGATGCATGCTAATCTGGTGGTAACTAGAATAAGCGTCTAAGAAGCTGAGGAGCTGGTGGACGCCGGAGCTCGTGTCCGGATGTGGCGTCCACCAGCTGGTCGATGTGCAGCAAAGGGAAGTTGTCCTTGGGTGTGGCTTTGTTGAGATCCTTGTAATCCACGCACACTCGCCATTTTCCATTGGCTTTGTGTACAAGGACTACGTTGGAAATCCATCTTGGGCATTGAGCTTCCCGGAGGAGCCCAACAGTTCGGCTTTTCACCATGTGATCTTGGATCATGGTCTACCGTTTGCGATTGACGGGTCTCCGCCTTTACTGGACCGGGGGCACCTTTGGGTCCAGGCAAAGATCATGCACCATCACTTCCGGAGAAATATCGGGTAGATCTCCATCCGACCATGCGAACACGTCCAAATTGGCTAGTAGGAAAGCCTTATAGCATTGCTGTTCGACTTCTGGCAGTAGTATGCCAATATATAGGACATGTTCGGGATCGTCGTCCACCTGAACAGGAAGCAGGTCCTCAGTAGGAGTTCCCCGGCTGGTGGAAGGTTGATCGGTGGAGGGGGTATATGGCTTCCAGAGTTGCGAGGGGCTGTTTGTCTCTCAGGGAGAGGACATAGCACCGTCGCGATTCGCGCTGACTACCGAGCACCTCGCCGATACCACACGAGATGGGGAACTTCATCTTTTGATGGAGAGACGAAGGTACTGCCTTGATTCGACCAATCAGGCCCTTGCCGAGGATGGCGTTGTATCCGAGCATGCTTTGGATAACCAAGAAGTCTACCATCTTGGTTACATTTTTCGGAGCCGTCCCAAGCGTGATTGGGAGGCGTGCTCATCCCATGGGTTGAACCGAAACCCCCGAGAAGCCGAACAGAGGCGACTCAACTGGGGTGAGCTGGTCGGTTTTCAATCCCATCATTAAGAAGCAATCGTAAGCCAACACATCTGGGGCACTTCCATTATCCACCAAAATTCGACGCACGGTACAGTGATTGATGGTGGCCGAAACGACCAATGCATCAGTGTGTGGAGTCGAAACTCCTACAAGGTCTTCATTCGAGAAGGTTATATATAGCCTCCTCGGAGCGTGCGCGTGTAGGATTGGGGGGATAAGGGGTGAGGCGAGGCGCTGGTGGCTTGTCCACCAAGTGCACCCGCTAAGCATAGTGGCGTTGGATTTAGTTGCTTTCTCCGCCTGCGCCGAAACCTCCCACGATCACGTTGATCTCTTGCTCGTTGGGCTCGTTGTTGATGGGCTGCTCGGGGGTCTATTCTCGACGTCTTATGCGGTCTTTATTGCGGCGCACGTACCGTCCAAGGTAGCCACACTTGATCAGGGACTCGATCTCGTCCTTAAGCTGGCGGCACTCGGAGGTGTCGTGGTCGTGGTTACGATGAAAGCGACAATACTTTTCCTGGTTGCACCTGCGGAGGTCAGAGCGCATCCTCGGTGGCCACCGAACATACTGCTCGTCTCGAATTTCGGCCAGGATCTGTTCGGGAGCCACGGTGAGTGGGGTGTACTCGGTGAAGGGGCATGGTTGGTATGGCGAGTCCCCGTTGCACTGGCCCTTCTTCTGATCACGGTCAGAACCGTTGTCAGAATGCCTCTTCTTGTCTGATTGCTCGCCCTGCTCTGCTCGGTCGGCTACCAGGCTCTCCTCACACACAGTGTGTCGCTGGGCGGTGGAGAGGAGCTCAGCGAGGGTGGAGGGCTGCTAGACCCCCAACATCCTTTGGAGGAAGCCATCGCGAGTGCCCTGGATGAGGGCACTGGTGGCTAAGGGGACGTCGAGGCGTGGGATGCGTAGCGCTTCAGCCCGGAACCTTTTGACGTAGTCCCAGAGCGCTTCGCCCTTCCTCTACCGAACAGACAGAAGAGAAGCCGCGGTGCGCGGCTATGATCTTCCGCCCAGAAAGTTGTCTCGAAAGGACTTCTTCAACTGGTGGAAGGAGGAGATGGAGCCTGTGGGGAGGGCTTCAAACCATGCGCGAGCAGTCTCCTTCAAGGTGGCCGGGAAGGCCCGGCATTTGACCGCATATGATGCTCCGTGGAACACCATGTGCGACTCAAAGCTGTGAACGTGATCCGCTGGGTCAGAAGTACTGTCGTAAAGTGCGATGGTAGGTAGTGGTAGCTTCGGTGAGACCCAGGCTTCCAGGATCTCCACGGTAAATAGGGACCAGAAGTCCAAGTCTTCATCCATCGCTGTTTTGCCCTCTGCCCTTTGGATCATTGCATCCACACGGCGCTCCAGGTCAACGACGCAGCGGAGGCGTCTGACCAACTCCTGGTCAGAGTGCACAGAGCCCTCGCGTCTGGACCTGTGGGAGTTGGCATCCACGATGGAACGCGAGGGAGGCGGAACCACCACGGAGCGGTGAGGTGAGTTATTCTGCTGCTCCGGTGTCTGACACGCCGACGGGGTCCGACGGCGTGATCGTCGGGGCGATTCTACATGTTGCTCCTGCGGCGCTGGAGGGGCGCGAGATCGTCAATGAGACGACTCCGCGTGCTGCTCCGGTGGCGGGGGAATTGCCAGGGCCAACTACACGGCCAACTGGGCCTGGAGGCCCTGATAGATTCCTACCAGATGCTGCATTTACCCCCGGAGCTCCGCTATCTCCAGGGCGATTGATGGCAAGGTAGCAGCAGGAACATCGCTGGTTACACTGGTGGAGGCGACGACGACTTCGACAGGGGGGACTCAGTCGCGTGAGTCCGCACGCGACTATCGAGACCTTGTCGCCCTGCTGCCGAGGTTCTGGTGAGAGAAACGTCCGCAAACCATGGCTGATGTCGTTCCCACAAACGGCGCCAAAATGTGGTGGTGTTTTCCTATTTGGGCAGGAGCCAAATGGGCCTCCACTAAGAGATGAAGAGAGACGATCGCCGGTGTGGACTGTAGCCTGCAAAAACTAGAACTGGATCAGGGGGCCCAGTTGAAGAACTGGGGGGAAGCCTCCGATGTCTAAGTTAGATGACTGTAGAAAAGCTTGAAGAAGAAGGGTTTGCTGGTGTGTGCCTCATGTGGAGGTGTGTATATGGCTAGAGTTGCGTACCTTTGCATGGGAATCACCTGTGCCTTTTATAGGCGAAGGTTCTGAAGAGGTTGGACATGCCACCCTTTGATGATGTCGGAAAGGGCGCATCAGTTGGCATCCTTAGTGGGGAGTTACCCATTGAGGCGCCCTGCGGTTAATGCTCCCCTTAATCGTGGGGCACGTGCGGTGCTGCCGTGGTAACCGCTGCAAGGAGTTGAAGGGGCTTCTCTGCCCCTCTTGGTCGGAAGGTACCGAACAGGGAGCCTGCTCGGTGGCTGGGCCATATGTTCGGTGTCCAGAGGCATTGCCCGTGCAGGTGGGGCCGTAGCGTGCTTCGAGCAGGATATGTTCGGTAGGCCAAGCCCGGACCGAATAGGCTGGGGGGAGCCCGGAGACCACCCTTGGGAGACCCTGGAATGCCTTGAGTTGCCATAACGTGTTCGGAAGCTGTCCGAAGACACGTGGCTTAAAGGCCAGAGTCCTGGCGTCTGGATGGGTCGAAAATGGGCCATACAGGGCCTCGATGGGCCCGCGGGCCTAGCCTCCACACTAATCTTAGTTAATCAGTAACCAAAGTTGAGCAAGATCTTAAATATTCCTAAATTATTGATCTCTCCAAAACTCTTCCTTTCTATGTATCTGCCTATCTCTATATTTTCCCTTCTTTATAGCATTATGCACAAGTCAAAAAGGCAGGCACCTTATTTATAAGAGTAACATCAATTATACAAATAAACCAGTAGGAAGTGTATTTTTATAAAAAGGAAACTCAAGATTATAATAGCAGAATAAGATTTTGGGAAAAAGAAATTCTATATGCCGTAAATTTTAGTTAGATCGGACAAAAAAGTATCTGATTCCTAGATAGAACTATGATTAATCATTTTGTTTTTACTAATTCTTCAGTTTCGATTATATGTAACTAGTACAATCTCAGTACTTCAAGGGATAGTTCAATGGTGGGCTACTCCGCTGCACATTTTGGTGAGGGCTCGATGCCCTATTTTTTTTTTTTTTTTGATAACGAGGAAATCTCGCCCCGTGTGGTTTTGTGGGCTCAAGGATTGGTGTTCGTGAACTCCAAGATTAGGACTTGGCAGCTCCTACTTTTCGTGTACCCGTATTGCCCTTATCCCACTTGACCGAAAAAATCTCGGATCTACACACCTCAAAGATTACATGTAAATCAGGTAAATCCCCCCCCCCCCCAGAATCGAACTCGGGACCTCCTGTTTTTAAGCAAGATTTCTAACCGATCGACCTAACCAGGATTCTCCTCGATGCCCTATTTAGGCGCGCTTCAACGCATTTAAAGAGAAAATTTTGAAAGAATTTATGTGAGGCTGTGCGCTGCGGCACTTGAGGGTGATATTTTCAAAGTTTTGTAAATATAAAAGAGGCTGTGTTTCCGGCGGTTCACGCGAGGTTTGGACATGGGTAGTCTGTTGTTTGCGCACCCAGCGGCTTGCTTAGTCACGGAGCCAGTTAAAAAAAAAGAAAAAAAGAAAGGAAAATCTCATAAAAGCAGTGGCTTTCATATATCTGTTCTTCAGAGGACTTCACTTATTTTTGTAAAACATTTTTAGGAGAATAAAAACTGATTAAAGTGTGCGCTTTCTTTACAGAAGACCACAGCTTTTTCAGACTATGGAATAGTGAGAATCCACTTTCTTTGCCCTGCCTTGTGCTTAACAAAAGGGGAACAACTGATTGAATCTGGGTTCTCCATCCACTTTTTTGGTGATGAGCAGAGGCAGAGATGTAAGACAAGTCCTATTTGTTTTACCGGAAGTGTCAAAATGGAAAACAAAAAAAAGGAGCTCTTAATTAATTTAGCTTTTTATTTCAACTTTTGACAAATAAAAGTAGAGGTTTTTTTTGGTATAAATATCCTTGCAAATAGAGGTTATACCAAATAAACTCCTCATTTGAACATATTATCATTAATATCCTCCAAATATCTTGATAAATTGTGATTATACGGCTATCAGTAAACTTTTCTCTTATAACTGGTGTGCGACGTAGTGAGCGTCTTTCTGGTGTCCCAATTCTCTATCAGCTGCAGTCGGTCCGGATTCTACTGAGTGTTAATGGGTCCTTGCTCATCATTATGTTGGCTAGTACCATGAATAACTTCTGACAGTACTACCCACTAATACTGATCATATAAGCTGGCCAGGTCCTAAATTGGGAGGCATAGGAGGAAATTGATCAAGTATGTCAGTCATCTAATCATCATCACCAAGAGCAGCAACCTTACAATCAAACTGAAGATACCAACAGTCCTGGAATTGTTCTCTAGTTTGGTCATCTATACTCTCAGTCAGGTGGGGAATCAAATCTTGAATATCCATTTACCTCTTAATGTTCATCAGCTAGAAGGCTTAAACGTCTGGAAATTCAATCAGAATGGCAGCTTTACTACCAGGGCTGCTTATAAAAGTCTGCAAGATGCTGATTGGTTGGAGCCGCCTTCAACACCAAATGACATTTGGGCAGTTGTTCGGATTCCGGATCTGTCCAAGCTTACTTCTCCTAGAATTCAAATGTTTGCTTGGAAATGTCTCAAAGGTATTCTCCCCGTCAATGGGGTAGTCTCCCATATCATCCTTGGTCTCGATGGGATGTGCCCCTGTTGTCTGAATGTTGAGAAATCTGTGCAGCATTTGCTGTTCAAGTGTAATCTAGCCAGATCAACATGGTTATTCTCGCAACTTGGCTGTAGACCGGATGCTAATGAATACTCTTTTGAGGGTATATAGGGTCAAGGATTGAAGCCCTCAAACTATTTGTTTCCCTCTTAGATGAATGTAATTAACGCTGTTTCGTTTAGGTAACGGCGGGATATTGATCCAGCATCCGACACTCACTTTCGTTTGACGAAGTCAGACGGCGCTCACAATAAACATAAAGCCCTTCGACTCTCGGAAACAAAATACTTGGTTGTCACTGATTCTATGGGTGTCGACCGCTCTCTATACAATTCAACTCAGGAGAGGATAAAATTAAGTGGCTAGCTCAGTGTCTTATACTTTGCTGGCAACTCTGGAAAGCCAGATGTCCTTTGGTGTTCGAAGGGATCCGTCCGAAACCTCAGATCATTCTCACAAAGGCCTTAACAAGTTTCAAAGATACTAGCTCGTCTCTCAGTGTTCCCCAAAGAAATATGAAGACTAATGTTGATAGATGGTTTCCACCTTGTTAGGTGCGCTCAAGATTAATGTGGATGGTGCCCTCAGCTCGTCCTCTGCTACCTTTGGTGTGTTTCTTAGGGATGATCTCGAGCTCCCTATGCATATTTACTCAAAGAAGCTCGGTATAAATAATCCCCTGTTCGTAGAAGCTCTGGCTATATATATATATATATATATATATATCATTGAGGCTATCCATCTTGCGCTTCAATTCAAGTCCAAGGTCCTGATTGGGTCTGATGCGCAGGTTGTGGTGAATGCTATCAACGGTGTTTCCCTACCACCGTGGCAAATCGCCTCATGTTGTGGAAGACCGTAGGCCCCTGATTATGGAACAAAACATCTTGATCTCTTTTATTCCTAGATGTTGTAACAAGGCTCCCCACTCAGTAGCCAAATTAGGACTGTCTATTTCTTAGGACTACAGTTGGGACCCTTTCTCTCTTCAACCACTTATCTCTGATGTATTAGCTGCAGATCTTTCTTAATGAATTGTGGGAGTTTTTCCCACAGATTTTTGCAGTGAAGGTGTGAAACATTTCATCTTCTGATTTGGTGTACTTAAAAGCATGCATGCAACTATATAATGGCGGACCAAAATCTTTAACCAAGTTCATAACCAAATCATGAAGACTGATGCCAATTGTTGATGCCCGTAGGATAACCTTTATTGTATCCCTACTGCCCGAAGTGGTCAGATTATTTGATTCTTTTGGATGAACAGGGTATGTATTATTCTGGTCCATGCACCGGCCGATACAGAGCTGTCGTCCGTCTTAGTTGCACGACGAGCCCTGCACTAAATATTTCTATTTGCAAATTATTTTCGTAAAACATCTAAACTATGCTATCTGAACTAAAATTCTTCGTTTTATAGGGTGTTTGGTAACAATTTTTTACTTATTTTTTTCTCTAAAATTTAAAAAAGAGAGAAGACATGTTCAAAGAGGTGTTTGGTAAGTAATTTTTTTTAGTGAAAAAATTTAACCCTATGTAAATCTCTTCTAAAAAAAAAGTCCTCACCTATTTTTATTTTAAAAACACTCTTTCTCTCTCTCACAACCCCCCCCCAACTCCCCCGCGGGCGACCCCCCAACTGGCAACCCCTCCCTTCCCCGCCGGCGCCCTCCCCCTCCTCCCCCCCACCCCACCCCCCAGCACTCGCCTCCTACTGGCGCCATTCCGCCGTCCCCGCCAGTGTCGTCCCCTGCGCTCGCCTCCCTCCGGCCCCAGCACCTTCCTCCTCCCCCTCCCTCGCCCCCGGCCGCCGGCGCCTTGCCCCTGCCCCTGGCGCCCTCCCCCCTCCAGGCCCCATCGCCTTCCTCCTCCCCCTCCCTCGCCCCTGGCCGCCGGCGCCCTCGCCCCTGCCCCCGGCGCCCTCCCCCTCTCCGGGCCCCAGCACCCTCCTCCTCCCCCTCCCCTGCCCCCGGCCGTCGGCGCCCTCGCCCCTGCCCCCGATGCCCTCCCGCCCCCCCCTCCGGGCCCCAGTGCCCTCCTCCTCCCCCTCCCTCGCCCCCGGCCGCCGGCGCCCTCCCCCCCATTCGGGCCCCAGCGTCCTCCTCCTCCTCCTCTGCAAACAATTTTAAAATTTAATATTTCCTGTCAAACATCATATAATATTTTTTCTTAATTTTAAAATTTAGATAGAAAGAGAACACATTATAATTTTTTAGATTGAAATAACTTTTTAAAAAAAGTTGCTCCCAAACACCCTATTAACATTTTAACTTGTGGAAGTTTTTTTTTTTTTTTTGCTTGAAGGAACATAACCCCCCCCCCCTCCCCCCCTCACCTGCTAGAACTAGGATTGTTAATGTTTTCATTCAATTCGGTTAGAAGTCATTTTCAGTTCAACTTGAATTGAATCAATATTTTTTGCAAATCGAATTGACTCGAACCAACTAAAAATAAATTGAATCCAATCGAATCGAATTATTTCAGTTCGATTCAGTCTATCGATTTAGTTTTATTGGATTTCTTTTAAAAGTGTTTATATATAGTGAGAATAAAATTAATAATAAAAATAGTGAGAATAAAAAGAGAGAATAAAAATCAGTGATAAAAAGAGTGAAAATTAACGATAAAAATAGTGAAATAAAAATTAGTGAGAATAATAGTGTTAATAAAAATCAGAGAGAGAAATAATGAGAATAAATAACAGTGATAAAAAAAATTGAAGATAAAAATCTGTGAGGAAAATAATAAAAATAAAAACTAGTGAGAAAAATAGTGACAATAAAAACCAGTGAGAATAAAATTTAATAAAAATAATGAAGACAGAAACCAGCAAAAATAAGTGAAGATAAAAATTACTGAGAAAACAGTAAAATTTAAAAATAGTGAGAAAAATAATAAAAGATAATTAAAAGTTGTTATCTATTAGCAGAAAATATAAGTATAAGAATAACTAACAATGATCTTGTAAAAATCAATGAAAAGAAAAAGATCAGAAAAAACAGTAAGAAAAACCACTAAAAAAATCGATTTATTTGGTTCGTACGGTACAGTTTGATTCGATTTACAAACCGAATTATTTAAAATTAATCCGATTTGATTTAGGTAATTGACCCAAATTTTAATTAGATTTTTCGATTCAAATCAAAAAAATAAACACCCTTAGCTGTAACCCCTCTTCCTTGCAGTCGTCACCTACTTTCCCCACGCAAAGAGGACTGCTTCCCCTTCCAGGGTCGAAGATTTGACTGCCATTCCCGGGAGAAGCAGAGAGAGGTCCGATCAGAACAAGCCCAGAACAGAAATTAGGGGATATCTGGGGAAAGAAGAGAGAAGAGAGGTGGGGGAGATGGCCGATCGGACATGACTCCTGGCCTCGTCCTTGTCGCTAGGGTAGCCGGCGAGGAAGACGATCGAGCACCTGCTCCACACCGGCGGTCAGCGCGTAGCCCGAATCTTGAACCGCCTCTACACCTTCTTCCTCTTCGCCACCATGCTTGCCGCCCCCATCTCTCTCTCTCTCTCTCCACCAGTAGTCCAGTACCGGTGGTAACACATCTTTACGTTGGAGTGGGACCGTGGTAACACTTTTCCAGACTGGGGCTGAAAGAATAAAACGTGATTTATTTTGACATTAATTAAGTTGGCTGTCAAACATACATGTACACCCATCTCCTAATTACTTTAGTTAGCTTTTCAGTTTAATATTTAGATACTAGATAGAATATTAGATATTAGACTGTAAATTTAAGTTTCACCAAACCCCACTTCATACATTCTTTTATTAAAAACTCGTCCTAAGTGTTGGCATTGCCTCAATGATACATTCTGCTGTGCCCATCAGAACAGTACCATCAGATACCAAGTGGCAGTGTCGGACAAAATTTTCCCACTTATTTATCCTATGCACAAAGTTCTATCCTTTGGTTGTAGTAGTTGTTGGCACTTAAAAAGGTTTTTAAGTTAAAATCCAATCCAAGCATAGGGATCCTTCACCAATTTAAATATGGCCAATATCAGAATTTCTTCTCTTCTGTCTGCTTCTGAATTATACAACTTACCCTTGCTGTATGTATCATCTTTTTTTTTTTTTCCCACAGAAGAGCTTTTCTTGGAAACAAAACCCTCCCTTTTCCTTTAGCAGTATGTGCAGAAGGCCTATGTTAATGTTTTTGTCGCTTCCATGGGGTCTGAAGGGCCACCAACCTCTGTGTCTCACTGTACATGCACCGCCCAAACCCCTTGTTCTTCCTATCAATCTATCCATAGATTCTACCCTCTTCTTCCCATGTTTGATCCTTTTCTCTTTGCCATCATATCTTGGTTGTGTTTGCAGAAACACCATGTTTCACAGTTCTCTTCACCAAAAGGTCCAAACCCTTCATTACAGCTTTGTAATCCACCGTATTATGTGATCCAATGTCAAAAGAGAGCTTCCTCGCTGTGGAAGATTCTTCACTTTGGGGATCCCATCATGGTGGTGAGACCTTCACAGAGCAGGCGTACTGTTGATATCAAACCACTGAACACCATCGGTGCCGGGAGGGGAGGGGGAAGGTATCTCGCTTCTCCGTTTCCCCATGAAGGTTGTCGTCCTTTGCCCGAGGCCTGAACAGTGGAAAAGGGTAGGAAAAAGGATCCTTCCTGTACGAACCAAGATGGGTTGGCAATGGAAAGATGGTGGAAGAGGTCAACCACAAAGTTTGAGCTTTATGGAGACGCTCGCATGAGCTTGCAGACAGATTCAGAGAGAGGAAGGGGCAGGGAACAGGGTAGCCTTGGACTCCACAAATGGTGTCAGTCGTGGGATGGGGATGACACCATCCACCCCAGGAGGACTCCAGGCTTTTTACTATGCTTCTGTACTCCCTCTGATGATCTCTCTTTTACTTTACTCTTTCCTACTTTTCCCTCGTCAGAAGAGAGAGAGAGAGAGAGAGAGAGAGAGAGAGAGAGAGAGAGAGAGAGAGAGAGAGAGAGAGAGTGTGTCTGTGTCTGTACACTGCAGGAGAGCAGCAGTCCCCCACAACTGCCTGCCTGCGCAGAAGGACAAATTTGCTATCCAACAGGCAACAATAATACATGGGTTGTGGGGAGTGGGGGGAGTGAGAGAGCTGGACAGATCCACAAGGTCCCCTGTCGACCCAAACCCTAACCCTAGCTCACACCTCACCTGTGTAACCTCGACCATCTGAACCTCCCACCAAGTTGTTCCCCATCTTGCCTTGCTGTAGACATACCCATCTCTACCGGTTCCAAGGTATATTTGTTTGTGGGGTTATTTAGCCTGTTGCTAAGTCCCTTACCTGAAGGTTCCTTTTGGCCCCCTCGCTGCTTGTGAAGGTTCCATTTCGCATTACCTTCCCCAAGCCTTCCTCCCTCCCTGCTTCCCCACTTCTACACTCTGTTCCTACACTCACAATCTGAATCCATAGATTCTCTTCCCAACCCGCTTCGCCGGCCGTTGATGTCCATAACATACAGCAGTTCTTCCCTGGAACCACCAACGGCCCTGAAGCTGGCATTTATTCCTCCGGGTGGTCTCAGCCATGAATGGAGACTGGAGAGGGAGTAGAGGCAGCCACTTTGAGTTGAATTGATTCCATCATAAAGAAGGGAGAAGGAGATACAAGGAAGGGGAATCAGAGTCTGCAGTAATAGGTCAATCTCTATCCGCCCACCTCACTGGGCTGCTGCTCCTGCTGTCATGGACAGGCTACAAGGGCACATCAATCATATTGTAAGTCATCAATACTCTTCTATATCTCTTCCCCTTTTTATTCCTTTATCTTGCTGATCAGTCCAACCTGCTGGAGCCTACCCATTTCCTGAATTGCGAAAGTGGCCCCCGAGGCCATCATCTCCACAATATCCACATTATGGACCTCCCTTTAAATGCTGTTGTAAGCCAATGCAAGTCATGTAGATTATGTAAAATAATCTGCTTGAAAATTTTGTCTGGGAAACCAATCCCTCCGGACCCATTTTTAAGTTGATGGGAATCTAACGGCAGTGCTATATCCTACCGTTGCATCTCTCGTAACCTTGTTTTTCTGCAGGTAGCGAATACCTAGGCCCCATGGGTTTAACCGATGGTGACTTCACTGCCTCCCCCCACCCCCAAATCCCATCTCGCTTTTCCCTACTTGTGCAATGATCTCCCTCAAAGGAGGTCCCGAGGGGAAGAGTACCCATGGAGTTGCTGACGTTTCCTTGTGTTTACTTTCTCCTCCTTCGTCATGGTTTGTGGATTGAGCTCAGCCGTGCGGGGAGCCGATGAGCTTGGAGTGCCTGGAGCAAGGAATGGCAGACTACCGCGGCTGCGAGAGCTACATGGTCGCGGACAACCACCACCACCATATGCCCTTCCTCCACATGCTTCTGGAGGAGCAGGACCAGCAGCAGGCAACACCCTCGGAGCCCAGCAGCTTCCAGCTGCTCCTGAGGCTGCAGGAGGAGCGCCTCCACCACCAGCCGACGCTGCAGCACCCGCGGTCCTTCCCTTTCCCCTGCAGCAACGAGGACTATCCGCCGACCGAGAACGACACCAGCTGGCCCCGCCCTCTGTCCCTGGAGCTCGAGAGCTGCGTCACCCACGCTTCGGAGTCCCTCTCGGACGCCATGAACCACCACCACCACCACCAGCACGAACAGCAGCACCACCACCGCGAGCAGCAGCGGAAACAGCCGTCTGCTCGCGGCTGCAAGCGACAACCCAGCCCGGGCACCGGCGCGGCAACCAAGATGTCCCCCGCCACCGTCGCCACCCAGGCCACCACCACCGAGCCACCGTCTTCGGCGGGGGAGAAAAGGAAGAGGAAGCGGCCGCGCCGGCCGGCCAGGAACGTGCAGGAGGTGGAGAGCCAGCGGATGACCCACATTGCCGTGGAGCGCAACCGGCGGAAGCTCATGAACGACCACCTCAGCTGCCTCCGGTCGCTCATGCCCGCCTCCTTCGTCCAACGGGTAACCCACCCTCCGCCGTCTGATCTCCGAGAACACCAACGTTCCTCACATCAGACGGTAAAGCTTACGTGTTTACGTGTTTGACTTCGGGTGGGAACAGGGTGACCAGGCATCCATCATTGGTGGGGCCATCGACTTCGTGAAGGAGCTGGAGCAGCTGTTGCAGTCGCTGCAGGCCGAGAAGCGGGCGCGGGACCTGCGGTCGCCCCGCGACGGCGCTGCAGGCCCCTCCGCCGCCGTCGCCCCCTTCCATGGATTCTTCTCCTCGCCCCAGTACACCACTTACACGTCACCGGGTCCGTCCTCCACGCCATCATCGTCGTCCTCGACGTCGTCGTTTTCCCCACCGGCGCCGTGTCCCCTCCGGGCCGCAAGGGCGGAGGAGCAGGCGGGGGTCGCGGACGTGGAAGCGACGGTGGTGCAAACGCACGTCAACCTTAGGGTGCTGACGCCGCGCCGGCCCGCGCAGCTGCTACGGGCTATCGCGGCCCTGGAGGAGCTGCACCTCTCCGTCCTCCACCTCAACATCACCTCCCACGACGACTCCGTCTTCTACTCCCTCAACCTCAAGGCAAGAGCTGGCTTCTTTCTTCTTCCTCTCTTGCCATAGTTTCTTCTCTCAGTTGCTTAAAGCTGACAGTCTATACCCGTTCTTCGCAGATAGAAGAGGAGTGCAAGCTGGGTTCGGCGGACGAGATCGCGGCAGCGGCGCACCACATCTTCTCCCTGATAAACTCCATCTGCTGACATTGTGTAGATGAAAACGCATTTGTTACTGTTATAGTCTGCAGTTCGATTCTTTTGTTTCTTTCCTTCTCGCTCGAAAGCGGATATACTGGTTTGCCCTTTCGTTTTGTATTTGAAAAAGAAGGGATTGGGCTGCCTGCCTGCACAGTGCACGGTGTCCGCTGGTAGTACTGAGGGTGGTAGGAAGAGACATGGCGAAGGAAAGAGGGAGGTGGGAGTGTCTGAGCTGACATCGGTCTCGGGCAGTACTGCGGATGTAACGTGTTTTTTGGAGTGTCCGCATGCAGAAGCAAGGTGACCCGAGACGCTGCGGTTAAAATAGAGAGAGAGAGAGAGAGAGAGAGAGAGAGAGAGAGATGTATAAGGAGAGTAGTAGTAGGGCTGTAAACGGATCTGGATAATATCCGGATCCGATCCGAATCCGTATCCGGTTAAGCATATCCGTATTCGTTTAACAGATATTCGATGGAGCGGATTCGGATACGGATATTATCCGAATATTAAACGGAGCGGACGCGGAAATAGGAGATCCGCTCCGTTTAAGATCCGATCCGAAAACTAAATTAATCTTGACCATTAGATCTTCCATCTAAATTATCTAATGGTCTATATCTAACAATAATATAAAAAAAATATCCTAAAAACTAAAAACCCTACCCGACCCCTCTCCTCCCTCCCCCCCCCCCCCCCCCCCCCCCCGTTCGGTTCGGCCGTTCCCCCCCAAACCAAACCTAAATCCAAAACCCGCGGCGGCGTTCGCAAGGGGTGCAGACACGACGGCGGCGGCCTTGGCTTCCGTCCTGGACGCCTGGTTCCTCGGTTCCTCCCTCCCCCCTTCGCAAGGGGGTGCAGACGCGGCGGCGGCGGCGCGGATCTTTGCAGACGCGGCGCGGCGGTGGCGGTAATGGCCCTCCGGCTCCGGCCCTCCCCCCTCCGGCTCCTCCCCTCCGACCCTCCCCCCCCCTCCGGCTCCCCCCTCTGGGCCTCTGGCCCTCCCCCCTCCGGGTCTCCGGAGTCCGGGCCTCCCCCCTCCAGCTCCACCCTCCCCCTTCGACCCTCCCCCCACTGACCTCCAGCCCTCCCCCGTCCGGCTCCCCCCTCCCCCCCCTCCGGCTCCCCCCTCCGGGTCTCCGGAGTCGGGCCTCCCCCCTCCAGCTCCACCCTCCCCCCTTCGACCCTCCCCCCACTGACCTCCAGCCCTCCCCCGTCCGGCTCCCCCCTCCCCCCCCCTCCGGCTCCACCCTCCCCCCTCCGATCCTCCCCCCTCTGAGTCTCTGACCTCCAGCCTCCTCCCCTCCGGCTCCACCCTCCCCCCTCCGACCCTCCCCCCTCTGTGCCTCTGGCCCTCCCCCCTCCGGCTCCACCCTCCCCCCTCTGACCTCCCCCCTCCGGCTCCACCCTCCCCCCTCTGTGTCTCTGACCTCTAGCGTCCTCCCCTCCGGGTCTCCGGGCCTCCCCCCTCCAGATTTTCGTAAATTTTTTTTCTTCTGATTTTTAGGTCATTTTATACCTCTTATAAGGTCTCATATTTTCGAATCGGATAATATCCGTATCCGCTCCGAATCCGAATAGTATCCGACTAAAATATCCGTATCCGTATCCGAATTTTATTCGGAGCGGATACGAATTATCCGATTACGTATTCGGAGCGGATACGGAAAACACATATCCGCTCCGTATCCGATCCGTTTACAGCCCTAAGTAGTAGGAGTCTAGGAGAAGATGCTTGTTCATTGCTTGTTCGTGTCTCACTCTCTAACGGTGGATTGTGAAAATAAATGCTACACATGGTACCATCTTCACGTTATTCTTTTTGCCATTATAATGTTAAGAATGACAAACTGTGATACAGTAAGCGGCATCTTGTTCAAAAAAAAAAAAAGTGACACAAAATCATTTATCTTTTAAAAAAATCATCAAAAAGGTTTCTACGTACAAAATGTTGATTATCGGAATTAGCGATGTATTTAACACTGCTTGAGGGGGGAGAGGGTGGTCTGGTCATCGAGATGTTCCATATGTCAAGACAACGTTGTGAATGGGCCAGGCCAGGCCAGGCTTGAGTGAAGCCCAAGCCTAGCCTTTTCTGACTCCAAGCTTGGTTTTAATGCCCATGCAGCCATGCTCACGTATAATAGAGGAGGACCAGCCATTAATTTTATGTGGCTTAAAGTTCCTACTTACGTGAGGCTCTGGACTTGCCCAGTTTATTTGGAGCGACGATCCCCGGCCGTCATATATAAATTGAGAGGACTCTATTAATATTAGAGGGGTTTTTACGGAAAAACTTCTCTTGTCAATAAAGGATGGGGTGGGAGTGGGGATATATATGAGGATTGTTTTGATTTTTTCGTAAAAAAGAAATTTTCACACTGATGGAGTATGGGGTGGGAGTGGGGATATATGAGGATTGTTTTGATTTTTTCGTAAAAAAGAAATTTTCACACTGATGGAGTCTCCCTCAGTATAAATATAATGAGTTCTCATCTCGTCTATATGTGCTCTCACCAAAGGAAAACACTAAACATGCCTTTCTTGTATAATATATAGAAAATGCTTGATGTAGACAAAAAAAAATGAGGTTTTTTTTTTTTTTTTTTTTACGGAACAAAAAAAATGAGGTTACGCATGAGCCCAGCACGACGTTGTGATGAGCAAAGCAATTAATCACTATTGAGGAGGAATATTTTTTTTAAGGTTTATTCGTTAATGTAGCCGTGGCACAGTTTATAATAATATTGCTCTTCTATGAATATGATAAAACTACTCTGCTATATAGTTGTAAGTGTTGAAAACACTTTTACAAATTACTGTACTATATAGATGTAACTGTTGAAATACTTTTACGCGCAGTTGTCATTGAAGGAATTATGCATATGGAAATAGAGGGGCGAATACTTTTGTACTCAAGTTTCGGGATTATACTTGAACTTATATTCATGCGGCATGTTATTTCTACGTGAACAAGTCAAGACGTTAGGTACATTTTTTTTCAAACTCTAGTTAGATGTTCTCATGCGTTAGTTAGTTATATTTATATTAATACATGGCAGGTAACAGTTGTTAGCAGTTTAAGTAGTTGCACATGTATTTAATAATCAGAATAACTTAATATTTGATTGGTTGGGTAAAAAAACTATATAACTAACGTGTGATTGGTTGCGTGCGGATCCTGCGCTTAAAAAACAGCCATAGTGGTAAATTGATACTGGCGTAACTGGCCATTTGCTTTGGTAAGAGAATGGTTAACTTCTTAGAAGAAAGAGAGTTAGCATACTTCCTTATTTTAGTACTTTGGTAAGAGAGAGAGAGAGAGAGAATTAATTAACTCTTTCACCTACATTTGTAATATCTAAAATAATCTTGCATTATTTCCTTCAACACCCTCATTTTAATATTTTTAATGAAAGTGTACTACAGTGCTAGTATAAAATAATATTAAAATGAACATTCATTCTTTGAAAGTATGCTTAGATTATTTTTGTGCGAACAAATTATACTTTAATCTTAGTTAAGCTTATATTTAGATAAATAGATTCTATGATTACATTCATTATATATTGTTGAATGTTAGTTACTTTGTGATTTGAGAGACTATTTTATCTTTATATTACATTACAATTATTTTCATCATATTCGGTTAGTAAATGATAATAGAACAACCAATGTGTCAACTATAAGTTGTTATGCGCACTGCAACTAACAATTATTGAATGAATATAATACATCAGAATTGGATTATGTATATGAAAGACCGTGTTATTTAAATTAATGGAGTTATCATTAATACTTAGTATTAATAACATTACAAGTAGTGCTATTTGATATCAATAACACTGCAAGGAGGAGGCGCGTCGGAAGATGAACCCGTCGGAGTGGCTGTTGTAGTAATCCAAAATTTAAAAGAAGAATAGTGTAATTCTTGAGGAAAGTATGAACACAATTGACAAAATTATAATAAAGAGTATAAACACAAATTTAAGATTAGAGTGAAATTTTTTTATAAAAAGTAAAGAAGATGGGTTAAGCCAACATTATCTTGGTCCCCGTAGGTGCATGCATGATGCGGCGGTTTGGAAAGCTTTTAGAGAAATGACATTTGCAGCAGTATTTTGACCACTTGACCCTTTCGGTTAAAACTTAGGTTGCAAAGTGAACATTAAAATATTGTGGAAGGGTCACCTAAGAGTTTAAAATAATCATTATAGTGCTGAGTTGGACTTATAAGAGAGAGAAAATATAATTTTTAAGTTACTTGCGAACCCAATTTCTAACCATAGCCTTGAATCTATAAATACATGTTTTAGGGTGAGCTCCACCCACTTACTATTGTACGTGAGTTTCTGCAACTAATGAAGAAGGGAGTTGGATAGGAGCTTATTAGTTTTAGAAGTTTTAAACAACTCAAGTTGAAGTAGGTGTTTCTGAACAAGCTAAATGAACCCCTCGTTCTAGTCTTGTGCTCTTATATTACGAGATTTCTATGACATCATCTTTTCTGATGTTATTGAATACTCTTGCTCTAGTTGGAAGAGGTTACTCCTTGCGTACACACTCTTGTTCATTCCTTCTTGCATCAATCATGATCATGGGTTCTTTTCTTAAAATATTATCATACGATTTAGTGTCTTGGAGCCTTGATTTCATAGAGAATAATCAGGTTTGGACTCCATCCTTTTTTCTTTTTTGTTACCCTAATTTGGAGCCTTGACTTCATAGAGAATAATCAGTTCTAGAATCCATATTTTTTTTTCTTGTTATCCTAACATGTCCCAAATTTGAGTTATCATTGAATTATCGCGCCCTAGTATTCTAAATTGTTGGAATTACCTTGTTCCTACACTTTTAAGACTCCCCAATCAAGTTTGTTCGTCAATCGGAGTCCTCAGTCAAGTTTGCTCACCAATCGGAGTGTCCAGTTGAAATTTATTCTCCAATTGGAGGCACCAATTAAAGTCTAGTCACCAATTGAAATTGTTTTCCAATCAGAGTTTTTCACATATCGAAATTGTTCTCCAATTGAAGTTGTTCACTAATTGGAATTGTCCTCCAATCGGAGTTGTTCACAAATCAGAGTTGCTCTCCAATTAGAGTTGTTCACCAATCAGAATTGTTCTCCAATCAAAGTTGTTCACTAATTGGAATTGTCCTCCAATCGGAGTTGTTCACCAATCAGAATTGTTCTCCAATCGAAGTTGTTCACTAATCGGAATTGTTCTCCAATCGAAACCTATCACTAATTGGAATGTTCTCCAATCGGAACATGTCCATTAATTAAAATTTGTTCTCCAATCGAAAATTGTTCACTAATTGGTGTCTATTTTTCCAATCGAAGTTGTTCATTAATCGAAATTGTCCTCCAATCAGAGTTGTTCACCAATTATTCTCCAATTAGAGTTGTTCACCAATCAGAATTGTTCCTCAATCAAAGTTATTCACTAATCGGAATTGTCCTCCAATCGGAGTTGTTCACCAATCGAAATCGTTCTCCAATCGAAGTTGTTCACTAATCGAAGTTGTTCTCCAATCAGAGTTGTTCACCAATCGGAATTGTTCTCCAATCTAAACCTATCACTAATCGGAATTGTTCTCCAATCAGAACCTGTTCATTAATTGGAATTTGTTCTCCAATAAAAAATTGTTCACTAATTGGTGTATGTTTTCTAGCCAAGGTTTGTTCACCAATCAAATGCACTTTTCTTCATTAATTAGAATCCTTGGCTTTAAAAATTTGTTGAGTCTCTTAAGAAAATTGTTCTACCTTGATTTTACTATCAACCCAAGACTTGTTATGTGAGAACTTTTCTCAAAAATCTTTTAAAAATATATTATCTCTCTCATAAAATAATTATTTTTTTATGTTGATTTCTTGAATTCCATCAATTTAACCTTCAGAAAATACCTTGAAAAATTCCTAATAAAATTTTCATTAAAAGTTCTCTTGTTACTTCTATGAAGTATTTTATTTGAATTCAGAATATCAGTGCTCTAATATAAATTGATATTAGGCCATTATCCACATGAGAACTGTCATGAAAGTAATTGTTTGGGTCTTGGACCCTACTTATTTTATTGCCTGTGTAAATGGGACCCTAGATCTGGTCTCGGGAGAAGCACCTGAATGCTTTAATTAGGCCGCAAAAAATCAATGATCAGGTGTCCTGGCAAGACACCCCTACAAGTTACATGTGAATAAATTACTTGAAAGACAGTTCTAATTGTAAATTCTGTGAATGATTGCTCTTGTACATGAATATTCTTGTTATATGTTTGTTTGTATTAATGGCCAAAGATTCTCTTGAATTTTGAAATATACATGTTCATGTAGTACTCTTTCTAGTCTTGAACTTGGAATATCCTGTCATATTACATTGTTTACCTAGAATCTTGAAGCTTAATTCCTAATGTTCCTTGTATTTGAAACTTGAATTCTTATTAGTAATCCTGCCCTAAGATTTGGTTATTTAATTTGTTTTAAAAGATAAATCCTACTAAGCTATGTGCTCATTCAGCTCATTTAAATATTTCAAGACTTACTCAATTTGAAGATCTTAAGAATATATTTGCATTGACATAAGGAGAGCAGAGAGAGTCATAGCTCCACTTGATGTTGATCATGTTGTTTTCATTTTGTTTGACTATTGCTGGTCTTTCTTTTGGGGATCCAAATCCTTATGGTAAACCTTGATATGGCTCATTTAGTATGGTCAACATTCATTGTAAATATGTTATAACCGCTTAGAAGTCTTATAAATTAAACTTAACTTTGAACTATGAAGTAGTTTTGTAACCATGTATAATGAGATTTTTTTCTACTATTCATCTTGTAGAATCTATTATTGCTTCGATAACTACACCATTAAGGCGTTACAGATGCACTTGAGCAAGGAGGAGACGCCAATGATTCTAATCGTGCCCTCTTTGTAATGCCCCAATGCGGAATATCAGAGCAGAATTACAGTTAATTAAATAGGTATCGAGCGATAAAGAAACATTCACCATTGCACAATTGGAATAATGCCAAATGAAATCCAACTTCATTAATAATCCATCAACTAACTATTACATCCACTAATCAGAGTCAAAACTAGGGCGCAGAGTACTTTATTCAGACTCAAACTATTACATACTGACTAATTGACTACTAACTAACTATCTACTACGCCATGATAGCTGATCGGGTCACTCTTGAGCAACATCCTCGTCCCCATCCTCGTGCGTGTGGTACACACCATCCGACTCACTTGAACACATGAATTAAAATAGGTAGGATGAGCAAATAACGCCCAGTAGGACTTAATATCTCGTGAGAACAAGCATGCTTTAAATAATTAACGTCCTTAAGGCAGGATATCTAGAGAGAATAGTCATGCAAAGTATAGTAACGATGGCAAGAGAAAACTAGCACTTGTACAGGGAAATAGCATAGCAAGAACGAAAAATGGAATGGCCATGTAACGATAATAGCATGTAGCGATAGCACTTGTATAGCACTTGAATAGATTGCACTTGTATAGCACTTTGATTGTCATAGATTAATTGTTATAGTATTAAATGGCACTGATGTATGTTGTACACATCCTGATCATGTAACCCTCGCGAGGAAATGGCACTCTTCGGGCGCTCCCCCCAGACTAGACCGGGCTCTATTGCACTGGCATATAGCATTGTTTGTTATTTTAGACAATCAATTGTATGGCCAAATAGAGTAACAAGAAGAGATGAGAGTAATAGACGAAATAGATGAGAGTATAGAGTGAAAGTGAACAGATGAGAGTAACGAGATAGTAGATGAGATAGGGGTATAATCGTAAAATG
Source organism: Colocasia esculenta (assembly GCA_014218235.1). NCBI lineage: Eukaryota > Viridiplantae > Streptophyta > Magnoliopsida > Alismatales > Araceae > Colocasia > Colocasia esculenta. The sequence goes on along the minus strand of CM024764.1, from coordinate 66,148,473 downwards.
TCGTTAAACCACGATAGTAATAGTTGCACAACACCAGGTCAGGTACCGGCAGTCAGATAGAAGTCACATCCACCCACTAGCCGTGCCATGAACACAGGCTTGGTGGTCCGGCGTGAACTCAAGGCAACAAGGATACACACTAAGGCCACAGATCGTGCTGATCTCTAAGGGTGTAACAGGTTTTAAAGGTACAACTAGCTCGCCGGCTAAGGACGTGCGCCAAAGCCAAGAAGACTTACGGAGGCCTTGATAAGGAGTCCCTGGCCCAGTCGAGAGTATTCCCGATGGAGAGGTGGTCCACGTCAAGAAAGTGTGTAGAAAACAAGTGTCTGTCGTGAAGAGTTATGCGGAATAACACAATATGGTAATCTAGAAGGGGGGGGGGGTTGAATAGATTACGGCAATTTCTATTTCTGATGGCTTCTTTTCGGTGCAACAACAATCTTAATGAAAATTGATTAGAATTTGATTGAGATTAAGAAAGCTTGAGTTGATATATTGAGAACAGGGTATCAAACGTGAGTATGAACACCGTGCCTACCAATCATCTATCGCAAAACGCGAACAAACCACAGAACACGATGATTTAAGGTGGTTCGGAGTACACAACTCGTGTATCCTACATCCACCGTCCACACACACATGCAGAAACGACTGCTTATGAGCGAGTTCAACACAACAACTCAACCACACATACGTTGTCTGATGAACCACGATCAGAACAACCACAAATTCGTGAATCAAGCACAAGGGATGCTCGAAACACAACCACACACACACAATGGAATGGAAATTATGAAATGGAGAAGAATTTAGAGTTGGGGAACAAATCCGGTTGGAATTCTTCTCGTGGATCGTCCAGACGCTCTTCAAACATCGATTGGATGTAGACTGATCGATGTAGAAGGTTGAATTGACGACGATCCGGCTTCAACTTCGCATGGATGGCGATTCCACAACGATCTGGGCAGAAAGTTGAAGCAGAGCAGCAATTTGGGGCTTTTCCTCTTGGTCCCTTGGAGGCTCTTGGTTGGGAGGCTGCTCTCTGCGAATTTGGCTCCAAAAGGATGCTTATATAGTGTTAGGTAAAGGTGGGGGTCGTGGAGGAAGGAAACACCCAAGTGGGGCCGGATTTGGAAACTCTAAATCTCATGTTTCCGTCGTCTGTCGACAGGTGCACTTGCATCTGTCGACAGGCGCACTCAGGCTGAGAACTGGGTTTCAGAAAATTAAGTTTCTGAGTGTATCTGTCGACAGGCAATTTTCATCTGTCGACAGGTGCACTCAGGAATACAAAACCTGAGCTCTGTCCTGGGTTGCCTGTGTGTATCTGTCGACAGGTACTTTCATCTGTCGACAGGTGCACTCAGAGATGCAAACCTGAGTTCTGTCTTGGAATGACTGTGTGAATCTGTCGACACATGCCCTGAGCCTGTCGACAGATACACCTCTTTGACAGTTTTTTGTGCTATTTGCTCATCTCTTCAATGCTCCATCTTTCATGCTTGTGCACCTACATGCAAATACATTGTTAGTGATATACATTGTATGATTTAGCAATGTTTAACTCAATCACTTTCATGGTGTTTTTCATGTTAGTTAGCACATCAATTTTGCATTAAATCAATGTTCAAGGATATTAATGTGATCATCAAAACATGATATATGGAAAACCCAACAATCTCCCCCTTTTTGATGATGACAAAAACATTCAATTGATGCATATTGATGTTCTCCCCCTTTTTGACAACATACAAAATGTCAAGTCATGCACATTAGGAGACAAATAAACATGAACTGTGAGTGCTCATTGATTGATCATTCAAAATTCACAGTACAAGAGACAATCATTACATGACTCAATAAAAATCAAAAGAAAGGGAAATAACATGAACAAGCAAAAGATGACTGGACAAGTGAGACTAACTCCCAGCTAAGACTCTTAATGACCTCTAACGACCCTAAGACCCTCTATTCATTGTCATGTCTAGCAGGTGGAGGATGACGGGATCCATCTCTCTCGGAGTAGAGGAAATCAAGCCGGTCTCGGATTTGCACGTGAGACTCATCCAGTGAGTTGAGGCGAGCGTCCACTTGATCAAATCTTGATTTCATCTGAGCAAAACCTGAGATCATTTGTTGATGCATTTATGCCAAGTAATCACGAAGAGATTGTTCTTGAGGCACAGGTACATCATCAAATTCTTGAGGTTGATCAGGCATTTGCTCATCCTGAGGTTCTTCATCACTGCCTTCATTAGCTGCATCGGCTTCATTGTCTTCTTCAGCAGATGACTCTTCAACTCCTTGTGGTTCCTTTCCTTTGAGAGTCCTTGTGACTACACCGTCTACAATCTTGTAGCCCATTCGGTTAGCAGCAGTGAGGTCAAAAGCACTGCGGGATTTCAAGGAGATGAGCTCACTTGAAGCGATAGGAATGCCAATGAAAATGAGAAGAGAGGTGATGGGGCAAGCGTATGGCATTGATCTTTTGGTGTTTGAGAAACACCGACGGATGAGGCTTATCATGAGTTCAGGCAGATTGATTTGTTGACACTTGAGGAAGAATATGAACAAAGACTTGTGGACCTCGGTGACTAATTCTCGGCTTCCATCCTTCGGGACGATCAAGGTAGTGAAGATGTGATGGATCATCCGGATCAAAGGAGGAAAGGAGTTGGCATTTAGACGAGCAATTTCCTTAGTGGAGTCATAAGGTTGCAACGTGAGAAGTTCATAGTACTCAGAAGCGGAAGGAGTGTAGTTGAAGATTTCAACTCCTGAGTTTGGAATTTCAAGGGCTGTCGAGATAAGATTGGCGGTGAGGCGAAAACGTGTGCCTCTCACCGAAGAGAAGAGATCTCCCTGATCGGAAAGCCCTAGGTTATTGAAAAACTCTGTGACGGTAGTTGGAGAGTATTGCAAGTGTGAGTACAAAAAGGATGTCCACCCTTGAGTGTCAAAGTAGGGTAGGAGTGAGGGGAACATCGGTGCTAAGGACTCGAAGTCCACATACCGGGATTGGACGAGTTTCTTGAAGGTGCCGTTGGGCCGGATAAGACGGAGACCTTGAGGAACATTGAGTTCCGGCAATCGATCCTCGCGATGCTTGCTGCGACGTTCGGAAGGAGCCCTGGAACTTTCTCCGGCGTCCGTCGAAGCACGACGACGGCGAGAGAGAAGCTTTGATTTGGGTGCCATCTCAGGAAGGAGGGTGAGAATGGCGTTTGGGAAGGGAGAGTGGAGGGATCCCAGACGAGGAGCAGCAGGATCGTCGGAGATGGAGCGGATCTTGAGCCCGAAGGGGGAAGAGAGGGGTTTGGAGAAGAGGAGGAGGAAATGAGAGGGGAATGGTGAGAAGTGGTCGTGGGAGGCCTTAGAATAGGTTTAGAAGGGTTTTAAAAAAGAGGCCCCACACAAAAGACTTGAACCGGTACGAGGGTTTGCTTCAAAAACGGATCTGGGCCGTCGGCTGTCGACAGATGACAATCTATCTGTCGACAGATAACCCCTTTTTGGCTAAAACTTGATTTTTGACAAGATTTTCAAAGGGACAAGTGTTCATTTGGTGTTTTAAGGTAAAATAGGTGTATGTACAAGATAAAAATACATATCCATTATGATGAAGACATGAGACAATTCTAAAATGATTTTGAATTAAAACTGATAAGTTCTTAATTAGATCATGAAGAACACATTTCACAATAGCCAGTGAAAATTAAATAACTCTTTTGATTAAGGCCGTTGAAGAAAAACATGCATCTAAATAGAGATGATAGTCAGATGACATTTGAATTAGATGGCCACAAGAACATCTTACCCATAAGAAGCATATTGGACTTGACATAAAAAGTTTTCGGAGGCTTCACTCTATTTCTGGTATGATTTAGAATCTTTAAACAACAAAGATGGAAAAGAGTGGCAATGAGGAGCACTTTCACTTTTTCATGTGAAGGTAGACATTTGTGATGCCAATACCCCCAGTTACTCAATGTGAGTGTCCATCAAGCCATTGTATAGAGATAATGAAACAACCTTTTGACGCGAAGACCGACATTGGTGATGCCCATGTCCCCGGTTACTTAGTGATTTTCATCATTGCTCTACCTCCATCCCATAAATGAAAGATAAATTTGTTGATTGAACCGAAGAAATAGGTAGCTTTTCTCCTTTTTTTTATTTTATTTTTGCTTTTCGTCAAGTACATGAGATTTCTTTAGGCAAGTTATAATGTAGAACATCAAATTCAAGAACCTTCTGATTTTTCAAATCATTTTAGATTCATGTTTAACGACAAGGGAGTTATTCAAAGGAGATGTTTAAAAATCATTTGGTTTGCTCATTGTGTTCAAAATGATCTAAATAGACCTCAATCAAGTGTTGCATCAAACATCATTTAGACTTGGTTCACGACTTTGACATGAAGTGGATATGAAAAGGTTATATTGCACACAAACAAACCAATGTTTACCTTTAAATCAAGTAAGGAACACTTTCTTGAGAAGTATGAAGAAGGAATTGAAAAATAAAGAAGAATGTGTGTATCTGTCGACAGAAGGAATCTGTCTGTCGACAGATGCACACAGACTGATGAATTGAAGTTTCAGTCAGAACAAAACTGAGTGTACCTGTCGACAGATGGAGTGAGACTGTCGACAGATATGAACAGATTGGATTTTTCTGGTTTTAGATTGATTGCACATTGAGTTCAAGGAAGTGAGAATTCAACAAGGAGATGTAGGAAGAGTTTCCTCAAGAAAATACTCATCTACCCTTAACTCACTCCCCCATAGTGTGTGCACGTGTTGACACAACATCTAAGCAAGGATTCACACAAGCATTTGATACAAGACAAACATGATCATTTAAAGAAAGTCATACACAAGCACATGATCACAGAAAAAGCATTGTTTCATGGAGTTAACATGATAAAATGTAAGGAAACTAAAAATCCTATGTGAAGTACAGGGCCTTTATATGAAATGGGACTATTGATACTTGCGGAGAATATTTTCTCACGCATGATGATAGTTTTCAAACAAGCCGAACTTGTTCTTCCACAGTTCACCATTTGATATACCACATAGTCATTCACATAAAGAGCATGTACTCCAATATGGATTGTCAGTTTCATTGCATTTTACACAAACCCAATTCTCTTCTTAAGGATGTGAATCTATCTTCAGACAAGGGTTTGGTGAAAATATCAGCCAATTGTTTTTCTGTGGGAATGAAATTAAGTTCCAAGGTTTTATTGGCAACTTCATCTCTCAAGAAATGATGACGGATTTCTATGTGTTTAGTCCTTGAGTGTTGGACAGGGTTTTTTGAAAGGTTGATAGCACTTGTGTTGTCACATAGGATAGGTGTGCATCCAATTTCAACATTATAGTCAGCTAACTGACTTTTGATCCACAACACTTGAGCTGCACAACTTCCTGCAGCGACATATTCTGCCTCTGCAGTGGAGAGTGCAACCGAGTGTTGTTTCTTGGATGCCCACGAAACCATGCAACCGCCAAGGAATTGGCAATATCCACTAGTGCTTTTTCTATCAATTTTACATCCAGCATAATCAGCATCAGAATATGAGATCAAATCAAAACTACTGCCTGCTGGGTACCAAAAACCCAAATTGTATGTGCCTGAGAGATATCGGAAAATTCTCTTGACTGCAATTAAATGGCTTTCCTTTGGACTAGATTGATATCTAGCACAAAGGCAAACACTAAATTGTATATCCGGTCTACTTGCAGTAAGATAAAGGAGTGAGCCAATCATACCTCGGAAGTGCTTTGCATCTACCGGTTTACCTTTCTCATCATTTTCCAATTTGATGCTTGTGCTCATTGGGGTGGAGGCCGGTTTAGCTTGCTCAAATTGAAATCGTTTGAGAAGCTCTTTGACATATTTTTCTTGATTTATGAAGAATCCGTCTTTATGTTGTTTCACCTGCAAACCAAGAAAGAATTGAAGCTCCCCCATTAGACTCATCTCAAATTCACTGTGCATATGTTTAGAAAATTCTTCACACAGTGAAGGGTTAGTTGAACCAAATATAATATCGTCCACATAAACTTGAACAACAATCATGTGATTGCGAACTTTCTTAGTGAAGAGAGTTTGGTCCACTTTACCTCTTGAGTAGTTTTTGCTTACCAGAAAATTGCTTAGTCTATCATACCAAGCTCGAGGTGCCTGTTTCAAACCATAAAGAGCTTTGTGCAATTTATACACATGGTTAGGCATTTCAGAATTTTCAAAACCTGGTGGTTGAGAGACATAGACTTCTTCTTTTATATAGCCATTTAAGAAAGCAGTTTTAACATCCATTTGATAAAGTTTGAACTTATGGGAGCATGCATATGCCAATAAAATTCTGACTGCTTCTAACCTGGCTACTGGAGCAAAGGACTCTTCAAAGTCTACACCAAATTCTTGACTATATCCTTTTGCAACGAGTCTTGCTTTATTTCTGACCACTTTTCCTTCTTCATTAAGTTTATTCCTAAACACCCATCTAGTTCCTATGATAGAAATTTCAGGGGTTCTAGGAACTAAACTCCATACATTATTTCTTTGAAATTGACCAAGTTCCTCATGCATAGCATCAATCCACGAGTTATCTTTTAAGGCTTCTTCAACATTTTTGGGTTCCACTTGAGAAACAAAAGCAAAAAGATCATGTTCAATTATTTGTCTTACTTGAGACCTCGTTTGAACAGAATCATTTAAACTACCTATCACATCATCAAGTGGGTGATCTTTGGAATACCTCACATTTGTGATTGTTGAAGGGCCGGGAGTATCTTGTCCTTGAGGAATTTGATCTTGTGAATGTCGTTCTTCAGGAGGTTCACTTTCTGGTGGATTCTCTTCAAGTGTTTCATCTTGTTTTCTGAATGCTATTTCATCATCTTCATCGTAGTCCCTGTGAAGATATCCACCTTTGGTCTTGGAATCTTCTTCAGATTTGTCTTTTGCTTTGACTTGTAGGTCCTTAAGCGATGTTCCTTCATCCTCTTTTTCAGTCCTGTTAACATTCAAGCTGTTAGATTTGGCATAAGTCTCATAAAAATAACATGTGGAGTTTCTTCCACAGTGCGTGTTTTATTGTTAAACACCCATATGCCCTAGAGTGTTCTGAGTAGCCTAGAAAAACACCTTGATCACTTTTGGCTTCAAATTTATCTAAATCAGATTTATCATTGTTATGAATAAATACCTTTGAGCCAAATACTCGGAAGTACCCAAGGTTGGGTTTCTTACCTTTCAACAACTGGTAGGGGGTTTTCTTTATCACAGGTCTTACCATGGCTCTGTTTAGAATGTAGCACGAAGTGTTCACTGCTTCTGCCCAAAAGCTTTTGGAGAGTTGGCCTTCAACTAGAAGAGTGCGAGCCATTTCCACCAATGTTCTGTTTTTCTCTCCACTACTCCATTTTGTTCTGGAGTCCTTGGGGAAGAGAACAGATGTTCAATCCCTTGGTGCCTGCAAAAATCAGAAAATGCATTGTTATCAAATTCTCCCCCGTGATCGGTGCGGATTGAGCATATTTTATTCACATTGCCATGCTCAATCTTGTTAAAGAATTCTTGGAAGATTGTAAGTGTTTCACTTTTGTGTGCTAAGAATTTGACCCATGTGAACCTAGAAAAATCATCTACAATGACAAAACCAAAACGTTTGCCATTGAGACTTAACGTTCTAGTTGGTCCAAAAAGGGTCATGTGCAACAATTCATATGGTTTAGATGTGCTTACCGGTGCTTTGGATTTGAAAGACTTCGGGTTTGTTTTCCCTGTGCACATGCATCACAAAAACTTTCATTGTTATTAAAAGAAATGTCAGGAAGTCCACTTACTAATTTGAGCTTCATGATCTTGTGCAACACGTTGTAGCTCGCATGGCCAAGCCTACGATGCCAATGTCAAATCATCCTGTCTATTTGCAACAAGACACAAATTGTTATTTTCTGGATCATCTAAGTCAACTAAGTAGATGTTATTCACTCTTTTTCCAGAAAATTTTACACTTCCTGTTTCATTATCAACAATTTGACATGATTTGATTCAAAAATGACGTTGTGACCTCTATCACATAATTGACTTATGCTAAGCAAATTATGATTAAGGCCATCAACCAACAGTACATTTTCAATTGAGTTGGAGGGACACTTACCAACATTACCTATGCCAATGATTTGGCCTTTGTTGTTACCTCCAAAAATGACTTGTCCTCCATCTTTCTCCACTAGGAAACAGAATTTATCTTTGTCGCCCGTCATATGCCTCGAACAGCCGCTATCCAAGTACCATTTGTTTTGATGTTGGGCTGCTAGGCATTCCTGCATATATGGATCAGACAAGAGGTTTTGGTACCCAAATTACTTTGGGTCCCAAAATTTCATTCATGCAACAGAGTAAATGCTTAGGAATCCAAACTTGTTTGAATTTCTGTTTCTTCGGATTATTCCAGCATTGTTTTTCATCATGACCAATCTTTTACACACATTGCATGAAGGAATTTTCTTTTCAATTGTTTGTTGCTTGATAGACTGTTATTGGTTGAAGTTGTTCTTGCCTGTCGACAGGCACCATTCCATCTGTCGACAGGTGGCTTTTTTTTTGTTTGGGTTGCAATGTTTTGGTTTGAGATTGACTTGTTTTAAGCTTTGTGGGAACATGCTTGCTTGTGCTTGGGCTAGGATCAACAAAGGAAGTGATCAATGATTCTCCTATTTTCTTTTGTTTGACAGGTTGATATCCTAACCCATGCTTGGTTACATGTATTTTAGCACCCAAAACCGCATCTAGATTTTGCTTCCCTTTGACAAATTTCATTAAGTCCTCAGATTTTTCTTTCAATTCCTTTTCAGTTTGTTCCAACTTTTTCTTTGTTTCTTGTTGTTCTTCTTGAAGGAATTCAAGAGAATGGCTTAAACAGTCTTTTTCTTTTTGTGTTTCTTGCAATCTCATTTTTAAGTAATCCATCTCTTCATTATGAGTCTTTTCATCAACTTTCATAATTTCTATTTCTTTTGTCAGGAATGCAATTCGTTCATCATTGTTCTTATTATGCACAAGGGAGTTGCATTTCTTTTTTAATGCTTTATTTTCATATCTATATTCACAAAATTTTTCAAATAGAGTAGTGTATGCTTCCTCCCATTCACTTGCAGTGAAATCATCAAATGAGAAGTTTACCTCGGTGGAGTCATCACTCCTAGCCATTAAGCATTTCACTTCTTCATCATCGGATGTTTCTTGTGCATCTTCATCTTCATCTTCATCACTCAGGTAGCCAACATTGCTTTGGCTTTCTTGGAGGTGAATTTTTCCTTCTTCAGCTTCTTCTTGAGTTCCGGGCATTCTCCTCTCATGTGCCCCTGTTTCTTGCATTCATAACAAACAATATCAGATTTTTTGTTGGACTTATATTTCTGTGAAAATTTTTTCTTTTGAAAAGGTTTGGTGTTACCTGTGTCTCTCCTTTTGAACTTCAGAAATTTCTTGAATTGTCTAGTGAGCATTGCCATTTCACCATTATCACTCTCACTAGATGTTTCTTGCTCATCACTGTCTTGTTGAATGGATTTCTTGGAGCTTGTTGATGATTTGTTGGATGCTTTTAAAGCAATTGACTTCCTAGGATTTTCTTCTAATTCTTTTCTTTTGATGTTGATTTCGTATGTCATTAAGGAGCCAATTAGTTCATCCAATTTCATTTTAGAAAGGTCTTTGGAATCCTCAATGACAGTGGCCTTAGTATTCCAAGATGAAGTGAGAGATCGAAGTATCTTTCTTACTAAGTCACTTTCAGAGTATTCTTTTTAAGACCTTTTAGCCCGTTAACTATTAGCATGAATCTTGCAAACATGTCTGATATACTTTCATCATTTTCATCTTGAACATTTCATATTCAGACACTAACATGCTAACTTTAGTTTCCCTTACCTCGGACGTACCTTCGTAAATGAGTTCAAGTTTGTCCCACATCTCTTTTGCTGTTGAGTATGTGGAGACTCTTGAGAACTCCTTTGGATGCACCGCACATTGCATCATGTTTAGTGCGCTCCAGTTGAGAGTTCCTTGTTGACTATCTTCCACAGCTCGTAATTTTGAGCTCTCAAAAATACCTGCATACGATTTTTCCAATAAGGATAGTCAGTGCCATCAAAATAGGGTGGCCTGGTTACTGAATGTCCCTCGCCATATACCCTTTGCTAGAATCCATAAGATCGAAAATCTCCTGATCGCTAGATCAAATGACGAAAGCAGTAAATCGGAGAAACCGTGCTTTGATACCAATTGAAGAGTTATGCGGAATAACACAATATGGTAATCTAGAAGGGGGGGGGGGGTTGAATAGATTACGGCAATTTCTATTTCTGATGGCTTCTTTTCGGTGCAACAACAATCTTAATGAAAATTGATTAGAATTTGATTGAGATTAAGAAAGCTTGAGTTGATATATTGAGAACAGGGTATCAAACGTGCGTATGAACACCGTGCCTACCAATCATCTATCGCAAAACGCGAACAAACCACAGAACACGATGATTTAAGGTGGTTCGGAGTACACAACTCGTGTATCCTACATCCACCATCCACACACACACGTAGAAACGACTGCTTATGAGCGAGTTCAACACAACAACTCAACCACACACACGTTGTCTGATGAACCACGATCAGAACAACCACAAATTCGTGAATCAAGCACAAGGGATGCTCGAAACACAACCACACACACACAATGGAATGGAAATTGTGAAATGGAGAAGAATTTAGAGTTGGGGAACAAATCCGGTTGGAATTCTTCTCGTGGATCGTCCAGACGCTCTTCAAACTTCGATTGGATGTAGACTGATCGATGTAGAAGGTTGAATTGACGACGATCCGGCTTCAACTTCGCATGGATGGCGATTCCACAACGATCTGGGCAGAAAGTTGAAGCAGAGCAGCAATTTGGGGCTTTTCCTCTTGGTCCCTTGGAGGCTCTTGGTTGGGAGGCTGCTCTCTGCGAATTTGGCTCCAAAAGGATGCTTATATAGTGTTAGGTAAAGGTGGGGGTCGTGGAGGAAGGAAACACCCAAGTGGGGCCGGATTTGGAAACTCTAAATCTCATGTTTCCGTCGTCTGTCGACAGGTGCACTTGCATCTGTCGACAGGCGCACTCAGGCTGAGAACTGGGTTTCAGAAAATTGAGTTTCTGAGTGTATCTGTCGATAGGCAATTTTCATCTGTCGACAGGTGCACTCAGGAATACAAAACCTGAGCTCTGTCTTGGGTTGCCTGTGTGTATCTGTCGACAGATACTTTTCATCTGTCAACAGGTGCACTCAGAGATGCAAACCTGAGTTCTGTCTTGGAATGACTGTGTGAATCTGTCGACACATGCCCTGAGCCTGTCGACAGATACACCTCTTTGACAGTTTTTTGTGCTATTTGCTCATCTCTTCAATGCTCCATCTTTCATGCTTGTGCACCTACATGCAAATACATTGTTAGTGATATACATTGTATGATTTAGCAATGTTTAACTCAATCACTTTCATGGTGTTTTTCATGTTAGTTAGCACATCAATTTTGCATTAAATCAATGTTCAAGGATATTAATGTGATCATCAAAAACATGATATATGGAAAACCCAACATGTCGTGCCTCGAGTGCTCGAAGGCCGAGGGAAGCGATCACAGTATTCAAATCACGTGATTAAATCGAAGACAACTGTAAACAATTAAATAGGAAAATTTAGTAATTAACTTCACTTAATTACCAGATATGTTATTGAGTAATTTAATAGGGTTTAATGGCAAACATGATTGTTAAGTGTGTGCAAGTGTAAGAAATAAGAGAGCATGTATGATTGTGCACATGACTTTTAAATTAATGAATTTCATGTATTAATAACCAATTTTACATGTACTCAGTCGTTAATAGTCATGTCAGTGTTTATTTAGAGTTAAATAGGTTAAATACCACATACAGTAGGGGTATAAGTGTAATTTTAGGTTCTGGCCATGACTCTGAGGTCGCGACGTAGATGGCTGTCGTGTTAAGGTCGCAATGCCAGGCCCGACCGCGTTCCTTTGAACCGGTCGCTAGGGTGAACCGGGGGGCAAGTCGCGACCAGTCGACCCGTCGCGTTCAGAACACGATGGATTCCTGTGTCGCAACCCCCTCTGAGATAACGACGGGTCGGGCCGTCCCGACTCCAGAAGGTGGCCCGAGCCCAGAAAAGGGGTTTACCCTTTTTCCAGGCGGGTTCCATCCCTCCCAATCATGCTATGGGGTACTTCAAAAATTGACATAAAATCGCACAGTGATCCAACAATCATGAAACTAATTTTAAACAAAAATAGACAAGGAGATCTATTACTGGGTATGATTAATTAGAAGACAAACATGTATAGGGCATACTTTGATAGGGTCACATTATGGTGACCTAAATATGCATAGTCAAGGAAAAATGATTTTATTGGCAACAGATACATATGAAAATTGGGGCAAATAGGGGCGTTTGAAAGCTAAGAGCATGTAGTATTTATGAGAATATTTACAGACATGGGATCAAGTACATGCGAGGATTGCAAGTAAACTTTAGGGTTTGGATACAAGATGATGATAGAGATTGATACATTTAATACACCTTCATGGAGCCATAAAAAATAGGGAAATCATGGGGCTTTCAAAGAGGATCATGTGGGATACCTAGGGTTAAATTTACACCATTTGTACTTGAGAGATTGCCTACCTTTCACGCGTTTTAAAAATCCTAGGGTTGATGACGAGGTAGAAGAAGAAAATCCCACTTGTTCTAGCCTTCTCCTCCAAGCTCCTTCGTCCACAGCTCTTCTCCACGACCTCCAAACCTCCATCAATCGTTCTATGGGTTGATAGGGCCGATTTGGGGGTGTTTTGTTTGGTTTAAGAGTCCTTAACCATTAAAACTCTCCTCTTCCTCCAACTCCGAAAATCCATAATTATCTCCATTATTTCTAGCATTTATCCACTAAAGGGTAGGGAAGAGATCTAATTTCGTGGCCAAGGGGTTATGATGGGATGTGATCTCTTCTTTTAGATAATTATGAGTTATTTTAATACTTATCTTTAACCACTTTAATTTACTAATTAATTAGATACAAAATTAGCTTAATTATCTCCCATCCCATGATGGGCTTTCCACATTTGGGCCCATTTTCTCATACTTGGGCCATTTATACAACCCATTTCTAATTTAGCTTAATGGGTATTGATTTAATTCCCTTTAATTCTATTTATCCTCACTTTATTTCTATTAAATCTATTTATCTCATTTATTTAATTATTTTTTTAATTTTATTTGGATTTAAAAATCAAAGGGTACTACATCCTCCCCCTCTTAAAAAAATGTGGTCCCCAAATTCATATGATCGTGAGAGGAAGAGTGACTTACTGAATAACTCCGGATAATTCCGACGCATGGCGACTTCGGGTTCCCACGTGGCTTCTTCGACTTCATGATTTTTCCATAGTATCTTGACCACGGGTATAGATCGATTCCAAAGTTGTTGCATCTTCTTGTTTAATATTTTCACCAGTCTTTCTTCATAGGTCACGTCTTTGTTCAAAATAATATCATCATAGCTGATCACGTGTGATGGATCGTACACGTACTTTCTTAGCATTGACACATGAAAAATGTTGTGGACTGTAGAGAACTTGGGAGGTAGTGCCAGACGATACGCCACCTCGCCAACTCTATCCAAGACCTCAAATGGACCTATGAATCTTGGTCTTAGCTTGCCTTTCATCCCAAACCTTTGAAATCCTCGGGTCGGGGATACTTTAAGCATCACATGATCTCCAGTTTGAAATTCTAAATCTCTTTTTCTCTTGTCTGCATAGCTTTTCTACCTGGATTAGGCTATCTTAATCCCGTCCCTGATAATCTGTATGTCCCTGCTAGTGTTCTGTACCATGTCTGGTCCCAGCCATTGTTGCTCGCCAACTTCATTCCAGCAAACTGGCGATCTACAACTTCTTCCATACAATGCTTCAAAAGGTGCCATCTTGATACTGGCTTGGTAACTATTGTTGTAGGCGAATTCTATTAGTGACAACTATTCATTCCAATACCCCTCAAAGTCTATGGTGCATGCACGTAGTATATCCTCCACAATTTGATTTGTTCTTTCTGTTTGCCCATCTGTCTGTGGGTGGAATGCTGTGTTGAAATTGAGATTCGTGCCTAAGGCAGTCTGACGTCCCTTCCAGAACCTAGATGTGAATCTAGGGTCACGATATGAAACAATGGACATGAGGACTCCATGTAGTCTTATTCTCTCCTTTACATATAATGCTGCTAATACATCAACACTCTAGGTACTCTTAATTGCAAGGAAATGTGCAGACTTAGTCAAATGGTCCACAATGACCCAAATAGCATCAAGCCCACCACGAGTTGGAGGTAAACCCATGATGAAATCCATGCCGATACTCTCCCACTTCCATTCAGGTATGTCTAGGGGTCTGAGTACACCCGCAGGATGACGGTGTTCAGCTTTTACCTATTGACATGTGAGGCAGTGCGCGGCATGCTCAACCACCTCACGCTTTATGTTTGGCCACCAAAATGACCTTTTCATGTCTTGGTACATCTTGGTTGCTCCTGGGTGTATGGTGTATTTAGTCTTGTGGACTTCATCCATCAAATTAAATCAGGTTTGTCTGCTATGGTCTCCCTGAATCGGATCAAGAATGGGTCGTTATCCTGCTGCTCCCTGATCTCGGCAAAAATGTCGGGTTGTGCCCTAAGGTTAGCAACCAACATCTTATCACTTCTCTGCTCAATGTTCAGATCTAGACTGGTAAATTGCTCTAACAATTGCATCTCGCCCATGACTAGACAAGATAAAGAAGCTACTGGCATCCTACTAAGTGCATCAGCTACTGCATTACCTTTGCCTGGGTGATATTGAATGTTGAAATCAAAATCCTTCAAGTACTCCAGCCATCTCCTTTGTCTCATATTAAGCTCTTTTTGGGAAAATAAATACTTCAAACTCTTGTGGTCGGAGTAGACAATAAATTGCTCACCATAAAGATAATGCCTCCATATCTTGAGTGCAAATACCACAACACCTAATTCTAAGTCATGGACAAGATAATTGACTTTATGAGGCTTCAATTGTCTTGATGAATAAGCTATGACGTTCTCGTTCTGCATCAACACGCGGCCTAGACCGATTCCAGATGCATTAGTGTAGACCGAGAATCCTTTGCCCTCGACTGGTAATGCGAGGACAGGTGCAGAGGTCAAGCATTGCTTCAGAGTCTGAAAGCTCTTCTCGCATTCCTTACTCCAGACATAGGGGTTCTCTTTTCGCGTAAGGCGGGTAAGAGGTACTATGATCTTGGAGAAGTCTTTTATGAACCGTTTGTAGTATCCAGCCAGTCCAAGAAAGCTTCTGATCTCTGTGACATTGGTTGGTCTTTCCCAGTTGAGTACAACTTCTACCTTGGAAGGATTGACAACGATACCATCCTTGGATATGACATGACCAAGAAATGACACATCCTTGAGCCAGAATTCACACTTGCTCAATTTGGCGTAGAGTTGGTTGTCCCGCAAGATCTGCAGAGTGATCCTCAGATACTCCTCATGCTCTTCCTTGGTCTTGGAGTATATAAGAATATCATCAATAAAGACCACGACGAACTTGTCGAGGTAGGGCTGATAGATGTTGTTCATCAGTTGCATAAAAGCTGCAGAAGCATTGGTTAGTCCAAAAGACATGACTACAAATTCGTAATGACCGTACCTGCTCCTGAAAGCTATCTTATAAATGTCCGCATCTTTAATCCTCATCTGATGATATTTCGATCATCTTAGGTCAATCTTAAAGAAATACTCAGCTCTTGAGATTTGATCAAATAACTCATCAACACGAGGCAAAGGGTATTTGTTCTTCATAGTGAGATTATTCAACTGCCTATAGTCGATGCATAATCTCAATGATCCGTCCTTCTTCTTGATGAATAATACTGGTGCTCCCCAAGGAGAAGTACTTGGTCTAATAAATCCTTTTTCCAACAGTTCCATCAATTCTTTCAATTCAGCCAGGGACATTCTGTAGGGTTGGCGTGACACTGGTGCAGCTTCAGGTGTTAGATCAATTGAGAAATTTACATCTCTCTCTAGTGGAATGCCTGGCAGCTCATCGGGGAACATGTCGGGGTATTCTTGCACTATATGTATGTCTGATATCTTGGATGCTTTCGTTTCAACCACAATTGCGGCAAGAAATGCCACACAACTCTTTCTTATCATGTTCTGTACTTTTATAGTAGAGACGAGAGACAAGTGCCTCTTGTGTCTACGACCTGTGAAGGTCAATTTAGGGAATTCACTAAAGGAGATTTTCCCTCTTCTACAATCCACGATAGCCCCATAAGTGGATAGCCAATCGGCTTCCAGAATAACATCGTAGTCCTCCATAGGCATACTAATCAAGTCAGCTCTCAGATTGAGGTCACCAATCTTAACATCAGCTAATGGAAAGTATTTGTTTAATTGAGCTTTTTCTCCCAATGGTGTAGTGACAGGTAATTCAAATTCCATAGATGCAGATTTTTCTTTTAATGTATCAACAAATACTTGTGATATAAACGAGTGTGTTGCACCAGTGTCAAACAAAACAAATGCTGATTGAGAAAAGACAAGTAATGTACCTTCCACAACTCCACCCTCTTCGGTGGTCTCTACTTCTTGTAGGGCCTGCAATCGGCCAGCCTTCTTCTGTCCCGCAAGACGCTTCTTGTTTTCTTTGAGCAGGGGGCATTCGGGAATACGATGATCTCTACTCCCACAGCGTAGGCATGCGCCTACCTTCCTCCAGCACTCCTCTGCAGTGTGACCCAGCTTGTCACAGTGCTTGCATCTTGGCTTGTTCGTGGTAGTGGGGGAAAAAACTTTGGGCTTCCGCTCCTGGCTTGGCCCTTCAGTGATACTTAACGGCCTTTTCTTGCCGTTAGTGGGCTTGCTCGGTGCTCCTGAGGTCTATTCCTTCTTTACCATTCTACCTTTGATGCGCTCGGTAAGGTCGGTCGCATCCTCCAGCAATTGGGCTTTCCTGACCATCTCTGGACACGTCTGAATGTCCAGAGGTGCCAGCTGTATGATATATGCGGGCCTAAGCCCATTAAGAAAGCGCTTGGCCTTCATTCTTTCCGTGCCGACCAGATGATTGGCATATCGTGCCAACCAGGAGAACTGAGCCTCATACTCAGCAACTGTGAGGTTTCTCTGCTTCAATGCAGTAAATTCAGAGACCTTTCTTTCTTGAACTCTCTCAAAAAATATTTAGAATTGAAATGTTCCTTGAATTCCTCCCAGGTAAATTGTGCATCTGCCCTGGTGGCCTCAACGGACTCCCACCACGCACGGGCATCCCGCTCATGCTGAAATGTTGTAAGTAACAGCTTATCTCCATCTGCACATTGCATAACGCGGAAGATGCGTTCAATCTCCTTCAACCAATTCTCTGCCTCGTCGGGATCAGTGGTCCCACTGAAACGAGGCGGATTCAAGTTGCGAAAATTCTGGTGTAATTCTCCGGCTCCTCGGTTATTGTTATTATTCGCTCCAGCAGCCTGAAGTAAAGCCTGGGTAAGCTGCTGGATGGTCTGCTGCATATCACAGAGTTGTGCACGCTCTGCTGCCATTGCTAATGTTTAAGTTCCTTCACAAGAGAATTTAGATGTAAGATATTGAGTTTGCACTAAGTTTGTGCGTGTGTGAGTTTGTTTTATCTCATTACCCTTGGTTCTACCCATCTCACATAGGTAGTTTAACCATGGGTCCTTTAACCCCAAAAGTAACCTACCTCACTTTGCCATCTTACCCCACTAACTATGGGTAGACTTACCCACTTTTTATTTATTTTTAGTCAACTAAAATTTTGACTCAATTTATCTTTTTTTGTGTAATAAAAAAGTAAGATAATCTTTAGAGATATGTAATAAAATAATATTTAAAATTTAATGATTATTTTTATAATTTTTTTCAAAAAAAAAAAAAAAAGTTACCCACGGTGGATAACACTGCCCCACCTCCTGAGGTGGGGCAGGGGGGCAGTGTTACCCATGGGTAACCTGGGCTACCCAGGTTACCCCTGGCCCCTGTCAAACTGGCCCTAGTCAAGGCAGGTCAAACCTAGATCATCCTATACTTAAGAATCCTAGGATCAAAACCTGGCTCTGATATCACAAAACTGTAACACCCCGATGCGGAATATCAGAGCGGAATTATAGTTAATTAAATAGTATCGAGCGATAAAGAAATATTCACCATTGCACAATTGGAATAATGCCAAATGAAATCCAACTTCATTAATAATCCATCAACTAACTATTACATCCACTAATCAGAGCCAAAATTAGGGCCCAGAGTACTTTATTCAAACTCAAACTATTACATACTGACTAATTAACTACTAACTAACTATCTACTACGCCATGATAGCTGATCGGGTCACTCCTGAGCAACATCCTCGTCCCCATCCTCGTGCGGGTGGTACTCGCCATCCGACTCACCTGAACACATGAATTAAATACGCAGGATGAGCGAATAACGCCCAGTAGGACTTAATATCTCATGAGAACAAGCATACTTTAAATAATTAACGTCTTTAAGGCAAGATATCTAGAGAGAATAGTCATGCAAAGTATAGTATTGATGGCAAGAGAAAACTAGCACTTGTACAGGGAAATAGCACAGCAAGAACGAAAAATGGAATAGCCATGTAACGATAATAGCATGTAGCGATAGCACTTGTATAACACTTGAATAGATTGCACTTGTATAGCACTTTGATTGTCATAGATTAATTGTTATAGTATTAAATGGCACTGGATGCATGCCGTACACATCCTGATCATGTAACCCTCGCGAGGAAATGGCACTCTTCGGGCGCTTCCCCAGGACCAGACCGGGCCCTATTGCACTGGCATATAGCATTGTTTGTTATTTTAGACAATCAATTGTATGGCCAAATAGAGTACCAAGAAGAGATGAGAGTAATAAAAGAAATAGATGAGAGTATAGAGTGAAAGTGAACAGATGAGAGTAACAAGATAGTAGATGAGATAGGGGTATAATCGTAAAACATCGTTAAATCACAATAGTAACAGTTGCACGGCACCAGGTCGGGTACCAGTAGTCTGGTAGAAGTCACATCCGCCCACTAGCCGTGTCATGAACACGGGCTAGGTGGTCCGGCGTGAACTCAAGGTAAGAAGGATATACACTAAGGCTATGGATCGTGCTGATCCCTAAGGGTGTAACGGGTTTTAAAGGTACAACCAGCTCGTCGGCTAAGGACGTGCGCCAAAGCCAATTAGAAGACTTATGGAGGCCTTGACAAGAAGTCTTTGGCCCAGTCGAGAGTATTCCCGATGGAGAGGTGGTCCATGTCAAGAAAGTATGTAGAAAATAAGTGTCCGTCGTGCCTCGAGTGCTCGAAGGCCGAGGGAAGCGATCACGGTATTCAAATCACGCGATTAAATCAAAGACAAGTATAAATAATTAAATAGGGAAATTTAGTAATTAATTTCACTTAATTACCAGACACGTTATTGAGTAATTTAATAGAGTTTAATGGCAAACATGATTGTTAAGTGTGTGCAAGTGTAAGAAATCAAGAGAGCATGTATGATTGTGCACGACTTTTAAATTAATGAATTTCATGTATTAATAACCAATTTTACAAGTAATCAATTGTTAATAGTCATGCCAGTGTTTATTTTGAGTTAAATAGGTTAAATACCACATACAACATGGGTATAAGTGTAATTTCAGGTTCTGGCCACGAATCTGAGGTCGCGATGCAGATGGCTGTCGTGTTAAGGTCGCGACGCCAGGCCCGGTCGCATTCCTTTGAATTAGCCGCTAGGGTGAACCGGGGGCAGGTCGCGACCAGTCGACCCATCTCATTCGGAACGCGACAGATCCCCGTGTCGTGACCCCCTCTAAGATCATGACGGGTCGGGCCGTCGTGACTCCAGAAGGTGGCCCGAGCCCAAAAAAGAGGTTTGCCCTTTTTCCAGGTGGGTTCCATCCCTCCCAATCATGCTACAGGGTACTTCAAAAGTCAACATAAAATCACACAGTGATCCAAAAATCATGAAACTAATTTTAAACGAAAATAGACAAGGAGATATATTACTGGGTATGATTAATTAGAAAATAAACATGTATAGGGCATGCTTTGATAGGGTCACATTACGATGACCTAAATATACACAGTCAAGGAAAAATGATTTTATTGGCAATGGATACAGCATGAAAATTGGGGCAAATAGGGACGTTTGAAAGCTAAGAGCATGTAGTATTTATGGGAATATTTACAGGACATGAGATCAAGTACATGCGAGGATTGCAAGCAAACTTTAGGGTTCAGGTACAAGATGATGACAAGGATTGATACATTTAATACTCCTTCATGGAGCCACGAAAAATAAGAAAATCATGGGGCTTTCAAAGAGGATCATGTGGGCTACCTAGGGTTAAATTTACACGATTTGTGCTTGAGGATTGCCCACCTTTCACGCGTTTTAAAAATCTTAGGGTTGATGATGAGGTAGAAGAAGAAAATCCCACTTGTTCTAGCCTTCTCCTCCAAGCTCCTTCGTCCACAGCTCTTCTCCACGACCTCCAAAGCTCCAGCAATTGTTCTATGGGCCGATTTGGGGGTGTTTTGTTTGATTTAAGAGTCCTTAACCATTAAAACTCTCCTCTTCTCCTCCAACTCCGAAAATTCATAATTATCTCAATTATTTCTAACATTTATCCACCTAAAGGGTAGGGAAGAGACCTAATTTCGTGGCGAAGGGGTTAGGATGGGATGTGGTCTATCTCTTGTTTTAGATAATTATGAGTTATTTTATAATACTTGTCTTTAACCCATTTAATTTATTAATTAATTAGATACAAAATTAACTTAATTATCTCACATCCCATGATGGACTTTCCACATTTGGGCCCATTTTCTCATGCTTGGGCCATTTATACAACACATTTTTAATTTACTTAATGTGTATTGATTTAATTCCCTTTAATTCTATTTATCCTCACTTTATTTCAATTAAACTTATTTATCTTATTTATTTAATTAAAATTTTTTAATTTTATTTAGATTTAAAAATCAAAAGTACTACACTCTTCCTCTATGGACAAGGTGTTGCACCCACTTAAGCTGGCTTTGTCGGCATTGTTGGTGACAGCAACATGGACAATAATCAGAGTTTATATCGTCGACGTAGTGCATGGAGGAGTGGCGGTCTCTTGTGCACGGCAGCAGGATTTACATGTTGATGTTGTTATTAGCGTACACGATTCAAACAAAAAAGAAAAGAAAAACATAAACAGATGTTGATTGAAGGTAAAACGGTTGACAGATATGTCCCACTATCTTTATTTCGCCAACCCTTGACACTACGATGACATAAGAGCTCGATCTAGTTAATACATTTTAGTCAGATTACAGTAATTTCCATAAAGTAAAGAGTATATATAGCAATAATTTGATAAAATTCAGGAGTATATAAATAAAATTTTCAATATTTTTTGGGATAATTTATTGAGTTGGCTCTAAATAATTAACCTTTTACCACGGAGATTCCAAAGGAGAAAGCATCATCGCCCCCGGGAGGTGAGCGAGACGTTATCTCTTCACTTCAGCCAGAGTCAGCTGGATCCATACGTAGCTGGAGAAGAATCCCCAGCACCGAAAAGCCATGTGTTGTTTGTCCAATTTCAATTTGTTATGTGAGGGTACCAAATGCATGCAACACGTACGACGATGGAAATATATATTATGGGAAATGCTATGCTCTCGACAGTGCTGAGAGTAAAGTTGAGTTGGGGGGGGGGGGGGGGGGCGCCCCCTGCACGCACGCCGCGTGGAGGGGGCGGGTCAAATGTTGGTTTTTTTTTTTTTCTGTGTACTATTTGTGCACACAAATAATATATTTATGTGCACAAACACATCATTTGTGTGCACAAATTGTAAAAAAAAATAATATTTAATGCTGGGGGTCCCCCTGCACGCGGCGTGCGTGTGGAGAGACGCGGCCCCTCCAACTCACGCTGGGCTCCCGGCATGGGAGCCTAGCATTACTCATATATTAATGGGGGCGATCCCCATCTATTCTGCTCCATCCATTCCCGAAGGAGCTGGAGTTGGTATCCTATGCCGCGGGTCTTCGTTTTTCCCACCGGACTGTCTCCCATAAAGTTCCAAATTTTGGGTCCTGTCTGGAACGCCGCAGTTCAACTCTCCACCATCTCACGGAGGCCTCTGCTGAGCCCGGCCTCACACGGAAACCAATGCCCTCAGTTGCATGGTAAAATTTTCAGCGTTTGCCAGGGATATTGGTCTAAGACTTTTGTCTGTGTTAAAATGACAAAAGATATTATCACTAGCTAGCTAGCTGTATCCAATTTTTCTCGACGCCTCTGCAACCATCCACCAATACTGTCAGTGAGAAGTCTTGGACGGCAATGGAAAGGCCTTGAACACTCGGAAGTTTTTTGGTGTTGGGTGGTAGGAAAGAGTGACAGATCATAAAGAGTTATATGATCGATACATAGTAACATGTTTGGTGTTCTGATGGGTAGAACACGATTTTATAACGTTCTGTAGAGGATCTGCGTTCTTTAGCGTCGACTCCTATATGATGCAAGCGACAAGAAATTAAGGTACTATCAACTTCACTTATTCATGGTTGGATGTTTCGTTTTGTTCCGATAGAAAGATAATAAATATGGTCACTTAACTTTGATGCACCAAACTAGTATGCGATCCAGCCGACCAGATGATCAATCCACAAGAACTCGCTGGCATCTCTATCATCAGTATTAATGATCGCCAAGATGTCCTCATATATATAATCTTCTATAAATGATTGTGAATTTATACACCCTTAAGTCTAAGTCCTAAAGATTTGTTAAAATATTTTATGTCAATATATATGAGAGCCATGACAGATTGTAATGAATATGGAGGACAACATTAATATTGTAAGATCTATGCGGGATGTTTACAGTACCCCATTAGTATATATACAATAATTATTTAATTATTTGGCACACTCTTACACATAATTGGTCATAAAATGATACAATGTAAGAGACGAGGATACTTATATTTAGAGAAAGAAATAACCCAATGCCCCTCCACGTGCTTCCAAGTCTTATCCTATCATATGAACTCAACCGACTCAACTGGATCGCACGTGGTTACCACTCACTGGTCTCCAAAGAAGCTGACAGTGTTCCCACTTGGAACGAGATTCGGATCCTCTTGCGCAAGAAAAGAGGACCTGTTACCATCCGAAAGGGACGTGGTTAGCGCCTCCCACTTCTTTTCCAATCACCTTTCTCCATCTGTGCATCGTCAGCGTCGACTCGTCCCTGGGGCTTGGTAAGCTGGCAGTATATAATTTATTTATTAAAATTTAGTCCTTCATAAAACCTAAAAAAATTAAGAGAAACCGGGCAGATACTGTCGGCCCGAGTGATGCCATGCACGGCAGATGTTATCAGCACACTACTAAGTATTTTTATCTTTTAAAAAAATTTCAAAAATTTGTTGATGCCCAGTTATCTATAACCTACTCACGGCCACCCAAGAGGCCTGCAGGAAAGCACTGGCGAGGGGGGTGGACCTGGATTCGATTGGGCCGGGCCCACGGAAAGGACTCTCGGGTACAGTCACCCATTTATGGCTCAGAGGGGGGGGGGGGGCATTGGACCGTCCGCGCATCTCACTTGAACTGTCTTTGGGCCAGCCTTTTGGACCCACTCCCTCCGTGTCCCTCTCATGGACCATCCCGCCCCTTAGTTATTCTTTTTTACTTCTTTGCGTTAAATGATGAATTCTTCGGATTGTGGATTTTACAGTTTTGACTCGTCGGATTGTACGTAGCCATGGTTATCCTCGGATAAAAGTGCTTAATTAATTGGTCGATTAAACGCCTACACTAATTCAAGTTTACTTATCCAGGAATAAATTAACAATCCGGCCGATACAGCTGCTCTGCCTCCCAGGTAGAAACCGCGCGCGCTAATCATCATTTATAGTGATTATGCCAAGGCTCTGTGGGGAATTGTGGAAGATGCATGTTGCTAGAGTAAAAGGACATATATACTCTTATGTGTCAATGATGTTCTCCTTCTGACAGAGCTATATATGCGCACAGAAAAACAGATTTCGGATTGGCTGTTGGATACCTCCCCATTCTCATTTGTTGGTACATTTGAAAATTTCGGAATGCAAAACTCTATGATGAAAAGACTGCTTCTCCTTCATAGGCCATGATAGATAGATATTCATTTGGCTCTCCAAACAAGATTGTTGAAACCACATCCATGCAATTATGTGCGGTTTTGGATCCTGATCACTATGATATGATGTAGGTCTCCGCTGCGAGGAAAAACCTAACAGGGATTATGTGTTAATTATTGTGATGGATCTAATAATTAGTACGGATCAGATGCTTCAGTAGGTGGTGCTATATATATATATATATTCGTGATGATAATGGTAGGGTATTATTGGCATTTGCTCACTCTTACATATAATACATCTTCCTCCTAGCTTGGTGGCAGAATATTAATTGTAGGGTTTTAATTTCCTTGATGGATTGAGGTCGATCGGTTGAGAGCTTCTCATTTCACATTTCTGAAATTCAAATTGATTCGATGTTGTTGGTTCAATTTCTTCGATAGACCACTAGAAAGCCCTCCTCACGTGCTTATGGGAATTCTGGGATGAGATTTCTCACTTGGTTTCTCTATATAGCTAGGTTCACCATTGATTTCGCATGTGTATAGAGATAGGGGCGGAGCCAGCATATAGTCAGTGGGGTCCTGTGATCCCACTGGATAAAAGAATTGCTATTGAGGGTACAAAATTTTACCATGGGTGACTCCACTGAATTTATGTGGGTGCACGATTAGAATCCCACTTAAAAAAAATTCTAGATCTGCCACTGTGAGAAGTGAATGCCCTGGCAGCTGATTTCATGCATGGCTAAGTTTGGGCGTGTTATGATAGGGTCATTTTACTTCAATGAGAGAGATTACCTTCTAAAGTTGAAGGGCAACGCAAGGATGGATAGATGTGGTCTTCCTTACGTACCAACTATGTAATTATTGGCCGGTGCATGGGAGACTAGTTTTCTTTTGATTTTATATTATTGGGGTAAGGTGAAGGTCACCTATTACCTATAGCTAGCTAGGTCGTTTACTCTTAAACATTTGTGCAACGGAAAAGTTAAGGGCGGCCCAGCAGGGTCCTAGACTAATTCTGAGATTTAAAAAAGAAAAAGAAAAAGGTGGAGTACTGATGGTCTTGTAGATCCAGAGTACGTAGGAAGTGGTACATCCAACTAGACATATATTAGGGACGAAAGACGCTGCTAGCTAGAAATGGCGTGTGTGCTTATTAATTTATTTTAGCGCGTCGACTGAGATGAGAAAAAACGTAAATTCTAGAACATTAAAGTGAGGATTCCTTCCATGAGATCTGAAAGAAAACAAAGTTCCTGAGTCCTGACCTCTCGAAGAAGTGCACCATGTTTTGTTTGTCCAATCTGGAGATGCTTCCGAGACCCATCTCGAGCATATATGCAAGGCAGAATTGAAAGGGGTTGGCGTACTCCAGTCACAGTCACTGCAGCAGGCTTCCCGCACCGAGCCCAGAGTTTGAAATTTGTTTGGAACGTTGCAATTCAGATCGACAAGAGTCACGGGGTGGCAGTACTTGTGCATGGCGGGCTGATCAGGGCTTTGAACATTTTTCTCTGTATAATTTTCTTTTCCAGTCATGAGATATATTAATGTACGTAGGTGGGTTGCTGCTAGGTGAAAAGCGGCTTTGAGCTCGATGAAAACAGGATTGATTGGGTTTGGATATTGGAGAAGAGGACCCTCTCTACTAAACTGGATTAGATTGGATTGATGTAGGTAGGTGTGGAGGTAGATGTTAGGACGAGTCTATTAATTAATGGACTTGATCAGAAGAGCAGTGTTAATTTCGGAAATCTGCGGCGGCGCTCTTACTTCTGATCAGTACTAATTGCTTAAATATGATTACAAGGGGTTCCTCAAATTAAGGCAGCCCATGAAATTAATGATGCGGCCAGGAAGATAAGAACTGTACGTCCTTGCAATTAAGTGAAGCCAGAAATTTCATCATATATTTCTGCCGGCCGGGGAAAGCTAAAGGACGATCTGTGGATATATGCATGAGTACTGGGGATCGGGGGAGGGGTACGTCGATCGATACGGACCTGCACCCAAAGTTAATGTGTTGTTTGTCCAATTCTATAGACCTTCGTGCAGCACAACGACGGGATTCCACTGCGGGCGGGAATTCCCATATTTGAAATATTTCGTTCTCGTCCATGCATGCATCAACTAGTAGCTCTGTCAACGGTCAGATCTTTGGCGATCTGAATTTGGATTCGTGATCTGGATCCGACCGAAATCCAAAATTCGGATATATTTCGGATCCTGTTCGGATCATGACCCAAAATAAAGATTTGGATCTGGTCAAGATCCCAATTCGGTTTCTTAGTGTTTTGGGCCCATATTGGCCTAATGACACAGGCAGTTTGGAACCTGTTCAGGAAACGCTGTTGATTTAGCGCCACTTTGGTAATGAGTTAGTTAACTCTGAGTTAACTCAAAAAGTACTTTGGTATTAAATTAATTATAACTTAGGTCAAAAGTGGTTGGCCCAGGGTTAACTCTGAGTTAATCATGGTTATCTTAACCCACATCTCCTGGTGGATTGAAGATAACCCGACCCCAACCTACCCCATTTACCCCTCCCGTACCATCACAAAATCTGTTGCAGCCTTTACGTCCCGCGCGAAGCTTTCCGCCATCGCAGAAGGATTCCTCCGGTCATCGCTCCTTCATCGTCTCTATCGATCCATCGAACATCCCCTTTCGCCCGTGACAACAATTCCTCCTTTGCGAAGCTTTCCACCATCGCTATGCGAAGCTTTGCCCTTCCGAGCTCTCGTTGTTCCCATTTGCTGCAGCGGCCGTGCCCTATCTATCTAGTTGTAGATTTGTCTATGGGGTGTTTCCCAGATAGCAAGCCCAGAGGGGGGGGGTGAATAGATTGCTAAAAATCTTTCCAAAATGAAACCTGCCAATAAAAATGCTTAACAGAAAAACACTAGGATAGATAGTTAGTGTTAGTGAGAATGAAGACAAATAAGCAAACACACAAACAACATGAGATTTTTATCATGGTTCGGACCTCCTATCCCAAGGAGTCTTACGTCCAGTCTCCAAAAAACAACTTGGGATTTTACTAACCAAGGGTACTGTCCCCCTTAAGGACTCTTATACATCCAGCAGTAGTTGGCCTTCTCTTCTATCCCGAAGAGGTACAAACCAACACCTGATGCAACAGGTCTTCCTTCTTCAATGAAGGGAATAACAACCACATATTTCTTACAGGTCTTCTCTTCACAACCGAAGAGGAACTAAGAAATTTCTTGATCTGAGACTGAATCTGAGAGACAAAGATTTACAATAAGAAAATCTCTCAGAACTACACTTGCTCTCCAAAGACTAAGCAAATGAAAAACGCAGAGCTGAGAGCTAAAGGTTGTTTCACTGGAAGGAATGAGCTCTTCTTGCTGATGCTCGCAAGTGCTTGAAGGATTATATGTGTGTTGCTCAGTTTGTCTCTATGTATATCCCTTGTTATTTTTTCATGGAGTCATCAGTCTTCTATATATCTTCTCTTGAAAATATGGCCAT